>CM021102.1:623916701-624516701 GCA_007115665.2 Sequoiadendron giganteum
AGAGTAGAGAGGTAAGGAGAGAGGGGAAGGGAGGGAGAAGTTAGAGAGATAAGAAGTAAGGTGGATATATCTATTGAGAGAGGGAAGGATGGAGAGAGGGAGAGAGGGAGAATGAGGTATAGAGGGATAGGTAGGTAGAGAGAAGTAGAGAGGTAAGGAGAGTTGGAGGGAGAGGTAGGGATGGAGAGAGAGAGGTAGGTAGAGAGAGTAAAGGGACATATAGAGAAGTGGAGGGGGAAGGAGAGACGGATGGAGATGTAGGGATCGAGGGAGAGATAAGGATTTAGAGACAGGTGAGAGAGTGAAATAGAGAGAGAGAGGTAGGTAAGGAGAGGGAGGGGAGATAAACGGAAGTAGAGAATGGCGGAGAGAGGGAAGAAGAGGTAGGGAGGGAGAGATAGGATAGAGAGAGAGAGAGGAGGGAGGGAGGGATGTTTAAGGAGAGAGGGGTGAGATAGAGATAAAGAAAGTAAAAAGGGAAGAGGGAGAGAGAGAGGTGATAGAGAGAAGTAGAGGAATAATGAGAAAGGTAGATAGATTGAGAGAGGGAAAGAGAGAGGGAGAGAAAATGAGGTATATAGGGGTAGGCTAGACAAAGAGATGTAGAGTGAATATTGGTGGAAGAGAGAGAGGAGGGAGGGATAGGTAAAGATGGATAGTTGAGATTGATAGAAGGAGAGAGATATAGGTAGAGAGAGGGCAAAGAGATATAGAAAGAGGGGGAGGGAGAGAGGAGAGATAGAAAGAGGGGCAGGGAGGGAGAGATAGAGAGAGTAGAGAGGGAGGAGAGAGATAGAGAGAGGTGATAGAGAGAGAATTAGAGAGGGAAAGAAGGTGGAGATATTGAGAGAGAGGAGACAAGGAGGGGGAGAGAAATAGGTATATAGGGACAACTAGGTAGAGAGAAGTAGATATGAAAGGAGAGATATAGGGAGAGGTAGGGATGGAGAGACAGGTGAGACAAAAATAGAGAGGGGAGGAGATAAAGAGAAAAATAGAGGGAAGGAGAGAGGGAGGAAGAGATAGGGATGGAGAGACAGAGGTGAAAGAGATAAGAGAGAGGAGGGGTGAGATAGAGAGAAAGAGAGTAGAGAGGGAAGGGGAAAGAGAGAAGTGAGATAGATGATAGAGATGTGTGATGGAGCTTAAAATTAGAGAGATAAGGAGGAAGGTGGAGAGATTGAGATGGAAGGAGGGGGGAGAGAGAGATGTATAGAGGGATAGGTTAGATAGAGAGAAGTAGAGAGCAAAGGTAGGTGAAAGGAAGAGAGAGGGAGAGAGAGGGGGGAGAAAGAGAGGTGAGATAAAGAGAAGTAGAAAGGGAAGGAGAGAGAGAGGGAGATATAGAAAATTATAGAGGGAAGGAGGGAAGGAGAGAGAATTGAGATAGAGAGAACTAGAGAGGGAAGGAGAGAGAATGACAAGATAGAGAGTAGAGAGGGGAGGAGAGAGCGAGGGAAGCAAAGAGAGAGAGAAAGAGAGGAGAGGGAGGGAGGGAGGGATAGGTAGGTGTAGAGAGTAGAGAGAGATATATAGAGATTAAAGGAGAGGGATGAGAGATAGAAAAATGTAGGGAAGGAGGGAGGGAGATAGATAGAGAGGGAAGGAGAGAGAGATGGACATGTAGAGACATAGTTCTTGAGCTCAAGGAAGATATTGTTAGATAAAGGGATGGAGATAGTGAGAGAGAGAGAGGTCTAGAGAATAAGAGATGAAAATGAGTGAGATAGATGAAATTTGACCTCCTGAGTACTAAAATTTGACCTCCTGATTACTGAAATTTGACATGCTGATTAGTGAAATTTGACTAAGTCTAAAAATTTTAAGATCTTCCAAAAACTAGAATTTGCATTATAACTCTTAGAGATCTAAAACCACTCTCAAACATCCTACCTATATATACATGAAATATAACTTAAATTATAAGAAATTAAATGTCCATATGTAAATGTCAACTTATACTTAAATGTTTATTTCATGTATATAATTTCCCTGACAGAGAAAGCAAAAATCTAGTTTTGTGCAAAGCAAGTCATTTGGCGCTCACCAAAAGGCCTGCTTTAGACGTGTTAATTAACAGGATTTCCTAAATTTTCTCATATTTTTTATGGTGCTCCCCATCTTATTTGCATGTCTTTCAATGCAAATTTATAAAATAAACCGTGATAGTGTTAACCTCTATCTCAGCTATCTAAATATATAATTCTTTTTTCATTTTGATTTAGTTAAGGTTTTGATCCATGGCTTCTATTGTAAATGCCTTCGTTTTTGGTCAAAAACCAACATGTGCTAGGTTTAGGATATATTTTTACAAATTCATCGGAATGTGAAACAAATTACGTTTTTTGAAACTAGAATCCATTCTAAACATGATTAAAAAAAATCAATTTTCGATTAGTTTGCAAAAAATTTTGGGGGGAGCACGCTCAAATTTTAGCTTTTCAGGATGTGTCCACTTTGAAAATTCATAAAATATTATATATTCATTAAAAAAATTATCCGAAAGAAGGAGGATAAACTACATGGTGTTAGCTAATTTCTCATTGTTGGGATTTTTGAAATTCTAAAAAAAAGTTAACCAAAAAGGGGGGAGCCCTCAGGCACTATGCTATTTTTTTGATAAAAACAGGACCTGTTTTGCCCTTTGAGACCCTTAATCTTCATTAATTTCAAAAAACAATAGTATCTTAGAAACTAGACTCAAAGCACTTCAAATTTTGTTCTTGTCGCATCTTGAAATTTTGAGCATAACTATCTTCATTTTCTCGTGCAAATCAGATTTTCTTGATTTCATAAAAAAAGTGGCATCTTAAGAGCCAAAATTGTGTCACAAATTGGTGCACTTACCCACCATCCAATAATGGTAATAATCATTATACTATTTGGAATTAAAATAATGTTTGCAATATCTAAAATTATCTACTCTTAAAATTGAGAAAATATTTTTGGGAGTTTTCTATAGATGAAACATATAATTGTGTGAAACTTTCTACAATGAAAAGTAGGAATATGTTGTGCACTTTTAGCAAGTTTTCTCTAGGTTATTTTGGTATATTTTTGGAATATCTAAGTTCCAATTATTGAGGCCACAAATAATGGTCTCATTCCAAAATACTTAATTTATTCCAAGATTTTAAGGTCAGTGATCTATTGAGGATTTAAAGCTTGCGAATAGAATATCATGACAAAAAGATGAACCTTGATGACTAATTAACAATAACATAACTTAACCATCACATTATACCCCTATCAAGAGTTTAACATAAAATAAAATAATAATAATAATTTTAAAATGTAATATTTATAATATTTATTTTAAGATATGTATATATGTACAAATAAAAGACAACAAAAATAAATAAAAATTATTGGTGTAGAACTTAACTTCACTTTCTTTTATATAAGTGTAGATTTTTTATTGAAATAATTAAATTTCATAGATATTAATGTCTATGTAACTTTTCAATGAGTAGATTACAACATGATGAGTAAACATATATCTAAATTATAAGTTTTCCTTCAACTAAGAAACCATCATCAAGGGATCTTGCTATCAAATTCACTTAGGTGTTGAACCTATCCCTATCATACCTTCAAAGGTTTAAATATTATGAATGAAATATGTTGCGAATAGGATGCCATTTAATTGCAATCCAGAACATAATTCATTTATCTCCTAAGTCCTTGGAAAGTGTTCACCAACACTAGGATTAGAAAGAGATTAAATTCAAATGAAATGAACATGTAAATTAAATTTTTTAATTATTCCTAAATAATAGGAACGTGTTAGGATGCCCAAGAAGATCTCCTACAAGATAGGAGCACCTGGGGCACACACATGGAAGTTGGAACCCACCTTGCTTCAGTTAACTGTTTGGAGGATAGGTAACACTTCAGTAATGCATGTTTTGTTCCTACAAAATATGGATTGACATTTGCATGAGTGGAGTGGCACTATTAATTCAGTATCAGTTTAGTATCAGTTCAATTAAGTTTAGTTCAGTTCGGTGTAGTTCATTTCAGTTCAATTCAGTTTAGTTCAGTTATGATTCAGTTATCTTTGGTTGCATACAATTATTTGAGTTGCATGTTAGTTGAATTGAGCTGCATGCTAGTTAACTTGAGTTGCATGTAGTTGAATTGAGTTGCATGTTAGTTGACTTGATTTGCATGCTAGTTGACTTGAGTTGCATGCTAGTTGACATGAGTTGCATGTTAGTTGACTTGAGTTACATGGCTAATAACTTCAGTTGCATGGCAGATAATAGGTGGATACTTTCAGTTAAGTGGGGATGATCAATCATGCATGATGTTTGCATGAATTTATGGAGAGATATGTTTCAGTTAGCTAAGGTTGACTTGAACTGACCTTGGGCACCAAAGTTGGCATCTTTCAGTTAACACCTTCTACATGAAAAGATATTTACAAGGTTCAATTAAGTGGGCCCATTCTTGGGTGCCAACTTTGAGGTGAAGCTTCCAAGATATCTTCTTATCTAGAGTTCAGTTAATTGTTCAGTTTGGGAGACCTAAATTGAGGAGACTTTGGTTTTGGTTTCAAGTTATATTGTGAAACTCTACTTGCACAATTTGGGTGTATATATTTGTGAGGAGAATTTATCTCTTGTATTGATAACTCTTATATGATTTTACATGCTTAGAATTTTCTATAAATTGTAGCAAATGTTTGATAGTTCTATGTGAGTTCAATGAGATTCAAAGAGATTTTATCGTAGGTTGTGAAGAAAATTTATTGAAGGCATGGAAGCATATCAATCAAGGATCGATATAGTACTATTGTAATTTTTTTCTAAGGTTAAATAATACAATAACCATTGATTCTAGTGGTGGAGTTTTCTCCCACAAGGGTTTCTCCACATATATGTTGTGTGACTTCTATCTTCTTGTCTCATTCTTCTATAATCTTTTGTCTCTTTCTAAAATTGGTAAAATTGATCTAAAAAAGAATAATCATACACAAAGAATTGAACCAAAGAACACTTAATTAGATCTACAATCACATAGGTTTAAAAGTTTTAAGCTACATGATTTACCTTCATTTTTCAACTTTTGGTATCAGATGTAATGGTTGGGTAGAGTTTGGGACACCTTTCTCTTAAAAGTTTGAAGGTTTTTTTGTTGTAGTGGGAGCTTGTACTATTGTGATATTACAGATTTGTAAAAGAAGTGTGTTTTAATGTTCTTGGTAAGAGGATCATGGTTTTACTTTTCTTTTTGGAAGATCTTTTTACATTTGAGTTCTTTGATTGTGTGAGGGGCTTTGGTTGGTCTTCATGAGGATATTTTTATCACGATGTCATGGATAGCTTGGTTACATGTTTCAATGGGAGTTTTTGATAGTGATGGTTTGATGTTTATCTTGTTTCCATGTATAGCTCAGTATCATAGTTCAGTGGGAGATTTGGTAGGATATGGTTATCTTCATGTGATTTGAAGAGTTTTTAACATATTGTTTCATGGAGGACCCTTAGATTCTCTGGTAAAGGTGATATTGTTCTTCCTTTTAGAGAGGATGTAGTTCTCTTTGGTTTTCAGTATTAATCATTTGCTTGGAGCTTCATGATTATGTATGTTTCATTTGAAGTTGGCATGGATTTATTAGTGGGTTCTCATAGATACTAGAGAGAGTTAGGTTAGGCTGGATATTTCTTATGTTAAGAGATATATGTTGGAATGGAACTACTAGTTATAAAAAAAATTCAACATTAAAGACCGAGAAGCCTACACCTAGAAATGGGTATGATTCCATCATAGACCTGATGAGAAGGTTGTCTATTGTATGCACAAAAAAATATTGTATCCCACTCTTGGTCTACTTGACAAGAAAATGATCTAAGAGGTGTTGTCTCCCCAATTATTAGATGAATTATTTATATGTATCTTGAATTATCTTATGCATTAGTCTTGGAAATTGAGTTCTGAGGGATTGATGAGAAGTACATGCATGATTTTATATATTTCCATTGTTCTCCTTGCAATCTTGAACTTGAGTTAGTTCTAAGGATTTGGGTAGGAGAGGTATGAGAGATAGTTAGTGACTTTGGGCATATTCGATTATGTTGTGGGAATGTTTGGGTAAGTTTGATCCACTTTCAGTGAGAGGTTTACATCTAAGTTCTACCATGTTTCATTATAAGTTGAATGGTTAGATGTTGATATCCTTTCAGTTTGGGGGTGTTAAAGGATATCTTACTTTACATAGTTTGGCACATGTTAGTGTGGTATAAGGACATGGCTTGATTTTTAAGTTCTCTATTTTTGGGTATATTGTCTTCTTATTGAAGGTTCTTATGTTTATGGAGTTGAGGTTCATGAGTGGAGTTATGTGTTGTTGTTGTTTGTACTTAATGGTTTTTTAGAAATATTTTGGTAGCTCCTTGATCTCTTTCTTCATTGGTTGGAGGACTTAGGAGATTTATTTGGATCAATGGTAATGAGAGATGTATGTTTGCATATCATTATATGCTTCTTTGACACTATGATAAAGGAGTAAGCCATATCCTCTATGTGGAGTGCTATAAGAGGACTTGTTAATGTTGTGATCTTGTTTTTAGATTTGAAATTACACATCATCATCTTCACCAATTATTCTCCACTAATTTTTCTACATCCATTTAACCATAAATATAAATTTTAATTTTGAAAATAAAATATATTATAAATATTTTCTATAAAAAGATACATTTTTTCAACCTTTTAATAACAATCTTATAAATAAATAAAAACTACATATACATCTTTAACATTTCTCTATAAGTTTTTAGCAACTACAAGTAGGACATGTTTTTGTCAACAAAACTAATTGTAAGAAGTAGCATCTACATGTAAAGGAGGGCTTATGATAGAGAAATGTTAATAACAATAACATTAAAATAGGTGAATAAAAAACATTAATATTTATTCTATAGATGTTGTAACTTTCACAATTTGTTCCACTTATCTTCCTTTCTAATTATTTATTTATTTGATTTTTTCTAGGTCCTTCTAGTTGTCATTGCATAAAAATATTCATGGTTGTATAATAAAGCTGTTTCGCTCATGTAAATATATTTTTAACACTTTTATCTAGAATAATATTTTGGATTTTCATATTAAAATATTGATTAATCATAATATTTTAATCTATAAAATATAATAGTTTGTTTACTATTTTGATTCAATATTGAGAATCTACTTATGTCCCTACATTAAAGTGGATTACTTATATGTATTAAATATTCATTGATAATAGATCTCAATTAATGTTTTTTTTTCATAGGTGAAATTATATCTAGCATACATATAATATTAATAATATATATAAAAAAATCCGAGAGATATCCTTATATGTAAGATATATACAAATTTCTCCTCTTTATAGTCATATTTAATGCTTAAGAATTTACATTTGTTTTGTCAAAATCAAATGTTTGATACATTTGAATAACTCCAACACACATGTGATACATTTCAATATTACCCATGTTCAAATATTAAGAATGAGGTCAAAGCATATACCATACCATGTTTAGATAATCATCAACATCATCGAAATTTTACCAAAGAAAGTAAGAAAAAATTATGCCCATAACCATGAAGTATGAAACAAAAGGTAGTCATTCACTTCAACTTTAAGACAATTTTATTGAATTCAAAAGGAGACATTACACGTCAATATATAGCTAAATTTTTTTTTTTTGATGAATAGGTAGCTATCTTTATTAAAATTAAGATAAAGTTACATATTCACAAAAAAAGATGGGTGGTAAGAAGGCCCACCCCGAGAATCAAATGGGAAACACCTAGAAAAAGAAAAAATAACCAGTCACATGGTTCGAGCCTGGAAGTCCATGATTACAAAACATGAAAAAAAGAGGCCATTAGGTGGTCAAAGTAGTGCCAGTAGAGCCAAGAGGGTCTTTGTCATCCATTTTCTTCCCCCATACATTATTGAGGTCTTGAATGATGTCAGGAGGAGAACCTCAACCATAATCCACATCTTTTTCCTTCTCTTTATATTTATCCTCGCACTGGGGCAAGATTACAAGTGCTAGACATGGAAATTTTTTACCAGTATCTAGCCAACTAGAGCCAAAAGTGGGAGGGTCATCAAAGGGCCACCTAAAATGGCCACCATTGTACCCTAAAGCACCACTAGAGAGCCACCCCTAGCTAGCCCATGACGGAGGAGAGCGGGTTCGCCAAGGAGGGTGAGAATCTTGCCGAAGAGGAGGCTGAGAGTGGGCATGCACAAAACCACTCCACTGTCAGCCCCAAGAAGGTGACGGACCATGGGAAGAGGTGGGTGAAGCGGGCACCCGAGAAATAGTACATGAGGCATTTATCTAGTGTGTTGGCTTATAGCGTGTAATTGTTTTCATTGATGAAAACCTAGGTCATGCATCCATTTTATAGTATAGTTTTGGTTTATACCGATAGAACAGAGTAAGAATAGGACATCTGGTTAAAGGCATAAATGTTGACCTGAATACCTCACCAGACTATTATTTTGAGTTGAGGATCTCTATGGAAGGGTTTTTGATGTTTGATATGTTGATGTGCACTCATTGGTATGTGATCTAGGAGATTTGGTGCACAAATTTGTTGGTTATCTATGCTTGAAGGCCGACATGTCAAATATAGTAATTGTGGATGGATAAGGAGAAATTAATTAAATTATTTTTGCACTTGATTATGTTTTCTTGGGTCCTCTCTACGTATTAAACGAGTTTGAAGGATGCACATAAAGATTTAATTATGGATGTAGCCGGCAATTGTAAAGAACTTAATGTTTTATGAAGCAAACATGTGAATGATCAAATCCTTGATAGCGGATATATATATGAGATCGGTTTTATCATTTTGATGAATGAAACAATGTGAGAAGATAATGAATGTGTGGAATGAAAATATGGTGTGAAATTCAACTGAGTAATAGTGTGAGTTTTTCTATGTGTGATGCGAAGTGCAGAAAATAGCATAGCGAAGTGTAGAGTCAGAAAAAGGCTCTAGAATCTAATCTATGAGCTTCACCAAAACTATAACCTAGAATGAATAGATGCTACTATCTCATTTCATCCCTTAGATGGTTTTAATATGAGCTTTTGTAAGGCAGTGAGCTCTAGGCAGTGTGCTTGAATGCAAGTGCATTCTCTTTTGTAAAAAATTATTTGATTACTCAAATTATGGATTAGCCTCCACCATGGTTTTTTTCCTAACAGGGTTTCCACGCAAAATCCTTTTGTTATGGTTTTATGAATATTTCCTTTGAATGCTTGCATCGTTATTTTAATGTAATGACAAAATGGTTTAAGTTTCAGAATAATAAACTGAATATTTTTTGAACATTGATTCACCCCCCCTCTCATTGTTCGCTTGAGTCCAACAATTGGCATTAGAGCTTCTGGTTCCTTGAAATAAGTTTAGTAGCTTGAGGTGGATCTTGGAATGTGATGGAAGCAAGAGCTTTTGGTGGCACTTGATGACCTTGATTAGTCTAAAGAAGAAGTCCAGGAATTAAAAGAAAATATTAGGGATGCTAAGAAATTCTTTTAGTCATTAAAGGATCGGATTGTTAAATCTAGGGAGAAAAGGAAGGATCTTTATGATCAAATACAACAACAAGAGAGTAAAAACATGGATGATGCTCACCTGAATCAAACTTTGAAGTAAATAATTGAAGAATGTGAAAAGTTTCCAAAACAAATGCTACCCTAAAACATGAAATGGAATCTATGGTGATGAAGCTAACTAAAGAGAAAGAAGAAAGGAAGAAGAATGAGGAGAAACTAGCTCAGTTCTTTAAAAAATAGAAATCTAATGAACACAAAAGAGTAAATGAATAATTCACTTGAAGTTGGAAAGAGAACTACAACGATTCAGAAACAATGAAGAAGAACTTGGTAAATAGAATTTTATTCTTAGGAATGAACTTGCTACTACAAATGAATACAAGGAGAAGTTTAAGATTAGTTCAATGAAGCTTGATGAGCAGACTCGAGGAAAAAAGAGTGGAAATGATAAGAGAGGTCTTGGATATGAAAAAGGAGAAAGTTCCAAACTCAGAAAAAATAATTTCAGATAAAGAAACCAGATGAACCTAATGCTCAAAAATTTAATGGATACTGTTTTTCTTGCAATAAATTTGGCCATACGGCTACTCAATGTAGAATTAATATGAAATCAATAGATTCGTTATTTTTTGGTCAATGTTTCAAATGCAAGAAGTTTGTTCACAGATCAATTGAATGCAAAAAAATTTCAAATTACTTTATCAATAGAAAAAATGTTGAATGTTACACATGTGGAAGATTTGGACATATTGCTAATCAATGCATATCAAGAAGAAATCAATGGAATGATTGGTCTGGACAAGAAAGTATTGTGTGCTACAATTGCAATAAGTATGGTCACATTGCAAGATTCTGTAGAAATAAGAATGTGGATAGAAGAGGTCTAGTATACAAAGGAAGAAATATAAAAGAATATGAAAAAGGAAAATAAAAAGTGACTACAAATGAGATAAGGATGAGATGAAGAAGACATGGGTAAGAAAGAATGATTCTGATGCTGGAAATGGTTCTGCACTAGAACCTACTTCTAGTAATTCTTTTGGTAATTGATTTAAGGCCACTGGCCTAGGGGATTTTGTCAAGAAAATCCTTCCTCCCCTATCCATAGATGGTACCAAAACGTGAAAAAATGGTCAAAAAGGTGTATTTATGATGTACAGAGGTTTTGGAGAACTCTCACAAGAAAATTCATAGAATTCATAAGTTTGCAAAAAACATTTTTTGTCACTATCTAAGAAAATAGAGCACTCAGAAAACCTAGGGAAAATGTATTTATTGTGTGTGTGTGAACTATAGAATTTGAGTTGGAATCATAATTTGTCACTTTGCATCGAAGAAGAGAAGAAGGAGAGCATTTGGTAGGATAATTTCGAAGCAAATAAGTTGATTTGCTGATGAAACCCAAAATCTATCAGGTATTTCATTTGTCTTTAGAATCTTCATATAAGTTGGTGTGCGGTTGTTAAACCTAAGTATGAAAAGAAAATGGAATAAATCAAAGGGTCAATCATTTTGGATGAATACAATAGTGGAAATATTATGTCCATGAGGAATCTGTTGTTACCCAACAAATTGGACATTTGGAATGAGTTTTTGTACTTTGAGAACGCGAAATTCGTTAAATTCATCTTGAGTAGATTGCATGATGATGCTTTAACTTTGGACAAACCTTACATCATCTCAAAGGAAATAATTGAGAATTTGACTGGATTATGCAAAGTTAGAGATATACCAAGGAAGAAATCCACCAGGAACAAAGAAGTTGAAACCCTAACTGAAATAATCAGAGATCAGAGGACGTTGATAATTGTGACAATCAAGAATCCTGTTACAAAGTGCATTGTGCATGGAATTTCATATAAAGTATTCTTTAGAAAACGAGAAGGAGTGATCTCGACTGGCATTGTCTATATTTCTCACAAGATGATAATTGAAGGTCAAGACTTTGACCTCTATGGATTGATAAAGGATTAGTTAATGGAGAATGTGAAACTGAAAAAAGAGACAAGCTACCCTTGTAGGTTCGATACTTTGATTGTATGTTTAGTAATGTATTTCTTGAATTGTTTGCCAAAAATCGACAATGTGGCGTGGAAAGAAAACAAACTGGTTTGCAGACAAATATACTCATATTCTAAGAGCTTGGCTGATTGGGATCTAGAATTTGAAAATTTCTTTAAGAATGTGCTTGGAAAGTGTGGTTCAATCGATATTTCCATTTTGGTAAGAAAAATTGAAGTTGGTTCCTCTTTTGATGGCATGGATAAAAAGAAGAAAAGAGAAAAGGAAATTGTTGAATACAACCCTCTAGAATGCAAAGTTCCCAGAATTGAGGGAAAAGGAAAAGAAAAGGAAATTGTGGATATTCCAGATGAAGAATCTGATGATGAAATTGAGGATCCATAGAGAAATGAACAAGAACCAAAAAAGGTTGGCGAGGAAGAAGATGACCTGACAAAGGAAATGATGTAGCAACTTATTCAGGAAGAAGGTGGAATACAAAAAATCACTAAGTTATGGTTTATTAGACCATCATATGATCAAGTATGATTTTGAGCATACAAAATGCTCATATTGAGCATTGCAAGATCAAATTGGAAAGTTTGCAAAACATTCTACCTGAGGAAATGATTGAATGCAGTAAAGAAACAATGAACTCTAAAGATAAAGACAAAGAAGAAGGTGAAGTTGTCTCTCACTTAAAAGAGCAGTTTAGGCTATCACTTACCAAACTGAAGAAGAAAATGAATGAGCTGAGGCAATGCATCAATGAAACTAATAACATCTACAACTATTGCATCTATTGGCCCCATGTTGTTAGTAATTACAAAAATAAATTAGAGCAGATTGAAACAGAGTTGAATGGCATTGGAAAAAGATTTGACATGTTGCAGGATTAGGATGGCACCATCGGGATTAGAATTCAGGAGCTACAGTCTGAACACACCAAAGTTCAATCCTCCAAGAACACACTTGTGGATACTTTTTGGAAGGTGAAGGATCAAACCAAATGCAGATTGGAGTACATGGTGGAGATTCTAAGGAAAGGTCAGAAACTAGAGGAAGCAATTACAATTTTGGAATCTCTAACTAAGATTGTTAATAGAACATTCAATAACAAAATTTTGATCATTATCATTGGGATCACAATAGATGCTTGGAAAGTGTTCCTTCCGGAAATGAAGAAAAATCATAACATAATTTTCTAAAGTAACAGTTGCTTGTTTTCAAAACTGATTCAAATTTTTGAAGTTTTGGTCAAAGGGGGAGAATTGTCAGCATATATATTTTTGATGTTTTGAATATTTTGAACATGTGTTTTGTATTTTTGGCATATGGTTTCTATGATTTTTAATTGATGTCAAAGGGGGAGAGAGTGCAGTGAACAATGTCTCATCAATCTTAGGGGGAGTTGTGTTTTGAAGCATAGGGAGAGAGAGTAGTTTTGCAGCGTGGTTATAATGATTCTAACACTTAGTCATTTTACACTAAGTGTTTCCATCAATGCCAAAGGGGGAGATTGTTGGCTTATGAATTTTAAGTGTTGTCATTTATGGCAACCTAAGTCATGCATCTGATCTATAGTATAGTTTAGGTTTACACCGATAGAACAGAGTAAAGAACATTACATCTGGTTAAAGGCATAAATGTTGATATGAATACCTCACTAGACTATTATTTTGAGTTATGGATCTTTGAGGAAGGTTTTTTGATGTTTGTATTACATTATTTGAGAGATATTTTGATGCACACTCACTGGTATGTGATCTAGGAGATCATGTGCACAAATTTGTTGGTTATCTGTGCTTGAAGGCTGACCCATCAAATATAGTAATCATGAATGTATATGGAGAAATTAACTAAATTTTTTTCATGCTTGATTATATTTTTTTAGGTCCTCTCTACATCTTAACCGACTTTGGAGGATGGACATAAAGATTTAATTATGGATCTAGCCGACAGTTGTAAAGAACTTAATGTTTTATGAAGCCAACATAATGATCAAATCCTTGATAGTAGATATATATATGAGATCGGTTTTATCATTTTGATGAATGAAATAGTGTGAGAAGATAACGAATGTATGGAATGCAAATATGGTGCAAAATTCAGTAGAGTAATAGTGTGAATTTGTCTATGTGTGATGCGAAGAGCAGAAAAGAGAAGAGAAGAGTGAAATGCAGAGTAAAAAAAAGGGTCCAGAATCTAATCTATGAGCTTCACTGAAACTGTAACCTAGCATGAATAGATGCTACTATCTCAGTTCATCCTTCAAATGGTTTTAATCTGAACTTTTCTAAGGCAATGAGCCTTCCCTTTTGAGCAATGTGCTTGAATGCAAGTGCATTCTCTTTTTTAAAACTTTTATTTGAGTACTCAAATTATGGATTAACCTCCAGCATGGTTTTTACCCTAACAAGGTTTCCACACAAAATCCTTGTGTTATGGTGTTATGAGTGTTTCGTTTGAGTGCTTGCATCTTTATTTTAATGTAATGAAAAAATGGGTTAAGTTTTAGAGTAATAAACTTAAGATTTTTTGAACACTAATTCACCCCCCTCTTAGTGTTCCCTTGAGTCCAACACAGTGATCCAACCTCACTGTACTTGCAAGTGAGCAACCTCAAGTGCAACTTTGTTAGCTTGAACCTAAATCTGTAAGAGAACATTAGAAAAAATAATAACTTTAGCATATAAAGAAACATTAATATCCATTTGATAAGGAACAAATATGCAGGCATTTTTGTCTTTCCAGATATTGAAGAGGATTTCCACCCTGAAAATGTGCCAAAGTTGGGTAAATTTTGTAGGAATTCTGGGTGATTCTCCCAGTAGAACCATATGCCAAGAGAAATACTTTGGCCTAAAGGGCCGAAAGAATTCATGAATCCAAGTAAAAATCTACTGAGTTCTAGGAAAAAATCAGAAAAGATGCTTAAAAGTCTCATCTTTCCCACAAAAAGGGCAACGAGGGTCCTGGAGCCCCAAATGAACAAGCCGAGAGCCCACATGCAAGCCTTGGAAAAGAATAAACCAATCAAAGTGGGAAAGTTTCAGATTAATACTTGCAGACCAAGTGGTAGAACATATTTTATGCCAGACATGAGCAGAGGATTGAAGAAGCCACCTCTGGTTCAAACTTTGGATCATAGGAAAGTGTGGTGAAAGAAACCTGTAGCCAAGTTGAGGCTTGTAGTTCCTAAAAGCGGTGTCTGGATACCACTTCCAGTCTTTCCACCAAGGCTTAGTTCCATGAATTCCAATGTTATGAAGCATCTCTATGGGAATAGCATTCACTAGACCATCATAAGTAGCATGGTCTTGGTTATGAAGCTTGTATAAGGCACAAATTTTATCCCACTGTATGATACACATCATGGGTCTATGAAATAACTGTTGCAAGGTCTGGGTACTCTTCTTGTGGAATATGTGTGCTTTAAGCCAAGGCGACTTAGCCAACAACTAACCATTACAAGAAAAAAGAGGCGACCACCAAATATTCTGGTGGTTGAGGGAAACCCCATCACAAAAACCAGAGCCAACCCAATGGAACCAGGGCTTGATAGCCTCCCAAGCTCGCCAAATACTTTTGGCTACAAAATTCCCAACAATTTGGACTAGTTTCTTCATGACCAGAATGGTTTGAAAGTTGATCCCTTTCCAGACGGGTCTATGAACAAGAAATCCTAACTAAATACAATGCTTAGGAAGAATTTTTCAAGCTTCATCCCTAGTAAGGGCACAAATAATCCATTTAACACATAAACCAGCCTCTTGCCATTCGGTGGAGAGCAACCCAAGTTCTGTAGAATCTCTGGGAAGGAAACAAAATTCCCAAGAAACACAATGAAACCCTTTGTAGGACTCAGAAGAGGCCCAAAGAAAATCTTGTAGCAAATTTTCAAGATTACCATAGGCAGCTTTAGAAGGAGCCCAACAGGAGGAGTAGTAAACGTGGGTAGCTCCTAGAACTTTAGAGCACACCTGGAATTTCCCTACCAAAGAAAGGGGCTTGGTAATCCAATAAGAAAGGTTTTGTTTGACTTTGGAGAGCATGACTTTCCAAAGCTCAATCGGGGACACGTGGAAAGCAAAGGAAATGCCTAGGAGCCAAAAAAAATTTCCTGGACCAATCCACTTCCAACCATACTACTAAAACCAAGGACGAGTAGGTAAGATAGATTATCTGTAGCACAAAGTGTTGTGACACTGAATGGTAGAGCGAAAAGCAAGACAAAATGTGTTAAGACAATCCAGGGTTGCTTTAATATTATCTTCTTCCTCTAGGAGAGTGAGGAAAGAGTCATCAGTAAAATGGTCATTAACCAGTTGAGCCTAAGAGTTAGGCAGAGAAATGCCCTTGACACGTTACTTGGAAACCATGCTAACCAGAAGGTAGCCAAATTATTTAGCAGCAAGAACATATAGAGAGAGGGTAAGCAGGCACCCTTTCTGAATGGAACAAAAGAGTCCAAAGCTAGAGGATTGATGCCTAGTAATGGTGATACATGCGAAGGCATCCTCAAAGAGCGTTCAAACAATCTAAATGAAGTTAGGAACAAATACCAAAGCTTGCAGCATAGCAAGAATAAAAGGCCATTCAATACGGTCATAGGCCTTAACAAATTCAATTTTGATAACATGGCTTTCTCGTTTGAATGCCTAGCACATTCCATGCCTTCCTAAACAACAATAATATTATCGAGAATAAACTTGGATTTAATAAATCTAGTTTTCTTTAGGTGCACAATCTGAGGTAAAAGATGGCGGATATTTAGAGCCAAAGCCTTGATGATGACTTTTTAGGAGACATTAAGAAGCGTGATAGGTCTCTAGTGGCAGATGTCCTCTAGATCACCAGACTTATGTATGAATTTTATATTTCCTTTGTTTATTAAATTACCTAGAGAATTAACATGAAAAACCTCTAAGTAAACATGATACAGATCTTTACCAACACAATCCCAAAGGACTTTGTAGAATTCACAGGAGAACCCATCAATCCCTGGGGCTTTATCATCAACCATGGAATGGACAACCTCTTTGAGATCATCAATTGTTAACAATTGATCATAAAAAAAATTTTGGGTTGAGGAAAGTCTATTTGGCACCATAGCAAGGCAATCTTGGAGGGCTTGTTGCTGCACAAGCATGGGTTCCTGTGCAATGAAAACTTGTTCATAATCACATACAAAGGCCAGGAGAATGTTAGGAAAGCTTAGAAAGCACCTGAACGCCATCTTTAATATTTTTAATTCCTAGAAATGAGTGTCTGGCATGTAGAGCCAAAAAAACTCTTTGGAGGCATGATCACCAATTTTAAGCCAATGTAGTTTGGCTTTGATTTGTGCACCTCTAGCAGCATAATTGTCAGCAACTTGCCTTTTGTGCCTTAATTTCGCCACCTTGACTTGCAATGAAGGAGAGAAAGGGCTAGCTACCAAAGCCTCAGTTGCTGAGCGGAGGTTAGCAGTGGTAGCATCATAAGACAGTCAATGAAAGATAGCCAGCTAGTGCCCATAAATGCACAAAAATCTAGCCCTACAAGTGATAGAATCATTCCACCAAGTAATCCAGTCTGTATGATGAGATGGCCTGCACTCCAGATTGAATGAACAAATACCACTCAATATTAGGAATGGAAAATATCAAACAAAGCTTCAAGCACAGGAACATTCATGAAATTGTACAAATAGTCTAAAATGTCAATTATCTTGGCCGAGGCATATTGAGACAAAACATAGAAGGGCTAAAACCTAATGTATTATGGGAGTTTTAAGAGACAGAAGACAACTAGGTAATAATCAGATGTATTGATGAATGTTTGAAAACTAAGCTTCAAAGTTCAAACAACTTTTTTAGAAAAAACGGCTTACAATGCAAAATGAACATTATAGCATAAAAACTAAATTCTGAATTTCTACGAACACATTTACGCCATTATGGGAAGATTGAATTGATCTACCCAAAAGCAATGGGAAATATTTTCGGTCTTGGTCTGGGTAACAAACATACTTTACCTTTATATTCTTTTAAATTGCGAATCCCTAATGTTACCTTATGAAGAAACAGATGTTTATTGCAAAGCCCAACAAATGCATGCCCCTATATACCTTCATAATCCAACTAAAAAATAACGAATGACCAAATGTATCCATTGGGATGCCTTTGTCTAACCCCATAATCTAAATTAAACATAATCAATGACTACCCGTCGAGATTGAAACATGATCTAAATAAATCGCTTACATGATTTCCTTGTGGGGATTTAATGCACTTTATTTTCCTTCTGTATAAATAGAATCGCTCACATGCAAAGAAATAGAATCGCTGGCAGCCGTTACAGAGACCTTGCGATATGCAAAGAAATAGAATCACTGGCAGTCGTTACAGAGACCTTGAGATTGGTGTTACCTTCCACTACCGATGTCAGTTACTTTCCTACCTCATCTTCGACTATTGCCAGTTGCCAATCAATTTGAACCTGATTCGTTTTTGTTTACACAGATAGTTGGCTGCCACTGTAGAAAGCCTCTTGGCTTAAAGAATAAATTGAAAAATTTCCTCACAAGTTAAGAAAGGTCAATTGCATGTTAGCAAATCACTCATCTTAAATGCTTCTTTTCCTAACCTTTTTCATTTCTGTCTAATTGGGAATTTTTGTTCGGATTGAGGGACTATCTATATCTGTCCGTGGACGACCATTGGATTATTACAAGGAGATCATGGGGCTAAATTTGCGTTTCATGGCATCCTTAACTATCCTGAATTGCCCACCCAGTTAGAACTCGTCATTCCGTTGATAAGAGTCTCTCTGAGATCCCTCGGGGAATAGCAAAACTTATCTCCCTTTAAACCCTTATCTTCCTTCTATACCCTTGCCTTAAACTGATTAGATTATCGATCAAAATCATTCATGGTATACACACTCTAAGTGGTAGTGATAGCACATTTGTAATTTCTTTAGTCCCATGCGTCATACATTTCCTTTATCCTTCCTACTCTAATATCTTTATAAACAGCAAACTATTTTAAATCTTCTTGGGTCGTTAATACATAAAGGAAATCATACTTTGAATTGTGGGGATGAGAACAAATTATCGCACACTATGGAAAAGCATTTAAACTCGTCTTCCATTCATTGTTTAGAACTGGCCCAATTTTGATTAACTGAGCTTTAAAGAGCCCATTTACAATCACTTTGAAATATGAAAAAAAAAAATGATTAAAAGAATATTTGTGTAGCAGTAAGAATCTTGTAACAGAAATGAATGGATGGAGTACTAATGACCGCCTCCTGGACTAGGAGTCGATCCAAGAATCCGTTCCTTGTGAATGCGCTTCATTGCTCCTCTAGAAACCTGCATGTGACCCACCCCTGGGCTGGGTTCTGATGTCGACAGCCCCTGCACTTTGAGCCCAGCAGACTCATGCTCCGCATCACCCCCTGTTGGATTCTCCCTAAATCGGAACTCCAGATTATTGGCCTTGTCTTTTGTGGCATTGTTTGCAGAGACGCTAAAGGGCTTGGTCTCTGCTGCCTCTTCACATGCCAGCTCAGCTTTCGAATTTTGTGGTGGGGCGATATACAATTCTTTATCGTCCAACAGTAGTCTTGCTGCAGAACATGCCTTCAATCCAACCAGAAACAAACAGAATAGATGTACCCACACTTTCATATGCATCTTCACCATATTACTACTCTGGGTGTACGCGAGAGTTTGAAATCTTTGATTGACAAGAATAGGCAAGCGATATTGAAACGAAAAGTTCGATCACTTGTATTTGTTCTTTATTCTCTCTACTCCACAGGGTGAGAATTTAATGAACTGATGGGCTTCATTGTCCTTGATTGCGCTATTTAATACTGACCGGAGGAGGGAGGCGTGGGTTTTCAGATCTCAATTGGATTTGCTAGGTGGTTTCGTTTAAATTTTATTCAAACACGGAAAATTAATTTTTCAGTTCGAGATGATTCAAACATGGAAAATCAAGGCTTGAACTGCGGAAACAGCCTCACTGCTCACGTTTGTAAAGCAGCATGTGATAGAATTAGTATGGTCCTCGTCATAGATTTCTACATTCATCGTGGTATTATCTAAGAATTTGTTCTCCTTTCTATCAAGTATACGACTCTCGTAAGTTGCCTCTCGAAATATATTCAATTCAATTCCTTGGAGAGTAAGTCTTTGCAAAAATTGACTGAAATCTCTCCTGCTGCGGGGACAATATATGCAAAGTCCAAAAAGACAACCGTGCCCTTCGCTGAGCTTTCGACGTTCTTCAACGCCATATAGCTTTTAAAACCCACATTCTGTATTGTCATTGTTTCTAACCTAATTCCATGAAGACGGTCCTTTTCTATCATTCATTTGCAGTAGCTTTATTTTGGAAGTGCGGGTCCAGACTCAAGAGTAATCTTTTGACCAACCATTCAGCTTCGCGATTTTTTACTGATTTTCTTTGCCATACCTGCCAATGTGGGAGTGGTCACACTAATGACGTCGAACTAAGAGACTACCTATAGCTAAAATGGCTATATTCTCATTTTGAATAAATTATTCTATTCAACGCTAGTTGTTTGTTTGAATTTTTTTTTAAAAGGAGTTAAAGTTTTTGTTATGTATTTTGGTTTGATTATTTTATCTACTTTAGTGGTCATGAATACACAAGTCAGAACATCAGAGATTTGAATTATATACTTTAGTGGTCAAAGGTAAATTTTGGTAAATAAAAGTAGGATAATTATTTATCACTTTTTGATAGGAAATAGGTGTAAAATTGTTAGTGAGTTTTTGACCATGGACTAATGTGATATTTTAACTAGAGTTCTCTTGTATCCACTTGTTAACTCAACTTATTATAAGTGTTGCATCAAATGGATGATATGATTGAGATTATAAATACATTAACATTCTTCATTCATGTAATGATGAAATTAGTCTACCCATTTTATTTCCCATTTAGTTGTGTCCTTTATGTTGGCAATGTCTTAATGTAATAACACATTGAAAAGTGGTAGATTCTTATGCTAGGTTGATGTATGATTTGATTCCTTTCAATCTTCACTTCACACCTATTTGAACTAATCCACATAGATTAACTACATATGCATCCTCTTTTAACTGCCATTGGTATTGATTTCCATGCACTTGCTCCCTACCTCAAGATAACTAACTTATCCTCATTGATCATTTCTATGTGACTCAAGATCAATTCAAGTAAAATTAGAGTAGCACATGAATGATCCTTTAACCATAAAGTTTTGAATTTGAATTCAATCCTACTTACATTATTTACTAGCCATTATGAAAAAACTCAATACTTGTTCCATACAAAAAAATATTATATCATGGTATTTAAGGACACTCATTGTGTGCTTTAACATAAGGAACACTAGGTGAGAATGCAAGAGACAAAGAATTAGAACACTCTTCAATTGTAAAGGGTAATAAAAGAATTAAAGATCTAAATCATCATATAGGAAATCTACATGTTTACAAATGTTATTAACATTTTCTTCACTATTCATTCCATCTAGGATAAGGTTTGACTTCTAGGAGACCTTGTTCACCTATTTGGTTGACAAGCTCATCAATGATGTCTTTAGAGACCACCTTGACAAACTCATATGAATATTTCCATAGACATGATTTCTATCAAATCAATTCTACCCATTGGATAAGGTTAGCCATAGTCAAGATCAAACATGTAAGACTTATGATTGATATGTATTTTTTTTTTATGATAATTCAATAAGACATTCATGAAATTGAAACAATTATTTTTTAATATTGGAGAATAATTTTAGAAAATCAACATGATTTATTTATCATCAATCCTATAGCTAGTACAACTAATTTTCTCATCAAATTTTTATACCTTTATTTCAATGGTTTGTCACCATTGTACTAAGTTAATTGTTTGATGGTTAACTATATTTTTAAAAATTCCTCTATAGTTCATGCAAAGTGATTGATTTTCTTGACATTTTTAGTTTCTTTCATTAGAGTTGTAGATATTTTTTTCTCATTGCTTATCTTATATATAAAAATTTCCTAGGGTTTTGATTGTGCTCTTGTGTGATGATTTATTATCTTACATATTTTATTATTTTTCTTGTTATTATTTCATCTTATCTTTCACCCACTCTAGATGCCCCTATTTTGTCCTTTAGGGTTTACATTTCACACTTATATTAGATCTGATTATTGCATGATTTTTCCTATTTATATTATGAACAAGTGAATATCAAGTAGAAAACAAAGTCTCAAATATAAATAAAAGAAACTTATACCTCTCCCCCCTTTGCACCTTTATTTGAGTTTGAATTGTTTGAATTCCCAACTTGATAATTCTTCTAAAATATCTCTCAAAAAATCATGTTTCACACACAAGGGTGCATGATGTTGTACCTTACACAAATGCCCCCAATTTTACTTCAAAAAATAGGGACTCATTTTTTCATTTATTTATTTGAATAATTAAATTTCATAGATATTGGCATCTATGTACTTTATGAACAAGTAAATTATGACATGTTGAGCAAGCATACATCTATATAAGAAGTTGTCCTTTGGCTAAGAAACCATGATCAGTGGATCCTATTGTTATATTCACCTAGGTGTCAGACCTATTTCAATCACACTTTTAGATATTGGAACATTGGTGGATGACATAATAGAAAGAAATACCACCATCCTTACCAATTATTCTCAACTAATTAGACTACAACCCTTTAACCATAATGTAAACTAGATATTTTAGAATATCAAATATACTATAAATTTTGTTTATAATTAATTACATTATTCTAAGCTTTTAATAATGATCTTATAAATTACAAAAATACATAAAAAAATATTCAATTTTTCTATATAATTTTTAACATTTTCAAGTAAGACATGATATAGTCACACAAATAATTGTAATAGGTAGCATGCAAAGAAAGCCATCATTGTTCCATTTGCTTGTTGTTGTAATTCTTAACCACCCATGTATGTCATGTTTCATTTGTTGATCTAGTATCACTCAAAGATAATCCTATAGATGTTGTAACATTATTAATGTGTGCTCCTTCTCCTCCTTTCTAATTTTGTATTACTTTGAATTTTTTCTAGGCTCTTTTAGATGTGAATGCATGAATATTACCATGGTTGTATAATAAGAGATTTTTATTCTTGTAAATATTGTTTTAGCTTTTTAATATACAATCATCTTTAAGATTTCTATATTAAAATATTGATTAGTCATGATTTGTTAATCTATAGAAAATGTTAGTATGTTTTAATATTTTATATTTTTCTGCTAATTTTGAAGTGTATTTTTTTATTCAATATCGAGAACAAATGTGTGTATGTTTACTTATGCTCATCACACTAAAATGGATTACATTAATAGATCAAAACTAATATTGTTTTATCATAAGTGAAATAGTGAAGAATAAATTGAGAAAAATACTGACATATACTCATTTGTTCACAAAGAAGATTTAATTACATATTAAAAGTTGACAAATCACCCTTCTTTAATGCTTCTTTCCTATTTTTTTTCATTTATCTTTCTAAAACCTCTCTCTCATTGAACACGTATCTTACTTCTATACCTTTTCCTTAAACTTAACCATAAAATTAATTCATATTATACACATCGTAAGTGGTAGTGATAGCACACTTTCATTTTCATACACTTCCATTATCCTTCCTAAATTATAGACTAAAAGCTTTTTTTAATCTTCTTTGATCGTTAATGCATAAATGAAATTATACTTTGAATTGTGGGGATCAGAAGAAATTATGGCACACTATGGAAAATCACCTAAACTCGTCTTCTATTAACTGTTCAGAACAGCTGGCCCAGTTTTGACTAACTGAACTTTAGAGAGCCCATTTACAAACTCTTTGAGGTATTTTAGAAAATACTGATTAACAGAATCTTTTTGTAGCTGTAATAATTTCACTCGCGACCCAGGAACACATTTGGCAAATACAATATTTGACAGTGCCTTCATATATTTAGTATTCTGAAAAATTCCGTCGTTTCCTCTGTAATCTTGGTAACAGAAATGAATGAGATAGGCTAATTACCGGCTCCAGGACTAGGAGTCGATCCAAGAATCCGTTCCTTGTGCATGCGCTTCATTGCTCCTCTAAGAACCTGCATGTGACCCACTCCTAGGCTGGGTTCTGATGTCGACAGGCCCTGCACTTTGAGCCCAGCAGAGTCATGCTCGGCATCGCTCCCGGTTCGATTCTCCCTAAATCGGAACTCCAGATTATTGGCCTTGTCTTTTGTGGTATCGTTTTGAGAGGTTCTCCAGGGCTTCGTCTCTCCTGCCTCTTCGCATGCCACCTCTACTTTCAAATTTTGTGGTGGGGCGATATACAAACCATTATTCTCAAGTAGTCTTGATGCGCCACATACCTTCAATCCGACCAGAAGTAAACAGAACAGATGTACCCACATATTCATCTGAATCTTCATCATATTACTGCACGAGAGTTTGAAAGATTTGATCCAGAAGAATAGGCAAGCGATATCTAAACGAAAAGTTCGACCACTTCTATTTGTTCTTTAGTTTCTCTACTCCACAGGGTAGGAAACCAGCTTAGAATTCTGTCTCTCTACTTCATGGTCCTGGGATGCGCTATTTAATACTGTCGGGAGTAGGGAGGCGTGGGTTTTCGGATCTCAAATTGGATTTGCTTGGTACTTTCTTAAGCAGAGCATCAATCCGTTTAAATTTTATTCAAACACGAAAACTTAATGTTTGAGTACGAGATGGTTCAAACATGAAAAATTAAGGCTTGAACTGTGGAAACAACCTCACTGCTCACGTTTGTATAGCAGCATGTGATAGATTTGGTATTAGATTTGTACATTCTTGTTGGTATTATCTAAGAATTGGATCTCCTTTCTATCAAGTATACGACTCTTGTAAGTTGCCTCCCGTAAAATATTCAATACAATTCCTTGGGGAGGAAGTCTTCGCAAAATTTGACTGAAATCTCCCGTAATGTGAGGACAATATCCATGGTCTTTAAAAAGGCGACTGTAATAATATTGAAGGTCCAAAAAGGCAGCCTTGCCCTTCGCTAAGTTTATAACCTTCTTCAACGTCACATATCCTTTGAAATCTAGTTTCTCGTATTGTCGTTGTTTCTTACTTAATTCCATGCAGATGGTCCTTTTCTGTCGTTCATTTGCAGCTACTTTATTTTGGAAGGGTGGGTCCAGATTCAAGAATAATCTTTTGACCAACCATTCAGCTCCGCACACCACAGATTTTTTTTTTTTTTTCACTCTTGTGCTAGATTGTACCTGCTAATGTCTTAGGGTTACAGCTAAGAGAAACTAAGAGGCTACCTATAGCTAAAATGATGATGCTCTCATTTTGAATGAATTATTCTATTCTATTCCATTATGTTGCTGTTTTGAATTCTTTTATAAGGAATTAAGGTTTTGTTGTGTGTTTTGGTCTGATTATTTTTATATATTGTTTAGTTTAATGGTTAAAGATAAATTATCATCATTAAAAGTATATTAATTATTCATCATTTTTTTGATGGATGAAGTGTAAAATTACCGTTGGAGTAAATTAATTAATATTAACTCTAGTATTTAATGTAAACTCAATGAAAGATCATCAGTTTTGATTGCGAGTGTTATTACATTAATTATGCATTTCAAAAAGTCATGTGCTTTATTCTTTGTGTTGTACACAAGATAAAGTCACTTAACTGATTCATGCATTTTGTTATGTAATCCCTCTCTCAGTCAAAACTCCACCATTCAGTGATCTAAATTGAGTTGTTCTTTTGATAACTCAGGTTTACTAAGACACTTGTCATTCTTGACAAGTGCATCCTAAACCTATAACTTTGTAATCATTCATAATATTATTCACTTCATTTTGTGATCAATTTCAACTTATTGATCTTGGTAAATCTTATATGGTATCAAAGCCACTATGAGCTTTTTTTTATTCGATTTGAACTCATTTTTGGTCTTGTTTTTTTGCAATGAATTTGTTTGGTCAAGGAAAATGGCTAGTTCATTGAAGAGAGGTTTCTTTTGGTAATGCAATATTGGAGGCTTTGAAGGCATCGGTGGAGGCATAGACATTAGTGCAGACAACGATTCATAGTTGGGTCAGGCATTGTTGATGTCCCACTTAGGTTGAGCTGGGTCGAGGCAAATTTTTTCTAGTTGAAAGCAACACCATTACTGTTCACCAGGCGAACTCTCCTCCTTCATTCCGTGGCCCCAAGCGATAAAAAACTCTCCCTGTTTGGGCGATTAAACATCACTGTGTGTGATTGGAGGGTTCGATTCACTTGGTGCAGGGAGGAATCTTGTTTGGAAGCATGATTTAACCACCTGATTTGACTTTTATGTTCAAAATTGCTAGTTGCCAGGTTGATTCTCTTCTTTCAGTGGCCAAAAGCGCATTTTGTTCTACATTTAAGGAAAGGCCTTGCATACATATGTTGGTCGATTTACCTTAAACATGCCCACAATTGCAATTCAGGTGTGGCAAACCTGCTGCATTTATCATTTGGCATTTAATAATAAATGCAGGCTGTAAAATCTCTTCCTTGCTTCATCAAAACCCTTTGGTCCATGATTTGCGTGACTACCCTATTGCTAGCTTTGAATCCTATGAATATTGAAGTTGTTTTCCTAAAATAAAAGGCTCTATTTTGATTGAAAGGGCATGATTTTAAGTTGGAGGACGCGTGATTTGTCAAGGATCATGATTTTCTCTAAGCCATGATCTACATCCTTCAAAACCGTAATTTTTCATCAGCTAGGCGTGAAGATTTGCAGGCAAATTTTTGTGAAGTTTTTCACCAAAATGGAGGCAGATGTAAACCTTTGTTTCTAGATGCATGCATGTTTCTTTCCCTATTTTTTTTGCATGCTCCTTAGTTTTTTCTTTATTGATTCTTTAAAAAATGTATGTGCTTTGCGAGCAACACATGATAAAGATCTAGGAAAATTTGGAGCTTTGTAAAAATCGAACATATATAAAGTTCCATATGGGGGTTTCTACTTAAAGAATATTGTATAGGTTTCTTTCATTTTCCTTCTGAATAAACAAACTTACAATATTAAAATTTGTTAATTAGCTATCAAGCTCTGCACTATTCCTCCAATCGACAACCATTAATTTTCTTCGGTTCTAAGTTCCTGAATACATGAGCTTCCAAATTTGCATCCTCGTGTGCTTCCAAATTTTCTTTCTAGCAGGACAATATTGAGCATTGAATAAACAGTGGCATCATCCCTAACAAAGGTCATCTTTGTAGTTCTTTAGCATATGCAAGTTTCTGCAGCTCTTTAGCATATGTAACTTTCTTCTTTAGTTTGAATAAATTGTTAGGAGTTTTTCCACTTGGGATTTCTTGATTTTCTCCTTTCCTCTTTGTTGAAAACCACATAATCTTCGTTGGCCCACCATCTTCATCACCTTTGTAGCTTGTTTTATATCAGTCTTCACAAGATCTCGGATAAACATTGTTGCTTTCCAACATGTGGACACATGAGTAGTTTTCAGAGGCACACATCATTTGGATTTGAATTCCAAAAATCACCCATTCTTTTGGTTTGAATTCTCCAATCACCAATGGATCCTTTTATTCCTAAGGGGAGAAATGTTGTTTCCATTTAGTGGATTATACTTTGTCTTCATGTGTTCATCATTGGCATGGGAGGTCTTTCATTATGGGGGGGATTCATATCTTCATTTTCTTTTCCTTCATCTATTTTTGCTTCTCCTTAGTTTTCATGCAGGGGGGTGTTAGAGTAAATTAATTAATATTTACTCCAGTACTTAATGCAAACTTAGGAAAAGATCATCTAGTTCTGATTACGAGTGTTATTGCATTAACTATGCATTTCAATCAGTCATGTGCTTTATTATTTGTGTTGCACACAAGATAAAGTCACTTAACTGATTCATCCATTTTGTTATCTAACTCCTCTCTCAGTCAGAACTCCACCATTCAGGGATCTAAGTTGAGTTGGTCTTTTGATAACTCAAGTTTACTAGGACACTTGTCATTCTTGACAAGTGCATCCTAAACCTGTAATGTTGTAATCATTCCCAATGTTATTCACTTCATTTTGTGATTAGTTTTAACTTATTGATCTTGGTAAATCTTATAATTACTATGGAGTTTTTGATTATTGATTAATGTGATGTTTTAACTAGAGTTTTCTTATATCTACTTACTTGTTAATTCAACTAATTATTGGTGTTGCATTAATTGAATGATATGATTCAAAAATCAAGTACATTAACATTCCACATTCTTGTAATCATGAAATTGTCCTACCCATTGTATTTCAAATTAAATAGTTGTGTCTAGTTTGATATTCATGTCCTAATACAATAACATATTGACATTTGAGAAATTCATACATGCTAGGTTGGTTCATGGTTTGACTGCTTTCCATCCTAATTTCACCGTGTAGTGTAGAAAAATGTAGCCTTATACATTTTAACACTTGTTTGGGCCCTTCTGAACTAAATGAACTTAATTGTGCCTTATTTAGGGAATTACAAAGTGTTTTTTTACACATTCACATTAATCTAGGGTTTTATTAATTAATTGGGCTTCTTTATGCCTTAATTGGCCTTATTTCACATCCACAAGCCTTAATAAATGCATCTTTCCGAGGATAATCCCGACATATATCAAATGACCAATCATAAATTATTGATTATATATTATATGGACAAGATTTAGTGATTCGTCACTCACATGCCACCTTGGGCGTATTAGTCCCACCTAGGTTTTGGGGCCTAGATCTGAATTTCACATTAATCTAAACCTTTCTTAAAAATTGTGTCCCAAGCTTGGCCTAATAGGACTCAGGTGCCACAACTGGCGTATGAGTCTCTCTTAGCTTAGACCTAAATTAAATTCAAATTCTTGATGATATTTTATTATCTTAGATCTAATGTCAGCTTCTAGTGTTGTAATTTAGGGAAATTTGGTATAAACAAGTATAAATAAAAGGCTATTTCACTCATTTGTCACCTAGCAAGTTGATGAAGCATCCTTATAGAAAATTTGAGTTCACAAGAACATATAATATATTACAAGAGCATCGAACAGTGGTTATCAAGCATTTTGGAGCATTATTCAAGTGTCAAACATCATATCAAAGTCATCATGCATCATGTTTATTTTTGAGCTAACATTTGTGATGTAGGGTTTTATGATTCAAGAAAGCATTCAAATAAAGATCCACATTCATGCTAGCCATTACATACAAGATTGCAACATGTTTTCCAAGGGTTTGGTGAGTTGAAACATTGCATATTTGTTCATTCATCATTCCTCCATTATATTTGTATTCATTTCAAGGTTTGATTACCAAAATGGGGTTTGACCAAGGTAAATCCGTATCCACTAAAAAAAAAACATTTTCCCCTCCCTTTGATATGTGATTTGTAGATCTAGGTTGAAGATTCATTGAAGAGCAAGATTGGAGAGAATTTGTTAGAGTTGTTACCTTACTTGCAAGATCATGAAAAAGTCACTTGTAGGGCATAATTCAGTGTTTCAAACTCAAATATTAAATAGGTGAACCACAAATTTTAGGGGTAAAAGGAGAGTTCCCAAAGGCTTTCTAGTGTTTTCAGCTAGAAGGATGGAGATCTCCCTTTATGCACATAAAACTTGGGTTCCATTCAATATTAGGGGTTGAATGTGATTGAGATGCCTATATGAAGTATTCTAAATGAAATTTTCTGATAAATGAAACTAACTATTGAATTTAAGATAATGAAATCTACATTGTTTGAAAAAACATGTTGTTATGCAAAAGGATAAAATGAAGATTGTAGAAGGCAACATAACATAATAGATAAAACAAGCGCACCTAGAAAGTGATGAGGACTGAGGTGGAGATTGTAGAAGCCTCTTGAAATCTAGAAAATCTAACTTTTATGCCAACTAAGACACTTATGCTAGACTAGGTGACTTAGTCCCAGTCTTGGAAAATTGCACTGAGCTTTGTTCCATCCAACTGGGTACTCAAATCTTCCAAAATCCCTCGCAGAATCCTAGAGTGGGACTAAGTTACCACTATTGGCGACTTAGTCCCTTTTAGCTTTTCAAGAAATCTAAAAGTGGAGTCGAAAGAATACAACCTACACTATGCTTCTTCATTGAAATCCAAGTTCAGATTCATAAAATCACCTACAAAATAGAGTATATTTTGGTTTCTAATGTGAGGTTTTCCTTGGTCAAACTCCCATTTGGTATTTAAACTTTGAAAGAGAAAGTAAATCTGCATAAAACCTAGCCCTAAGTGTGTCTAGAACTAAGAAAATATGAAGTAAGACAAAACCCTATTCTAATGTGCTAGAATAAGATGCATGCATGATATTTGAATGATGTAAGAATTCAATCCAAGAAACCCTACAACATTACAAATGAATGTAAGTGAAATACAAATGGAATGTAAACCTTAAATATGAAAATAGAGTGACAATGGAGGATGGAATCACTCTGAAAACCAATCTTTAGGTGTGATTTGGTGGCTAGTTGCACCTCCTCAACCTAGATTTCTCCATGATTCTACATAGGCATCCATGATCAATCCTTTGGAATGTGAGATATTGAGTGAGGAGTGAGCTTGAAGACCTAAAAAAACCCTTGTTTGCTACCCTAAGCTTCAACTTTGTTGTAGAAAGAGAGATGAGTATTCTTGAGGAATATGTTCAATATTTTTTTTCTTGAGATTGCCTATGAAAAATGATCAAGAAGTTCAAAAATTCCTTGAAAATGACCTAAAATCATTTATTTATAAGCAAAAATACCTAATTGTTGGTTATTTTGACCTAAGAGGCCGACAACCATCGAGAATTTTTAGCAAGTCAAATATTTTCCTGCTCAAAATTGCAAATAACCCTAAAAAGGACTAAGATGCCACCTTGCGCGACTTAGTCCCACCAAGAGTTTTTGAGGTGGGATTGATGATATTTGAGTGATTTTTATGTTGTTTGTTGGGACTTGTATGGTTCCTTAGGTAAAATCGGCCTCAAAGTCAAAGATAACGAGTCTTAGGGGCCTCTAAATGCTATTTTTGGAGGGTGATTGATGCAAGGGTGTCTAATGTAGGACTCAGTTAGGCACAAAATTGTCCTTTTCTTCAAAGGTATACAATTTTTGGTGACACAACAGGAAGCTACAAAAGAACTTAAATGGATATCATAGTTTTAGAGAAACCCTAATACTGGGACTAAATCACCACTTGTGGTGTATTAGTCCCAATATACCTATTTTAAAACTTTTTTTATAGATCCCAATTTAGTACTTCTAGATTCTAATCTCAGTCAAAAACCCTAAACTAGGACTTAATCGCCCCTATTGGCATATGAGTCCCACTGTGATTAAAAGAAAAGTATTTCCAAGATTTAAAATCATCATTCAAGCCTGTTCAATTTGTAGTTGAACCTCTATACTTTCTTTGTCTTTTATTCTGCATTTCAGTTTCGTAATCTTGGTCATATAGTTAGGTTTTGCACATTTTCTACATTTCTTATCTTTCCAAGCCCTAACTTGGTGGTGAACCCCCTTTTAACCTTTAACCACACCCTAGGATAGCCTTTAGAAGATCTCTTTCCCTCATTCTATCCTTTGATTGAGATATCTAAGGTTTCCTTGAGTGAAACTGGTAGAAAATTGGTGGTTGTGTGTTGTAAAACATTAACAATGACCATTTTTGGGGTTTCAACCATGAACAATGGTCTTGTTCTTTAATTGTTAATGTATTCCAAGTTTGTGAGGTCAATGATCTAGTGTATATTTAAAGCTTCTAAACATAGTATCCTAATAAAAACATAAACCTAGATGATTGATCTAACAATACCATAACTTATCCATAAAACTATATGGCTATGGAGAGCTCAACTTAATTTAAAAATTAAAAAATTTAAAAAAAAAATAGTTTTTTTAAGGAAATATATATACAAATAAGAGTTAGATTTTTTTTAAATGTGATTGATGTAGAACTTAATTTATTTCTCTTTTACATAAGTATAGTTTTTTATTGAAAATTTTGAATTGCATGGAAATTGACATATGTGCACTATTTGAACAATTAGACTATGACATGTCGAGTAAGTGTGCATCTAAATTAGAAGTTGACATTTGGCTAAGCAACCATGATCAATGGATCCTATTGTCAAATTCATTTATGTGATGAGCCTAGCCCAATCACACTTTTAAAGATTTTAAAATTGGTGGATGGCATAATCGAATAACATACTATCATCCTCGCTAATGAGATATATTATAAATCTTCTTTACAATATATTATATTGTTTTAACATTTTAATAATGATCTTGTAAATTAAATAAATTAAATAAACTACATATACATCATTTACTTGCTCCATATATTTTTTTAACATCTACAAGTAATGTATTATTTGATCAACACAACTAATTGTAACAAGTAGCATGCAAAGGAAGCCATCATGGTTCCATTTCCTTGTGCCAAAAATTTGTAATTACCCATGTAGAAGATCATCCTATAGATGTTTTAACCTTCATAATGTGTGCCCCTTCTCTTTATTTATAATTCCTCATTCCTTTGAAGTTATTTTAGGCTCTTCAAGTCTTGATTGCATGAATATTCCCATGGTTGTATAATAAGGATTTTTCCTTCTTGTAAATATAGCTATGCTATTTTAAATAGAATCATATTTTGGATTTTTATAGTAAAGTATTGATTAATCGTGATTTATTAATCTATAAAAAATGTTAGTATGCTTAACTATTTTATATTTCCCTACTACTCATCCTGAAGAGTACCCCTTGATTCAATATTGAGAATAACTATTTCTATGTCTACTTATGCCACTCACACTAAAGTGAATTACTTATGTACATTGAATATCCATTGACTATAGATCCAATTTAATATTGTTTTTTCATAGATGACATTGTAAAGAGTAAGATGAATTTTTTTCTAAGATTAATTGTTTGCCAAATAAAAATTAACAACTCACTCTTCTTTGATGCTTCTTTTCCTACCTTTTCATTTATCTATCTTAAACATGTCTCCCTTTAAACCCGTATCTTCCTTCTATACATTTTCCTTATACTAGTTAATATACAGCAGACTAACCATAACAGAAATTCATAGTGTACAAATTCTAAGCTATAGTGATAGCACATGTTTAATTACTTTCGTCCTATGTATCATACAGTTCCATTATCCTTTATACATTATAGACTACAAATTGTGGGAATCAGAACAAATTGTGGCATATTATGGAAAAGCACCTAACTTGTCTTCCATTCATTGTTCAGAACACAAATTAACTGAACTTTAAAGAGCCCATTTACAAACACTTTGAAGTATTCGAAAAAAAATACTGATTAAAAGAATACTTGTGTAGGTGTAATGATTTCATCCGCGAACCAGGAACACATTTGCAGATTTCAGACACATTCCCTTAGATTAAAATGGAATGCAACTTGTTCGCCTTGGGCGTCTTCAACAAATATATACTTGATAGTGGCTTCATATACTTATTATTCTTAAAAATCCGTCTTTTCCTCTTGTAATCTTCTAACAGAAATGAATGAGATGGGCTAATTACCGGCTCCAGGACTAGGAGTCGATCCAAGAATCCGTTCCTTGAGCATGCGCTTCATTGCTCCTCTAAAAACCTGCATGTGACCCACTTCTGGGCTGGGTTCTGATGTCGACAGGCCCTGCACTTTGAGCCCAGCAGATTCATGCTCGGCATTGCTCCCGGTTGGATTCTCCCTAAATCCGAACTCCAGATTATTGGCCTTGTCTTTTGTGGTATCATTTTCAGACGCGCTCCAGGGCTTCGTCTCTCCTGCCTCTTCGCATGCCACCTCAACTTTCAAAATTTTGTGGTGGGGCGATATACAAATCATTATTCTCAAGAAGTAGTCTTGATGCGCTACATACCTTCAATCCGACCAGAAGCAAACAGAACAGATGTACCCACATATTCATCGGAATCTTCATCATATTACTACACGAGAGTTTGAAAGATTTGATCCAGAAGAATAGGCAAGCGATATCTAGACAAAGAGCTCGACCACTTCTACTTGTTCTTTAGTTTTTCTACTCCACAGGGTGAGACACCAGCTCAAAATTCTGTCTCTCTACTTCATGGTCCTGGGATGCGCTATTTATTACTGTCGGGAGTAGGGAGGCGTTGGTTATCTCAAATTGGATTTGCTTGGTACTTTCTTAAGCAGAGCATCAATTTATTTAAATTTTATTCAAACACGGAAACTTAATGTTTGAGTACGAGATGGTTCAAACATGAAAAATTAAGGCTTGAACTATGGAAACAACCTCACTGCTCACGTTTCTAAAGCAGCATGTGATAGATTTGGTATTAGATTTGTACATTCTTGTTGGTATTGTCTAAGAATTGAATCTCCTTTCTATCAAGTATACGACTCTTGTAAGTTGCCTCTCGTAAAAAAAGGCAGGCTTCACAATATTTGACTGAAATCTCCCGTGATGTGAGGACAATATTCATGGTCTAAAAAAAGGCGACTGTAATAATATTCATCGTCCAGAAAGGCAGGCTTGCCCTTCGCTAATGTTTGTAATCTTCTTCAAGCCACATGTCTTTTGAAATCTAGTTTCTCCTATTGTCGTTGTTTCTTACTCCATTCCATGCAGATGGTCCTTTTCTGTCGTTCATGTACACCTGCTTTATTTTGAAAGAGTGGGTCCAGATTCAAGAATAATCTTTTGACCAACCATTCAGCTCCGCACACCACAGATTTTTTTTAATGTTTTTCACTCCAATGCTAGATTGTACCTGCCATTGTCTGAGGACTACAGCTAAGTGAAGCTAAGAGGCTACCTATAGCTAAAATGCTGATGCTCTCATTTTGAATGAATTATTCTATTCTATTCTATTTGGTTACTGTTTTGAATTCTCTTATGAGGAATTAAGGTTTTATTGTGTGTTTTGGTATGATTATTTTTAAATATTGTTTAGTTTAATGGTCAAAGATAAATTACGATCATGATAAGTAGGTTAATTAGTCACCATTTTTTTGTATGGATGAGATGTAAAATTATTATGGAGTGTTTGATCATTGATTAATGTGATGTTTTAACTAGAGTTTTCTTATATCTACTTACTTGTTAATCCAAATAATTATTGGTGTTACATTAAATGAATGATATGATTCAAAATTCAAATACATTAACATTCTACATTCTTGTAATGGTGAAATTGGTCTTTCCATTTTATTTAGCATTTAGTTGTGTCTAGTTTGATGGTCATGAAATTTGAGAAATTCATGTGCTAGATTGGTTTATGGTTTGATTACTTTATATCCTAATTTCACTCCTATTTACACTAACCCTTATAAATTCACTACATATTCATCTCTTTTCACCTCCATTGGCATGAATTTCCATGCATTTAATCGCTACCTCAAGATCTCTACCTTATCCTTGTACATTATTTTTGTATGACTCAAGATTGATTTAGGTGAAGTTAGAACAACACATGAATGATCCTTCAAACCTCAAGGTTTAAATTCAAATTCAATTCTGCCTACCTCCTTCACTAGCCATTATGAGCCAACTTAATTCATATTTCATACAAAATGCTATATGCCATGTTATTTGAAGACATTCGTTGTATGCTTTAACTTAGGCAAAACTAGGCTTGAGAATATAAGGGAAGCAGAAGTAGAAAAAAAATCAATTGTAAAGGGTAATAAAGGAATAAAAATACCTACATCATCATAATCTACATCTTTGTTAATTAATTTATTGTGTTTTTCTTCATCAATAATTCAAGCTAGCATGAGGTTTGACTTATGAGAACTTGTTCACCTAATGAGTTGCCAAGCTCATCAATGATATCTTAAGACACCACCTTGAGAAAATTGTATATCTGGAAGGTGAAGGTGAATATGTCCTTAAACACATTTTTTATCAAATTAATATGATTAATTAGATAAGGTTAGTGATAGTCAAGATCAAACTTTCAAGACTCAAGATCGATTTGCATATATTTTTTATGATAGTTTAGACCTTGAGACATTCATTAAATTAAAAAAAAATCTTTTTTAATATTGGAGAGTCATTTTAAAACAACATCAACATCATTTATCCATTACCAATCCTAGAGCCAGTACATCTATTTTTCTAGGTTGATTGTTTTATGATTGATCATATTTTTTTAAATAGTCTAATATAGTTCATGTAGAGTGGTTAATTTTTTTTAAAATTTTAGTGAACACATCATTTCTAAAGATAGATTTTTACTTTCCTTCACTAGATTTGTAGATCTATTTTTTCTCATTGGTTCTATTTTATATCAAGATTTCTTATAGTCTTAATTGTGTTCTTGTGTGATGATTCATTACCTTACTTATTTTTTATTTATTTTTTGTTATTTCTTCATCTTATATTTTTCCCAATAGAGATGCCCTTGTTTTGGTCTATAAGGTTAACATTTCACACTTATTTTATATTTGATTGTAATATTGAATTAAGTTTTTCTTATTTATTCTAGGGATTGAAAGGGGAAACAAAGTCTCAAATAATAAGAAAAGAAACATATATCTTCCCTCCTTTTGCACCATTATTCAAGTTTGAAGTGGTCGAGCTCCCAATTTGAGAAGTCTTCCAAAAGATATCCCAAAATCTTATGTGTTGGACTCAACGGAACACTAAGATGAGAGGGTGGGTGGGGGGGTAGGGAGAGGGGGGGTTTATATCAATGTTCAACAAATCTTAACCTTCATTAAACAAAAATTCAAACCATTTTGTCATGTCATTAAAGGAAAAATGCATACATTCAATGAAAACATTCAAAACACCATAACACATGGATTTTTGTGTGGAAAAACTATTAGGGGAAAAAACATGATGGAGGTTAATCCATAATTTGAGTACTCAAAATATAATTGTTTACAAATTGGAATGCACTTGCATTCATGCACACTGCCTAGAGCTCACTGCTCAAGAGAAAGGCTTACTGCCATAAAAAAATTCAGATTAAAACCATCTAAAGTGTGAACTGCAATAGTAGCATCTATCTATGCCAAATTATAGTTCCAGTGAAGCTCATAGATTCGATTCTAGATTTGCTTTCTAATTCTAAACTTTTCCCTACTCTTCTCTGCTCCTTTCTGCTCTTCACAAAACTTAAAACAAAATCTTACAACTAGTATGCTATATTTTGCATTATACAATGATGTATTACACTTTTGCACTTCTTACACACACTTATGCATCACCACTACTTCTAAATGGAGAAACCAATATTATATATATGCAATTTAGGATTTGTCCATCCAACAGTCGGCTTCACAAAATATTAGGTTGCTTTCACCTATTGGCCAGATCCACCACTAAATCATTACGTGCATCCTCCAAAGTTGTTTAAGACAAAGAGAGGACCCAAATAAAAATTAATCAATCACAAATACTTTTGATTAATTATATCTTATACATTCACAAATATCATATTTGTCAGGTCGGCCTTTTAGCATAGATAATCAACAAATTAATTTACCAAATCTTCTAGACCACGTACCAGAGACTGTGCACCAAGAAAATCATTCTCCAAGGTATTACAAACCTCAACATACTTTCCTTAGAGATCCTCAACTCAAAATATCTGTCTGGTAGGGTGTTTGATTTAACTTTAGTGCCTATAGCCAGATGCATTGTTCTTTACCTTGTTCTACTAGTAGAAATAAAAACTATACTGCAAACTAGATAGGTTGCTTGGGTTGCCATCAATGACAACACTTACAAGCCATATGCTATCGATCTCTCTAGTCATATTCCAACATTATGTTGGACACATAAGGGTGTGTGGTGTCGTACCTTACATAGATGCCCTATTTTTCCTTAGCAAAATAGAGACTTCACATACATACATATCTGCACACAAAAAATGAGAAATGAAGCACAATAAAAGCAACACATAATTTTTTGTTTCTATATTTTGAAGCAATGGTTTGGTACATATGCATCCAACACATGCAATACATATATATGGAGCTGCAAAACATAAGCTACACTGATACACATATATATATCTGAAGATACATTCACATATATAGACATTGTTGATTGTATTCTAAAAAATACTATATTGTTTGTTGAAACCAATTTTGTTTGATTTATGGTTCACCTTTTGTGGCAATGGTTTTGATTAGGTTTGGTACTATTAATTTTTATATGTTTTGCAGCTTTTTGGCATCTGTTGTAGGCTTTCATTTTTCTTTTCACATGTCCAGATATGTATGTATGTGAAATTGCATGTACACAACATCCATATATACTCAAGATTACATGTAGTGAAAATCCATATATACCCGCGACACAAAGTGTGAACCATAAATAAAAAAATATTCATTTTTACAAACTATATAGTATTTTTTCAACAATAGCTTATCACAATTCCAAAAAATCAACATGACATTATCATAAACCAAACAATATAGCCTAGCAAAAACCGACACAAACTTATAATGTGAAACAAAAAAAGATAGGCGAGCTATAAATTAAACATGAACCCGCGACACAAACTATATAGTGTAAATGAAATATAAACTATATAGTTTTTTTTTAACAAAAAATTATCAAAATTACAAACAATTAACATGAACTTATCACAAACTAGAGAATATAGCCTACCAAAAACTAACATGAACTTATAATGTGTAACAAAAAAAGATAGGCTCTGTATATGAAAGATAGGTTTTCATTAGGTTTGGCATTGTCAATTTTATATGTTCTGCAACTTTTTGGCATTTGTTGTAGGCTTTCATTTTTCTTTTCACATGTCTAGATATATATGTATGTGAAATTACATGTACACAACATCCATATATACTCAAGGTTACATGCAATGAACATCCATATATACCCACGACACAAAGTGCAAACCATAAATAAAAATATATTCATTTTTACAAACTATATAGTGTTTTTTCAACATCTTATAAAAATTACAAACAATCAACACAACCTTATCGCAAACCAAACAATATAACCTACCACAAACCGACATTAAATTATAATGCGTAACAGAAAAAGGTAGGCTTTGTAACTAAAACACGAACCCGCGACACAAACTATGTAGTGTTTTTATAGCAACAACTTATCAAAATTCCAAAAAATAAACATGACCTTACCACAAACCAAACAATATAGTATTCCACAAAATGACACGAACTTATAATGTGTAACAAAAAATATAGGCTCTATAAATGAAAGATGGGTTTTCATTAGGTTTGGCACTATCAATTTTTATATGTTTTGCAGCTTTTTAGCATCTATTGTAGGATTTCATTTTTCTTTTCACATTTCCAGATATGTACGTATGTAAAATTACATGTACATAACATCCATATATACTTAAGATTACATGCAACAGATATCCATATATACCCACAACACAAAGTGTGAAGCATAAATTAAAAATATATTCGTTTTACAAACTATATAGTGTTTTTTTCAACAAGAGCTTAGAAAAATTCCAAAAAATCAACCTAACCTTATCAAAAAAAAAAAACAATATAGCCTTCCAAAAATTGACACAAACTTATAATGTACGTAACAAAAAAATATAGGCTCTATAAATGAAACAATATTCATTTCCACAACAATATACAAATTTTTTTATTAAATAACACCTTATCAAAAAGGACCATATACATAGATACACACCCACACATACACAAAAAAATTACAATGATTAATGTTCATGCCATTTTTCTAGCCTTCTATTTCGGCCCACTATACACTTTTTAAAAAACAATCCACCACCCTTTCCCCAACACTACAAAGATAAAAAATCGGAAGGCTGACAAATATTTGGACGGAAATTCATGCAAAATAAAAAATTACATAGACATTTGCTTAGTGTTCCAATAATTTCAAGGGGTAGGTGTTAGTTACAACCATAACCACTACATGGATACCTTACAACAATAAACATTCAAATAACGAACAACAATTGTGCAGATATAACACTATGTGGCAATCCAACCACACAAGAACTTAAAAACCATACTCATATAAAAATCTCAACATATTTATATAATATTTCAATTTTGGATAAAGATCAATTGAGAAAAAAGTATATTGTTAGTTAAAATCAGTATTGTTTCATTTATCATTCATGTTTTGTGCCTATCATTTTGCATAATGTTTCTCAAATAAGATTCACAAAAGATTGCTATGTTTCATAGTCTATATATTAAGTATATCTCAACATAAGGGAAACATATTGTCAACCAATGCACTCAATGCGGGAATCAATATTCTATAGAACAGTTAAAATAAAGATTATCATTCCAATGGTAACAAATAGCAATCCTAGCCATTGGGAATTCTGACCAAAGTTCAAAAACATCCGCCACATTTTTTGATAGCTGTCAGAAGCCTCAATAAATGCGGGAATCAATGTTCTATAGAACTGTTAAAATACATATTATCATTCCAATAGTGATAGATAGCCATTGTGGCCATCGAGAATTCCAACCAAAGTTCAAAGACGTCTGCCACCTTTTTTGATAGCCGCCACAAGCCTCAATAAAATAGTTAATGTTAGACAATTTATCTTTGATTACATTAGCCATTGGTGATTATTATTCTCTAGCTTAGGCTATATTGTTTCATTTTCAATAAGGTATTGTTGAAAAGGCTATTCTATTTCAGTCTCTGACAGGGCTCTATTGAAAAGGCTATATTGTTTCAATTTTGGATAGGCTTATGTTGAGGGAAAAACATTTTTTTTCAATGGATTTGTTATAGTGAATCTTTGTGGCTTTCTTTCTATGGCATCCACTTGCTAGCTTCATTTGCAACAAAATAAAATTGTTGGCATTTTGTGCTATCCTTTCCCATGGTTTTTGTGGCTATGATTTCGCATCAGCTTGCCCTCCTCATTGACATCTATCTTGAACATTCAAGTAAACCCAGAGAACGACACCCAACGATGCCTTATCAGGAATTCTGTAGACATTCACTTTGTTTTCCAAGAATTTAAAAGGGTAGGTGTTACAACCATCATTGCTACACAAAAAGATTAAAAAATTTAATATAGGTTCCATTTCACTAGACCTATCTATCGACATGCCAAATTTTTTCTATAAAAAAACCGACACATTCTCAGGGACACCAAGAAGTTCAAAACCTAGGAAGGTTATTTAAAATACCGACTAGAGGTCACATAAATAGCCTACTGGCTAAAATTACAACAATATAGCCTTTTCACCAGAACCACACACAATAATGGCTTATTGAAAATTGCATAGACATTCGCTATGTTTTCAAAGAAGGTTTTACTTACAACCATTACCACTACACGAAATGAATACAAAAATCAAAATATGACATTGACAAACCCATTGTAAACGTTCATCATACAATGTGGATCATAAATGAAACTATATTGGCTTGAACAGTGATGCAGATTATAAAATTCACACAAAAACAACAGTTCACAAAACACAATAATTCACAGTAACAATGCAATAGGAAAAACAAAGAATATGGCCTTCCAACCTTTGTAGCTACACTGATTCAATAAATGGAAAAGTACACACTAAGCCTCTACAGAGGATCGTTAAAACAATTAATGCATATGCCATTTCGCTGGACATCTCTATTCAAATGCCAAATGCTTCTTAAAAAAAATCTTCCACCTTTTCACAGCTTTAGGGAAGCTCAAAAACTGGGGACGCTATCAAAAGAAAATATATATATTGATATCTAAAACTGGAGACATTCATATTTACTTAAAGGAATCACTTCAAAGCTACATGTACCTAATAAATATACACACATAAACACTCACACCTGAAATGAAACAACAATGGTTTGAAAAACATCCTACCTAATTCTATTTTTGAACACAACACTATCAAAAAGAAAACAATATAGATGGGTATGCACAGGATCATCATGGAAAAAACAGGTCCTTAAGTGGCAAAAAATTCAGAAAAATCAGAGTTAGGCAACTTGACATAAAAATTTGAATAAGTTATCTATATTATTTCAAAAATATGTAAAAATAGAATTTGTAGCAAATTGAATATATTTTCTAAATTACTAGGTTTATTTACAAATAAATAAAATCTATTTGTTGAAAATTTGAAATTTTCGGGAAAAATAAGAAGTAGGTGTATGCCTGACCACCCTAACCACATTAAAATGAAAATATTGTTTTATAATATTTTAGATATAAGAGGAGGACTCATGTCCCGATTTGATGAATATTTTTTTGTAATTTTTTTCCAAGTAAATAATTAATTGTAATTTTTTTATGACAAATTATAAAAAAATATAAACACTTGTATGTTTGACCACCTTTACTTGGTCAAAACTTCGTGAAATTCAATTTTTTATATTTTAATCTTATATTATGCAAAGAATAAAATGTGACACATGTTTTGGATTCAAAAAATATGATACTATTTGAAAGCTATAGATGTTTTTGAATCAGCCTAAAAATCAGGATTTTAGTCGTAATTCAATAGAAAATGAATAATAATTATTTATTAAATTCAAAGTAAAGAATAATTTATATTGGTGGAAAGTTGAGAATCTCCTTTAGAAACCATTTTCGTTTCATCAATTTTGGGTAAGAAAAATGTCGTCAGCCACATACCCATCATATTGCCACTTTTTGGCCCATCATGATCCTGCACATACCCAGATATAAACCAATGGATTTAAAAAAATGAGGAGAAATTTGCTATATTTTCCAAAGCTTTAAAATTTAGTAGTTACTTCCACCCATGGGAAGAGGTGGATATAAAAAAAACCCTTTGCAATATTGTTTTATTTATGGTTCGTGGTTTCTGGCAGGCTATTCCAATAAGATAGTGTTGATTCTTTCAAATTTTGATATTTTGTTGTTTAGTAAACACTCATTTATCATCCTTTCTTTGTGTCTGTGGCTTTCTATGGGTCTATTACTGTCACTTTTTTGTGGGTTTCTCTTTATGGCCCCCATTTTGTGACTATTGTTGTAACATAATAATTTTGTTAACATTATGCAATTTTTTGTAGGGTTGGAGAAACAAAACAGTGTGGACAAAATGTTTGACCAGCATAGAAAATTATTTATTCAATAGGACCTTATCGGAGATGACCATATACACATATACACACCCACACATACATCAAAACATTCAAATAGCGAAGACCAATTCTACAGACATACTAAACCCAGAAAAGACTAAAATTCATAATAACAAACCCATGCAAAAGCATCACCGTGAAATCCAAAAAGCACAAAAATCTCATAGAAACAAACCGATTCAAAACCTTCACCATAAAATGTGAACAATAAATCAATCAATATTGGTTTGAAAAACCACCTAGATGAGAAGAAAAAAAACACACTAGCTTAACTATTTTGCAACCATTCACACAAAAATGAAACCATAAATGAAAAAATATAGCCTAAGCTAGAGATTTGCAATAATCACCATAAAATGAAAGCTATAAATCAAACAATATTGGTATCAATAGCGACCCAAATGAGGAAACCCGCGTTTTTCAAAAAATCCCACTAAAAACACCCATGCAAAACCATCCCCGCAAAAGTCGAACCATAAATCAAACAATTTTCCTTTCAAAAATAAACAATATAAACTAAGCCAGACAAAAAAATTAACACTACCTTCAACCATTCATGACAACACGGAAACTATAAATGAAAAACAATCACCTAGATGGAAAAACCCGCATTGCACAAAAAATCCCACTAAAAACACCCATGCAAAACCATGCCCACAAAAGTCGAACCATAAATCAAACAATTTTCCTTTCAACAATCTATGCAGTCTTTTTTCAACATACCCTAATCGAAAAAGAAACTGTATAGACTAATCCAGAGAAAAACAATCAACACTGCCTTCCACCCTTGGCCACTACACGAAAACCATAAACAAAACAATATAACCTAAACTACAAAACAACAATCAACAATGCCCTTTGGGAAATAAAAGAATTTGTTTTCCAAATACTTGACAAACGGTTTTTTCAGTATGCACCTCTTCCTACACCACTTCACTCTTCCTTCAAATGCACCTATTCCACCTTGCTTTCTCTCTACTCCCTTCTTTCCCCAGAACCTACAAAAAATGCACAAATGATTATCAGAACTTACACTTTTGCATTGCTTTTGTAACCATTGCCCCATGCAAAAAAAACATAGAATAATCTCTAACCACCTTCACAGAAACTCTACAACCGATCCTTGCACTTTCACCTTCACAGAAGATTGCCCTCCTCACTCACAACTATCTTCAAGAATAAGATAAACCTAGAGAACGACACCCAAGAAAGACTTATCAAGAATTGTGCAAACATTCAGTTTGTTTCCCAAGGATTTTAATTGGCAAGTGTTACTTACACCCATGCCCACTTCACCGAAACCGTACAACAATTAATGCTAACTTCATTTTTCTGGCCTTCTCTATCGGTGCACCATATGCTTTTTTCAAAACAATATACCACCTTTTCCCCAACGCCGAAAAGGTCAATAACTGGGAAGGCTAACGAAAATTGTGACCAAAGATTAAAAAACCAAAAATTGCATAGACATTCACTTAGTTTTCCAAAGAATTGAAATGGTAGGCAGTTCTTATAACCATCACCACTACACACAAACCTTACAACAATTAATGGTAATGCCATTTTGTTGGCATTCTCTATCTCCCCGCCAAAAGTCAATCTACCACCTTTTCCTCGACACCAGAGAACTCAAAAACCAGGAAGGCTGATTAAAATTCTGACCAAATTTGACAAAGATAGCCTATCGACTAATAAATAAATAAATATATATATATAAATATATTTATATGTATATAACATACATGTGTATATATAGATTAGTATTGCATTTTGAAATGAGTCATAGTGGTTTTTCTTTATATATATGGCTATATATTTCTGCCTATATGTATATTTTTAAATATGAAAGGGGAATTTCAATCCACACACACACACACACACACATATATATATCAAAGTATACTTTCCCACACTACAACACTCAATATTGCATTTACTTCATCCTCCCCCATCTTACAACAAAAATAGAGTGCATTAACACTCCTGTGAACAAATACAAACAACCATATAATAATGAGTATAACCCCATAGGCTTCACTGAAAATTCCAGCTACATCACCATGCACAATTTTCTAATATTTATTTTATCTCTTCGATTTATTTGTTTGAATTTTCCAATGATATTTTTGTCAAACCAGTCATGAATAGGATTTGTCATGTAATAGCTCTTTTACATTTTCTCTATCTGACTAGAATTTTTAGTGCCAACAAATGCAGCTTGAATTTTATTGATCAAGCCTATAGAATTTTATTGTACTAACGTACTTCTTTTCGCCAGGGCATCTAATAAATAAAAAATTCTTTATTTTCGATGTCAGTAGCATCATTCTTTGAATCAATGCAACAAGTACATTGCTTCAAAGAGGGGAAAAATGTAGACATGCAGATTTGACATCATCGTCAATGTTCACCTTTTGATTAAATAAATCAAGTTTTATTTAATTAAATCATAAATCTCCTAAGGTCTATTGATTTAATCACCAATATTAAATTAAATGAACAATGCTCATTTCCTCTAATTTGATTTTAAAAGAAATACAAAAATCTAAAATCAAATGTCATATCACTTAAATCATCTATTAGATTAATCAAATCATGATTAGTTGAATCCTAACTACATGAATCTTCTACATTCATCCACTTGCACCTATAAATCACTTTATTTGATTTATTAAAACACTTATTTTCCCTCATTAGCTCTCATGTTTGAATTTTTGGAAAAACACAATTTCCCCCAAAAAACCCTCAACCACATGCATTTATGGTCATTTTCAAATTTGAAGTGGCACATTGGCCAAGACTTGCACATTCCTCACCCTCTCACACCTTGACAAGTGGCATCTTGTCATTGGTCCATGAATGATCCCACATTCATCAATTTGACTTCTCCTCTCTTCAAGTTCAACTATAAGTTGAAGGCTTCTCTCCTTCAAACAACAACACATCTTGATACAAGGTTACTCTCTTCATTTGAGAATCAATCTTGTTCTTCATCATTCACATTTGAAAGCATCTACACTATAGGCAACTTGAGCTCATAGCATCTCATTGTCTATCTCATTAGCTTGGAAAAGGGCTCTTTTACACATCCATAAGGCACCAATCCACCATAGAATAGGTTGTATTTCATTTCTTCTTTGCATGTTTGATTTGGTTTTGTCATTTATTTTGAAGAATGTTGTATTATTCTATGAGGATATTGGAATCGTGCTAACATTTTGCAGATTTTGATGTCCACAAAATGGCGCTAGAAGGAGGGCATTTAACAATTATCTGATATATATATGTCTCATGATTGCTAGATTATAGGCATAGTTCGATCATTTATCACATGGTGTCTCGTATGGACATTTTTGACTTTTTAATATATTTCTGTGTGAATGATTTCTCCTTTTGTTCAACATTTCTTTAATGCATTAGAGGGACATGGTTTTATCACATGAAAGCATTTTTTTTATGTTTTTGGATCGGGGTGATACTATTCAAAAGTAATCTTATAAGCAGTCTAGATTGGGTGGGAAGCGCAGTGCTTAATGTTCATTTGGTAAAGAATATTCATAGGCTTTTAAGGGTAACATCAATGGGAAATCTGGAGAATAAATGATTCGAATAACATCCCTATTCTTTTACTCATAAATTTTGAGCAAACTGTTGTTTTGCTGTAAGAAGAGGATTGGAGCACATCTATATTTCCACCTATACACAGTGCTTCCCAATTCATGCCTTCATTCTTACCTTCAAACCGGCCAGCATTGGACTTAAATGGGTATGGTATGATGTTTAACCAGCTGTTTTAAGCGTGGTGTCTCTACTAAGTTGATGGCAGTCCCTTCAAATCGATGTAGCCTCCCACGTTTGTCCTCTGTCAATACTCACTCTCTTCTTTCCTTGCGCAACCTCAAGTTTCTTTCTTTTCGCCATTATTGAGCAATCCTCTCTCCTTGCATTCTATGGTTGCAATGGTAACGGATTGTTTGGACACCGCCTTCTATTTCATCTGCTTTCATTCAACCCAGCTATCCTTTTACGTTTATATCTGCTGTTTGCAATTTTAAAAGGCAATTATTGAGGTCTCTGGTTTCTTCCTGCGACCTCGCTCCTCATAAGGTTGTTCTCTCTATGTGGCGCGGCTCCACATATTCCCCACTTTTCCACACTCATCTCTTGACGTATCTCTCCACCATCTCACTTACTTGATTCGTAATTGTGTGCATTTCTTTTGTTTTCAACTGCAGCCCCTACTCACATGTGGCACAGGTGTAAACTAATCTGCAATCTTCTATCTTATATCATACCGTGCGGCCACGTCTCTCTTCCCATACAGCGATCTCCCCATTTGACCCATGCACTTTGAGCGCCCCATCTCCATGTCCACTTTGCGCAACCCCCTCTCCATGGTGCGTAGCTTTCCCAATAGGATGCACCACCTCAATCTAGCGCCCGCTCTTTGGATGGAGCTCAGTTAAACTCACCTCATGGCACCCATGTTGTAGCTAAACCAAAAGATTTTCCTATTGTAAGAGGCGCGGGCCAGTCAATTATTTCATCTGCTGCAAAATAAATGCCATATAAAACTAGTTACTTTGTTTTTTACGAAGCAAAATTTGAACTAATGACTGTGATCGAATTTTCCTTTGCTTGAAGCTACACGCCAAATATAGAGGAGTGAAAGGTCAATAAAATTTAAATGCAGGTGCGTACATCTTCGCTAAGGCAACGAGCTCTGAGCTACCAGTGGCGTGTTTTCTTGTGGAAAATAGTTGTGTGGGAAAGACATTAAAGACAGGCGCAGTCCCGATCCATCCTCTGTACCGCTCTTCATAATTTCTCACTTGTCTCTTTTATCCGGTCATCCTATCAGATAAAACAAAATATGCAATAAATGTTTTCATACCGTAACTCTTTAAATGTTTTGGTCCAAAGGATATCACTGAGAATGTTAAATGCTTTTTCGTAAGAATATTGCAAAGAATATCACTGTCGATGTAAGGGCGGCTGTAATTTAATGTTTCCTAATGCTTATTCAAAGAGCATTCAAAAGGGCTTGCTTCTATTCGACTTGCTATCAAACCAGGCCAGGCATTTCCATTTCACAGGCCAGATCATAATCTAGGTTTCTATGAAGAGTGGCTACAAATTAACTCAGATGATAGATCCACCATCGAAAAAGACAAAGGTAAAATACATCAAATGTCACCCTCGGTAGGTCTGCTAGAATTTAGTATGTCAGGTAACGTTCATATTCTGTAATCAATTTCTAATTCATTGTTAGGATTCGTTTTCTACTGCATACAAAGAATGTGATAGTACAAGCTGATAAATGCCAGCTTTTGAAGTAGTTAGCTGAGAATATTTATTAAGGACATTCATGGGCAAGTCTTCATCATTGGTGCGAGCCTAAGTCAAATTTGTTTAGTGTCAAGCAAGCCATTTAAGAATCTCTTTTTGTTGTTACACAGTAAAATATCTCTGCCATCTTACCAGCATCAGTGTTGAATAAAAGAGAATTTTGTCAGGGATAGCGTTGGAGTTGATTGTCAGAATTGAACTATTATGTATCTTGGCATAGCTTAAGTTTCATTGATTATCCATGGGTATCAATTATTGTTTATCTTGATTTCCATGAAATATTGTACTTCTAACTTGTGATAAATTTGCAGTGATTATAGGAGCTGGGCATCGAAGGTTCAAAGGCGAGCTAATCGAAGCTAGAAGACTTGGGATTTAAAAAATAGAAAGAAAAAGAAAAAAAGAAACTACTTAAAATGCTTATTCATTATTGCAAATTTCTTTGAGGATTTTAAAGTAATATGGAGGTGTTCTTGGTGTACCATTTTTGTATATTTCAATGTTTGCATGTGGGGGATGGAGGAATTTTCTTCTTTTTTTTTCATTTTTTTGAGAAACTTTGAAATTCAAATCAACATGGATAGGTGAAAGAATAAGATCATTATAGAAAAAAGGTGTAAGCAAATGGATTATGTGTCAATGTGTGTTTTATGGGAAAGAAAAAGGTGGCGTAAGAATGCAAGTGAAATGTAGAAAGAAAACTAATTGCAAAGGATAGATGACAATGCATAAATGGCCACCACAATTTGTTTGGATATAGGATTTATGCATCAGTGGGCTATTAGATGATCAATGCATGACTTAGATTTCTCTTTTTCATAAATTTTCAAGCAAGATGTACTCTTGGATTGACGGATATCATTAAATGCATCCATTTTGGAAGCATATCCATTTTGATAAATTACAATTGATAAATCTTATTTCTAATATTTTGCTTCATAATGTTTTGTAGGTTGACATTGGAATCAAACGAAAACGAAGATGAATAGAGTGGAATTGGAGATTTTCTTGAAATTGAGATTTGAAAAAAGAATTTTTTAATGCTTGTTTGAACAATCTTAGAGCTTCCATTTTCTACTCTTGTTTTCTGTTTTAAACTAACTCACTTTTCTTTTTGGGTTTAAAATTAACCATTTGACTTGATCTTTTCAGCTTGGTTAAAATTGAACTTAGAAACATACTAGATTTCGATTTGGGTTAAATTTGAACAAGGCAAACTTCACATCTCTTTTTGGTGCTTTAAAATGAATCAAAATCACTGCTTTTGAGGTCTAAAATGAACAAGTGTTTGTCATGTTTTGCAATCTTTTTCACAAATTAACATCATTTAAAATGTGTATGTGTTTCTCTTGCGCTTCACAACAATCTTGAGAATCAAAAACATTTTTATGATATTAAGTTGTCAAAAAGATTGCCTTCACACTTTCATTTTGGGAACTTAAAATTGGACAAAACACTTTGTGAGTGTGAGTAAACTTATTGTGAGTGTTCTCCCTTTGTTTCTAAATGAAGGTTGATCAAACTACGGATGAGTTTATTTGCTTTTGTTTAACTTGGAGGGTCTGACTTGTGGGAAAAAGTACTCACACAAGGGAACAACCCAACCGGGAACACGCTAAAGCCAAGCGACTTCCAACCGGTATATATATGCAGATTCTTGAGGAAAGTTTAAGAATCACAAGTATTATTTCGACAAGATGGACAGAAATGGACTCTCGCCGATGTTGGATAATCCCCCACGAACGGAATGCCCGCATTAAAACCCTTTGTTTAGAAAAATGCCAAAACCTTGTCTATCTTGTTGGTGCAAAATGTCATGTCCTTTGAAGCCACCCCATGTTATATATGTGGTCTTGTTGTAGAAATGGAAAGTATGCCATGGGAGATTCATGGGTACTAATGCTTGGCTGACTTGAATAAGTGAGTGCTGTGGAGGGGAGCCAGTGTGGTCAAATATTTAGCCATTCACACAAGAAATGCGCAATTGGATTTATCCAAGTGGGAACCCAACAAGATATTTCCTCATCATCCTAGGAATGTAAAAGTGCTTGAAAGAAAAGAACACATTGCTTAGTCCTCAAAACATTTAAAAAATAAATATTCACAAAGACCTTCAAATTTCAAACCTTTTTAGGAAACAAATACCTTTGATGAATTTAGGCACTCTTGCTTTCCCTAGGGATCATATCCTTAGAGGTTTCTAAGTGCTTGGATTCTATCATCATTTGTTTTCACTAAGGATAAACTTAGGAAACTCTTGCCCTAATTTTCTTGATTTCCATATAATGGACCTTGTGGGATGAAAAAGAAAGTGGGACATTAGACATACAGTTTGAAAACATAATCAAGCAAATGCTTTTGGTAAAAAAAAATCACTAAGAAAAGATAAAAGACAAATTGGATTACACATGTGTTTTCTAACTTGATTTCCCGCAAGATCAAAATCCCAAAACCAAAGTTCAAGAAGCTTAGTCTGGAAGCTCGTGATGAGCATCTTGAGATCTTGAGTTGTATGAGTTTTACTATCAGCAACATCCCAAAATTTTTGAAAGGTTTACTTTCCTCCCATAGGAAATATAGTGTGTTCTCCAACACCAAGGTCTTGTAAGAAGAAGTGTTATTGTAGGTCAAGTCTAGGATCAAACTCAATCACTTTCAACCATCTCTCAACCATTAAATCTGTCAAAAATCACCTCACCAACAACTCTTGGAAACTTTATAAACATCTGGTATGCTAAACTTCTAGGCGAAATCAAATAACTCTTTGTTTGACTTAACACATCTAGTCAAACTATCATCTTATGCATGATTTTTCTCTAGGATAATACAACTTCCTAGGGTTTATGAGTTCATCTTGTTTGGCTTAACACACTTAGCCAGATTATCAAATCATCACCTCATTTGACTTGACACACTTAGTCAAACTACCATCGTGTAGGAGTTCACTCTAGGATAACACAACTTCCTAGAGTTTTATGATTACATTTATCACCCTTGTTTGACTTAACACATTTAGTCAAACTATCAATCCAATCACGATCAACCAAAGTCCTAAAAAATTTAGCATTTCCTTCAAATTTTCTTTAAGAGTTCCATTCATCCGTATCACTCATCTTTCATTTATCTCATCCTCGTCATCACTTTGATCCTTCAATTATCCTAGTTCTTCACTTCTTTGAACTTAAGTTTTAGAATGATCTAAATGATTAGAGGTTCATCTCTTACATTCTTGAAAATTGATCTTCATTTTATGGTTCAAACTCGATCTCAACACAAGAGGGACATGGAATATAAACTTGATCCATCCATCATAAGCAATTCAACTCAACCAAACTATCCAAGTCTCACAATACCATTTGATTATCGAAACTCACATTTATGCAATTCAAACATGGCATCATTATCTCCTCCAAACTTCAATGATATGAATGTGAGTATGCCCAATCTAAAGTTTGGAACACCTTTCCCAATGATAGATTTAAATCCAAGTCCAAATCTGCAAATCTATCAACCAAACACTCAATGCATGAGTTTTCCAAACAACATTATCCCACCAAATCCATACATGCCAAATACAATTTTGTTGAACATGAACATTTGTAGTCCGCACTTGGTGAAGTTTGGGATAGATATGCTTGCAAATACCCCTAATGTTGTTCAAAATCCTAGCAGTATATTGGCAACTCTAGATGTTGATTCAAGTCAAGGTAACCCCATGCAAAATCAAAGTTACCTAAATCAAGGCAATATGATTCCCAACCACAAAAATTTTCAAAGTCAACCTATAATGCCGAATCAAAATATCACACCAAATCATCCCATTTTGCCATCGGTATCACAACAGTAGGTGGCAACCATCCAAGCAATCCCAACAATCAACACTATCCCCAACCCACCACCACCACCGCCAAAACACAACATGACAAATTCATTCTCCATCATGTTGCAAGCCGCTCAAGAAGCTTCCCGCAAAAAGGCGCTCCAAAACCAACAAGCCACACAAGATGTGCAAGCCGCACATGTCGCTTAGATGGCACAAGCAATCCAACAAGCACATGCTCAAGCTCGAGCTCAATTCGAAGCTTAGCAAGTGCAAGAGCAAGCACAATACCAAGCTCAATTGCAAGCACAACAAGAAGCGTATCAACAAGCCTTGCAAGACTACTAATTATAGCAGAAATATGACCAACAACAAGCGTTGTTTGTACAACAACAACAACATGACCAACAACAAGCATTGTTGGGTCAGCAGCAAACACAAGCATTACTCGCTCAACAAAGCTTGCAACAGATTCCCACCATAATTGTTGAAATCAAAAAATCAAGATTAATCTATTAATAAGCACCTTGAAGATGTTTCCACCTTGAACAATGATCAAATCAACATACACCAAGAGCTACTTTTCAATCACGATCAAAATCCATCAAAAATACCCAACAATGATCAAATTCAAGAATCATTAACATCACCTGATCCTATGGTTGAAAACATTAAAAATCTCTGCACTACAACTGCTGAAGACAATGATCAAAACCAATTCATCAATGAGCACTGTGAAGATATGACTACCCCATCCATTGATCAAATCAACATTCATCAAGAGCCACTTTTTAGTGATCTATTCCAAATTGTGTTAACGTTATTTGATCCCATTGACATAATCCATGATCCATCAACCAATGATCATATTGAAAATGTTTCTACATCACCTTATGAGTTAAAGGACATATCTCAAGAGCGTATTCCAGAGAATGATCAAAATCTTCCATCAAGGTCTAGCAATGGTCCCTCCAAAGGCATACTGACATCCTTCGACCTCACGGTTGAGAATAACAAAAGAATCTTTGACTTTACACTTGATCCAAATCCAATCAAAGAACAAGTGGATATTAAGCCAGTTCCCATGCCTAAGGATGATTTCCAAGAACCCACTATAAGCAATCCATCCTTTGAAATTGACCCATATCAAGAACTTGATCCAAAGCATGTTGAAAATAGTTCCAAAATCACTCAAGATCTAGAATTCGTATCTCCAAAATACTATAATGATCTAATGGGTACTCTTTTATCTATACAAGATGTGGCAAATGATGATCATATCCATATGGCACATATTCCTCCATCTACCCATGAGATGCTTTCGTTGGATGGACACGTAGATGATCGTTATTCAAAACAAGAGTCTCATACTCTTGAAATCATTACTGAGAAACAAGAGTCTCCTCCTCTTAACATTGGTACACATGATCAAAATATGGAAAAATTTGGAGACATATCAAAAGCAAATCATGAAGAAGGCTTCTACAGAAGTTGTAAATCAGAAACGTCCTTTGGACACCTATCAGAAGGAAATCATGAAGGTTTTTACAGAAATCGTGAATTGGAAACAACATCCTTTGAACTGAATCATGAGGAAGAGTTTTATGAGGACACTGAATCATCAACACTTCTTGAAGAAGCAGTACAATATGATATTTCACAATTTCAAGCTAGAGATATCAATCAAGCATTCATTCTACATATGGAGGATCCTATCACTTATAAACTAAGGTCACTCACCTTTTTAAGGGCAAGCTATCTCATCACTAAAGAAGCTGAAACTTTTGAAGGTCCACAATAGAGCACAAAAGGATTAGTACCTTGTGTCAAAGGTAAATCATATCCTGTGGCAAATAAATTTTTTGAGCTGATGAATTATCAAGGCAAAGGATTAGGTCTGCATGAACAGGGTATCTTGGAACCAGTGCATATTATTGGCAATCCTAAGCATCAAGGCCTTGGTTATTCGACAATCAAGGGATCTCAACATATCAGTAATATTTCCACAAAACTGGGGGCAACTTCGTCTCAAGCAACTATCAACATAGGGAGCACGAAGAATCCTTATGATGAAACCAATGCCAATACTACGACCCGCCACGTCACGAATCTTCATCCACCCATCACCCCATCCATGAATTGGGATCAACATCAAAAGAAAGACTTGAATCGAAGCATGAAGAATGCTACCAAGGAAAACGAAGCTAAGAAGCATGAAGGACAAATCAAATATAAATGGATACTAAAGAATACAAATAATGATTATCCCTATCAAACTCCATTAGTCAAGGAAAATATGGGGCAAAAACAAAAAGGGAAAAGTATCCATCAAATATGTCCACAAAGGAAAACACATGCTTCTCAAGCGACATACAAAGTGTATCGAGTAGTTGGTCCTAATTCCATGCACACTTCCGTATCCACCCATCATTGCTCATCTGCCCAAGTTTGGAGAGTCAAAGGTTCCAAATTGTCAACCAATCCATCTTTTACTCCTAAAGACACTCCATCCATGCCTCCATGCATGATATCCAATTCTCACATTGACCATGTATTGGAAACAACTCTTCATCATAAGGATTCAAAAGGCACTCTATTGCGATGTGCACATAAAGACATAGTTAACTTCGATATCAGCAAAGTAGATCAAGGATCTCAAAATTTGCATTCAAGTGCATGTGTCTTGGCAAAACAACTTCTTCAAGTAAGCTACCGATGGCACATTATGACTAGAGCATCAATTTCAACAGTACTAGGTGATTCAACATTAGCTTAAAATCTCTCAAAAAATACAAAAAAATCAGAAAAAATGTCCTAAAAAAATGGTCACCTTGATGCAAACCTAGCAAACAGGCGTCTTGGCAACAACAATAAAATAAAAAATACAAAAATCTAAAAAAAAATAGAAAAAGGATAGAAAAAAGTAAAGAAAAAAATCGGCCTCAAGTGAAAACTGCTTCGGTGGTGCTTTGGACATGTACCATGATGAAAACTTGGAAAACAGGCATCATGTGTAGAATCCTGCATCTACATGCGGCAGTTCAGGAGAAAGCATCTTATCACATCCACAATGAAGCCAACATTCCATCCATATCATCCGTCCATCCATGAACCATTTATCCAACCCATTTTTATCCATCTGAATCCAAGCTCTAAGTTATCTTAATCTTGATGAAATTTTGGTGCACATTTTACACTTGCTTATGGTAAACGTCTTGACATGGGTCATTTTCATTGATCCTATGCTACCGAATTTTATCTGAGACTTGAAGCATTATCCGAATGAGAATCATCTATTTTGAATGCCCTTATCTTATTGCAAGATAATTCATATCCAAGAATCCAAGAATCCACCTGTAGCCTTCCATACATTGCTAGACACTGGGGGTAGATATTTGCATCTTGCTTCAAGAATAAATCTTGATCTATATCTTCACACTTATGTGGTGATCTGAACATTGGAAAACATGAAATCAAACTGGTCAAAACATTTGTGAGCAAAAATCCAAATCACTAGCCCATGGCATATTTTGACAGGAAGATATTCCTTATCAATCTTTATCTTTCATCAAACATCAATCCAAACAATTCATATCAGTCGTGTCTAATGTGTACTCCAGCATCACATCAAATCATCAAAACAACTTTGTTCCAAATCAAGCTTCATCAATCTTGATCAATCGAATCCGATCAATTATCACCTTGTTTGACGTAACACACTTAGTCAAACTATCATCTTGTCCACGAGTTTACTCTAGGATAACACAACTTCCTTGGGTTTACAAGTTCATTATCATCACTCTGTTTGGCTTAACACACTTAGCAAAATTATCAAATCCATAATCACCTTGTTTGGCTTAACACACCTCGACAAATTATCCTTTTTGTATGAGTTTACTCTGGGATAACACAACTTCCTGGAACTTATGAGTGCATTATCACTTTTTTTTGACTTAACACACTTAGTCAAACAATCAATCCATCAATCCGATTGATCAACATTAAGCTTGGTTTTCAACAAAATCCCAAAACAAAGCACTTATATCATCACATATCCATATCCAAATTGTCAAAATCAGGCGAAAAAAACCAAAAAAATTTGGAAAAATTCATAAAAAATCCAAAAAACATACAAATTATCCAAAATCCAAAAACATGTTAAAATCTTAGAAAATCTTCGAAATTCATCATTAAGTCTTTTTAGTCTTTCACCTTGTCAAACTACGTCATCTCTGAGCTTGAATGTAGGCAAGGTTGATCTTAGATCATCCCCCGAGACAGTTAGGGTCAGTCCTTAGGCGTCTGTCGCATTGGCAATCTATTTTCCCATTTATTTTACATTTTGGTCAGTGCTTAGGCATCTGTTGCAATGACATCCGTTTGCCCATCTAGTTAGGCGTCTGTCGCAGGGGCATTCATTTTTCCATCTAGTTTACATTTTAGGATTTTAGGCGTTCATCGCAATGACATCCGTCTACCTATCTAGTTAGGCGTTCGTCGCAGAGGCACCCGTTTGTCCATATTTTGTCACATTTTAGGATTTTAGACGTTCGTCGTAATGACATCCGTCTACCCATCTAGTTAGGCATCCATCACAGGGGCATTCATTTGTCCATCTAGTTTACATTTTAGGATTTTAGGCGTCCATCGTAATGACATCTGTTTGCCCATCTAGTTAGGCATCCGTAGTAGAGGCACCCGTTTGTCCATCTTTTTTCACATTTTAGGATTTAAGAGTCCGTCGTAATGGAAATCTGTTTTCCCATCTATCTCATTAGCAGTCAAGTCAATTGGAGTCCGAACTATGTCGTCTCCGAGCTTAAACATAGGCAAGGCCATCCTTGATCGGCCCCCGAGACACAAAATACCCAAAACATTTAAAAATCTCGAAAATACTTAAAACATTTGTAAAACATCTCAAAATACCAAAAACAGCCTCAAAACATTTGAAAAAACCAAAATGGTGCATCCATTTCATCTCACTTTCACCCATGATCGTCTTACTCATAATAAAATCAATTGTCGCCTTCACCCTTTGGTGAGTCATTCAGAAACAAGTTTAGGAGGTTCTAAAGTGAGCACTCTAATCGTCGGAGTCTTGAAGTCTAGATCAGTAAGCAAGCAAGTTGGTCAACTCGGAGTATCAATAGCTTATCACCCAATCAGTCCCATCAAAAACCTGATCACTACATGTTCTAGGATGAAGCTTTCCTGCGATGGACATAAGCATCAGGTACCTCACAATAGTTTAGCCTTGGCTAGCAGTACGATGAACATCAGCTTGTTTGTTTACTTTATTTTGGTCTTTGTTGACTTATCTTATTTTGCGCTCATTCCAAGGACCTCTCGATGATGCCTAAACAAAACAGGTTTAGAGAGAAAGGAATGGGGCAATGATCATTATCTTTTTATCTGTTATGCTTGTTGGATGTTCTTGTAAAAGAACTTGGCAAATACTTGCTTTGTTGGGTCCGTCCTAGCAAGGTTTTCGTATGTCAAGTGTGAACAAGAGCACTCCTATCTGATTGTCGAGTCAAAGTCCATCACACTAGGGGCAACGCCATCCTGGTTCTTAATACCTTGAAGCATCGCACCTACGTGTGTTATCAAACATAAAGAAAGGTATGCTCTTTTCCCATCCTTGGATAAGCAATACATCATGATCATTCATTATGATTTCTAATATAGTTGTCTTGTTGAACTCCTGCATCTTCTTGGATTCAAGGGTTGATCTCCCTCATTCTTCTATCCTATTTCACACTAACAATGCATCCATCCTGCATCCACACTCTTATCTTGCTAATCATGCCATATCCATCTCATGCATAATCACACCATCTCATTTTCATAATCATTTAAGATGTTTAAGATAATATAGATTTGTTATTTTAAGCATCTTAAAAACATTTCATTTTCATAGTCATTTAAGTTGTTTATGATAATATAAATTTTTTATTCTAAGCATCTTCCAAAAATCTCATTTACATCATCATTATCATATAGATCATATAGTCTTGCCATCCATACATCCATTTTGAACCTCTTTGTTGCAAGATCCACCTTAATATTTTCACTCGATCTCTCAAGGGGGCAATGTACTAATGTACTTCTTTTCGCTAGGGCATCTGATAAATCAAAAATTCTTTATTTTCGATGTCAGTAGCATCATTCTTTGAATCAATGCAACAAGTACGTTGCTTCAAAGAAGGGCAAAATGTAGACATGCAAATTTGACATCATCGTCAATGTTCACCTTTTGATTAAATAAATCAAGTTTTATTTAATTAAATCATAAATCTCCTAAGGTCTATTAGTTTAATCACCAATATTAAATTAAATGATCAATGCTCATTTCCTCTAATTTGATTTTAAAAGAAATACAAAAATCTAAAATCAAATGTCATATCACTTAAATCATCTATTAGATTAATCAAATCATGATTAGTTTAATCCTAACTACATGAATCTTATAGATTCATCCACTTGCACCAATAAATCACTTTATTTGATTTATTAAAACATTTATTTTCCCTCATTAACTCTCATGTTTGACTTTTTGGACAAACACAATTCCCCCCAAAAAACCCTCAACCACATGCATTTATGGCCATTTTCAAATTTGAATTGGCACATTGGCCAATACTTGCACATTCCTCACCCTCTCACACCTTGACAAGTGGCATCTTGTCATTGGCCCATGAATGATCCCACATTCATCAATTTGACCTCTCCTCTCTTCAAGTTCAACTATAAGTTGAAGGCTTCTCTCCTTCAAACAACAACACATCTTGATGCAAGGTTACTCTCTTCATTTGAGAATCAATCTTGCTCTTCATCATCCACATTTGAAAGCATCTACACTATAGGCAACTTGAGCTCATAGCATCTCATTGTCTATCTCATTAGCTTGGAAAAGGGTTGGGAAAGGGATCTTTTACACATCCAAAGGGCACCAATCCACCATAGAATAGGTTGTATTACATTTCTTCTTTGCATGTTTGATTTGGTTTTGTCATTTATTTTGAAGAAGGTTGTATTATTCTATGAGGATATTGGAATCGTGCTAACATTTTTCAGATTTTGATGTCCACATTTATATATATATGGAGATGGTTAGAATGAAAGAAGAAACATGTTGGAGATAAAATTATATTGGTGGGTGTTCACTGTTATTCTTTCTAATATCTATTTTATTTGTTCAATTTATTTGTTTGATCTTTCCAACGGGATTTTCGTTAGGTGAGTCGTGAATAGATTTTGTATAGGCTATTGCAACTAATTGACTTTACCATTAACAATTCTTGTAAATATTATTGACAAAAAGGGAAATGGTATTCAATTCCCTAGAACATAGAGATGTATGTCTAAATTTTTTTGTATGCTATCTTTATTTTTATTTATGTAGATTTTAATATAAGAATAGTTAAAAATAGCATTAAATTTCATAAGTTTGAAAGTCAATAACAGTTCTCGTAAGAGGAAGGACAAAATAAGAAATATCAATATGTTCCATGATATTCTTTTCCTGATGATAGATTGTTCATTATTGTAATTTTATGTTTAATGTGGGTTGATGGTCATCTACCAGTTTCTTGTGGTGCTCATGTGGTTTTCTAATATTTCTTTTGCAATTTGGTTAATTTTTGATAATATTTAGTGCTAAATAATGTAATTTGAATTTAGAATTGACAAGGTAACTCCTACATAGATTTCCTGTCCCCAATTAATATCTTTCATCATATTTTTTCACCATTGTTTTCTTGAAGTTCCCTATGACAAATTGTTCATTGTGATGGTTTACCTCTTGTAGATTCTAAAATTTTGTAGACTCCTATAAACTACAAACATAGCATTGATATTTACCTATGGCTTGCTTTCAATTTGTTGTGTTTGTGTATGCTTTTGTACCTCTAGTAAGGTTCTACTTAATGTAGGTTTTTCAGTCATCTCTTATTTACCTTTCAATCTTGAGTATTTTTGTCACAACTATTTTACAATTTCTCTATTTCTCTATAATATTTAGTTCCACACAATGTAGCTCCAATTTTGAATTGACAAGCCAACTGTTACATGGATTTCTTGTGTTGTATCAATATGTTTCATGATGTTGTTTTCCCCACTTGCCCATAATGCATTGTTCATTATTGTAGTTCACATGTTCTATTCTCTATGTTTCAATATGTTTTGATTGGCATGAAGCTTTATAAGTTCCCTATTCCACATGTCAATCACATCGACTACATGTTGTGTATATCTCTACTTTACCATGGTCCTCCAAAAAAGGTGTTCATCACTGCCAAGTATACAATGTTCACATATCAATAACCCAATGTTATTTTTGACCATTCTCTTGTGTATGCTTTTATAATTTGGTATAGGGCAGCATTGAACACTATTTTTGCTTCCTTCCATGTCATCGTACAACAATACCAACAAATATTAACCCTTCTATGAGCACACACTTGCCATCCAATGTTATTTTCAACCTTTTCCGGGTGTATTCAGTTATACTTGGGTGATCCCACAATAGTGGTTTACAATTTTTGGCCAAATTGGACATTGAAATTATTATTTTTAACTAAATCTTCACATTTAGGCACTTATAGCGGGTAAACTATGAGGAATTTGAAGATGATGCAAACTAGAGTCTTGTCACATTTTCTCTGTAGATTCTAAATATATTCTTTAAAAAAAAATTGGAATCAGATTACACTTCTTTTTCCATCTCCCATGAAAACTATTTCTTTTAGAAAATAGTATTTTTAAAAATTGGCACACACCGTATAATGCATAACTTTTTCCATGAAGGATAAAATTCTAATTCTTTCAAATTTAAATTTCTAACTCTGATATCTAGTTCTTCCAATTGTTTACATAGTTTTTTATTGAATTTTTTTTCTTTAATCAAGTTTCAAAGTCAAACCAATTACAATTAAGACATAGTGCGACCGTATAATGCGTAACATTTTTGGTATATATTGAAATTCAATTTTTTTTTGTTGGATCAAGGGCTTCAATATCTAGTGCATTCAATTTGTTTTTTTGATAACTTGCTTTTTTCCACATGTATAGAACAAATACCTTCATTTTCAGTGAAAAACCTATATTTAATAAAACTAGGAAACTAAATACATAATAAAACCAAAACATATCAAAATTATAAACAATGGACGGGCGAGAGAAGAAGAATTTTGAATCTTCAAGCAATGATGAAGGTCATGGTAGAGCATGCATTGAGGATTCACAGGTTGAATCGGTGCAAGAATCAAGTTGTAAGCAAGGTAAGGATGACTCAGAAGAGTCTAACCCCAGAAAAATTATTCAGGTGGACCCGAGGGGAATGTCGTCCTAGCTGATATTCTTGTTGGAAGTACTAAAGAACATGACGTTGAAAAAACCAATAACCTAGTGGGGGTCACTGGAGGGGACACCTTTATTTTTCAACATTTGGTATAAGAGCTAACAGTTGGGTAGATTTTGGGACACCTTTCTCTTAAAAGTTTGAAGATTTTTTGGCTGTAGTAGGAGCTAATTGTACTATTGTGATATTATAAATTTGGAAAAGAACTTTGTTTTAATTATCTTGGTAAGAGGATCATGGATTTAATTTTCCTTTTGGGAGCTCTTGTTGCATTTTAGTTCTTTGATTGTGTGAGGGCCTTTGGTTGATCTTCATGAGGATATTGTTATCACAATGTCATGGATAGATTGGTTACATGTTTTAGTGGGATTTTTTGACAGTGACAGTTTGATGTTTATCTTATTGCCATGCATAGCTCGGTATCATAGTTCAGTGGGAGCTTTGGTAGGATATGGTTATCTTCATGTGATTTGAAGAGGTTTTGACATCTTCTTCCATGGAGGACCCTTGAAGTCTTTGGTAAATGTGTTATTGCTCTTCCTTTAGAGGGGATGTAGTTCTCTTTGGTTTTGAGTATTAATTATTTGCTTGGAGCTTCATGATTATGCAGGTTGCATTTGAAGTTGGCATGGACTAATTAGTGGGTGCTCATGGATACTAGAGATACATGGGTTACGATAGACATATTTTATGTTAAGAGATATATATTGGAATGGTTACTAGTTATAAAAATAATTCAGCAGTAAAGACCGAAAAGCATACACCTAGAAATGGATATGAGTCGATCATAGACTTGATGAGAAGGTTGTCTATTGTATGCACAACACAATATTGTATCCCACTCTTGGTCTCCTCAATAGGTGAATGATCTAAGATGTGATGCCTGCCTAATTATTAGATGCATTATTTATATGTATCTTGACTTCTCTTATGCATTAGACTTGGAAATTGAGTTCTAAGAGATTTTTTAGAAGTAGATGCATGATTTTATGTATTTCCATTGTAATCCTTGCAATCTTGAACTTGAGATAGTTTTGAGGATTTGGATAGGAGAGGTACGAGAGTTAGTTAGTGGCTTTGGGAATATTTCATTATGTTGTGGGAATGTTTGGCTAAGTTTGATCTACTTTCTTTGAGAGGTTTACATCTAAGTTCTACCATGTTTCACTATAAGTTGAATGGTTAGATGTTGATATTCTTTTAGTTTGGGAGTGTTGAAGGAGATCTTACTTTACAGAGTTTGGCACATGTTAGTGTGCTATAAGGACATGGTTTGATTTGTAGGTTCTCTCTTTATGGGTATATTGTATTATTCTTGAAGTTTCTTATGTTTATGGAGTTGAGGTTCATGAATGGAGTTATATGTTGTTTGTACTTCTTTTTTTTTTGGCAATAGTTTGGTAGCTTGATCTCTTTCTTCATTAGTTGGAGGATTTGGGAGAGTTATTTGGATTGGTAATGAGAGATGTATGTTTGCATATCATTATATGCTTCTTTGACACTATCATAGAGGAGTAAGCCACATCCTCTATGTGAAGTTCTATAGGGGGACTTGTTAATGTTGTGATCTTGTTTTCATATTTTAAATTACCTATGTAGTGGGAGTTCCAAAAGGTATATGTGTTATGTATGGGAGGGGCACCTCTCTTGGACTGGTTACACTTTATTATAGTAAGTTACTTCATAGGTTTTTTATTTTATGTCTATGTGTGTTATTACCTTGAAGTCTTATTTTGCAAGATGGTGGATATTCAAGGACTTGTTTACAGATTTGGGTTGTTATCTTGATAGCATGAAGTTCTACCTATGATAATTTGGTTACAAAGACTTGGGAAAGCTATTGAATGAGAAAATTGACAATTTGATCAATGTTGTAGATAAGTTCTCTTGGTGTGGGAAGGCCATTGGCCTTGAGTCATGCACTTGATTTATAATAATGTTTCCTTGTTTAGAATAATTGTAATGTATAATGTCAAGTGGGAGAATTTTGGGAATAGGATGCCATTTAATTGAAATATTAAACATATTTTATGTATTTTCTAAGTCTTTGGGAAGTGTTCACCAACACTAGGATTAGAAAGAAATTAAATTCGAATGAAATGAACATGTAAATTGACATTTGTAATTATTACTATATAATATGAACATGTGGGGATGTGCAATAGGAGCTCTTACAAGATAGGAGCACATGGGGCACACACATGGAAGGTGGAACCCACCTTTCTTCAATTAACTATTTGGGGGATTGGTAACACTTCAGTAACACATGTTTTGTTCCTAAAAAATAGGGACTGATTTACATGTGAATGGAGTGTCAGTATCAACTCAGTTCAGTTATGGTTTAGTTATCTTCAGTTGCATGCAGTTATTTTGAGTTTCCGGTTAGTTGACTTGAGTTGCATGCTAGTTAACTTGAGTTGCATGTTGTTGACTTGACTTGCATGTTAGTTGACTTGAGTTCCATGTTAGTTGACCTGAGTTACATGTTATTTGACTTGACTTGCATGTTAGCTGACTTGAGTTGCATGGCTAATAACTTCAAGTGCATGAAAGATAAAAGGTGGATGCTTTTAGTTTAGTGGGGATGATCAATCATGCATGATGTTTTCAAGAATTGGTGGAGAGATATGCTTCAGTTAACTAATATTGACTTGGACCCACCTTGGGTGCCCAAGTTGGCATCTTTCAATTAACACCTTTTTCATGAAAAGATATTTACAAGGTTCAATTAAGTTGGCCCATTCTTGGGTGCCAACTTTGAGGTGAAGCTTCCAAGATTTCTTCTTATCCAAAGTTCAGTTAAGTGTTCGGTTTGGGATGCCTAAATTAAGGAGACTTTGGTTTTAGCTTCAAGTTACATTATGAAACTCTACTTGCACAATTTGGTCATGGATATTTATGAGGAGAGTGTATCTCTTGTATTGATAACTCTTATGTAAGTTTACATTCTCAAAATTGTCTATTATTTGCAGCAAGTGTATGACTATTCTATGTGAGTTCAATGAGAGTCAAAGAGTTTATTGCAAGTTGTAAAGAAGGATTATTGAAGACATGGAATCATATCGATTAAGGATTGATATAGTATTATTGTAATGTTGTTCCAAGGTTAAATAATACAAGCACTATTGATTCTAGTGGTGGAGTTTTTTCCCGAAAGGCTTTCTCCACATATATGATTTGTCACTTCTATCTTTTTGTCTCATTCTTCTACAATCTTCTATATCTTTCTACAATTGGTAAAATTTATCTAAACGAGATTAATCATACACAAATAAATGAACCAAATATCCCTTAATCAGATCTACAACCACATAGGCTTACAATTTTTAAGCTGCATGATTTACCTTCATTTTCAACAAAATAGTTAAAGAACATATCATTGTCTTCACCAATTATTCTCAAGTAATTATTCTACATCCATTTAACCATAAATATAAATTTGAATTTTGAAAATAAAATATATTATAAATCTTGTCTATAAAAAGATACATTTTTTTGACCTTTTAATAACAATCTTATAAATAAATAAAAACTACATATACATCTTTACCATTTCTCTATAATTTTTTGGCATCTACAAGTAGGACATGTTTTTTTCAAAAAAAATAATTGTAAGAAGTAGCATCTCCATGTAATGGAAGGCTTATGATTCTACTTTGATATGTCTAGAATATCTAATTGCTCATGTATGCTGCCTCTCATTCATTGATCTCACATCACTTAAAATTCATTCTATAGATGTTGTAACTTTCCCAATTTATTCCACTTATCTTCCTCTCTAATTATTTATTTATTTGAGTTTTTCTAAGTCCTTCTAGTTGTCATTGAATAAAAATTCCCATGGTTGTATAATAAATTTTTTCCACTCATGTAAATATATATTTAACACTTTTATCTAGAATAATATTTTAGATTTTTATATTAAAATATTGATTAATCATGATATTTTAATCTATAAAATATTTGAGTATGTTTATTATTTTGATTCAATATTGAGAATCTACTTATGTCCCTACATACATAATTTGATTCAATATTGAGAATCTACTTATGTCCCTACATTAAAGTGGATGTAATACCCCTCCATTTTTCTCTTTTGATCAGATAATGTTCTTCTTTGTTATGTTGTGTTTTTTGTTAGTATTTTGACTTGGGTACTTGGTTACTATTTGATCGCTATATATAAAGTGATGTGAATGTTATATTTTGATGTGATGGTATTTTATTCTAATGTTATCATATGGTATGCTTTAGATTAGCATAAGTGGATATTCAAATTAATGATGCTTTATGCTTTTGATTAAATTATTATGTTAGACTCGTCAGTTAGTTACATTGTATTGGTGAAGGGGATGGCATCACACCACTCATTTGTGAGCACCCTACGATTCCACAATTTCCACTTCATAGTGTGTTTTATTATGTGATATATATGTACATGTTGATATACTCTTTGTTCACAGATTAATAGGTACAAAACATCGACTCAACCTGGTTTCACAGGTTTGAGCATGTCCATAGCCCAACGATATTCTATTGGGAGATCGTAGCTAGGTTTTCCGTGCCAAGTCATAACCCTAGTCATAGTGTCATCAGGTTTTATTCGGGTTAAGTTGCTTTAATATTGTTCATCTCACCTTGATTTTATTTAATTACGAGGTTGGAAAGGAAAATAAAGGGCTTTATGTAATTAAAGTTATCAGGTTTTATGTTAGAAATGTTATCTAATTTATTAATTAATTTAATTTAATTACTAAAATAATTTGATCTTGGATTAGATTTATTTTATTGAAATAATTAAATTAATTATATTGAAATTAAGTTTGAAAGCTGGAAAATGTTTAAAATGCATTTTTGAAAAATTTAAATGCAAAAATGAAATTGGAAGATATATATATTTTTTTTGTTTTTGAAAATTTATGAGGGTCGTTGCATAGATATTTTAGATTTTTCTCTATTATTTAGATTTTTGAATGAGTTTTCAAAAAAACCTTGAAAATTTGGAAAAGCAAGGGAAGAAAAGGAATTTGTTGTGTTGATTTTGGATTGGGAAGAAGCAAGTTGAATTCTTGGAGGAGAAGGAATCAAAAGTAGATTTCAAAGCACCATTGACAACCTTTCAAGCTTTTTGGGAGAACCAGGTTTTCTTTTATTAAATTTGTTTTCATTTTGAAAAGATTCACAATTTTCTTATTAATGTTTGAAAAATATTTATAAACTCTATTTGATTTGCAAAGAAAACCCATCTTAAATCTTGCTTCAAAATTTGAAAAAAACCTCTATTTGAAAATGAACTTCTTCAAGAAAAAAATTATGTTCTTGACTGAAAAATTGTTATTTTAAGTTTGTTTTCTCAATTAATTTTGCAAATTCATTTTGTGAATATATATATTAATTTGATTGGGGAATTATGTTGTCAAAATTTTTCTAAAAAAAATTAAAAAAATTAAAAAATTATTAAACCCTCTTGAAATGTGGATTAAAAAACCGTAGGGTTTTCTGTATGTAAAAATATTAAAAAAATAAAATTTGAAATCCGTGTGGAGGGGAGGCACTAGAGGCTCACCCCCACCACGCCCCCCATGGGAGGTGAGTGGGCGGGGGGCACGCTTAGCGCAACCCCCACTACCCCCGCGGCCACTGCACACAACTGCCGCCATTGTTGGTGGTCAATTGTGTGTACAACCGCCACCCCAAACCTTTGATTTGCACGCGGCCCAAGATGTGTATGGAGTTTGACCTTTTTTTTAAATAAATAAAATATAAATATATTAATATTTAATATTATATTATATAATATTATAATAATATATATATTTATATTAAATAATTAAATGTAGATATATATAATATATATATATATAATACATAAGTGTATATATAGATATATATATATATATAATGTGTATATATATATATTAAAATAATGATTTATTTGAGGGCATGATTTAAGTTTAATTGAGGAAATGAAAATATGGTATTCTTGGTCAGATTATTGATTTTATTTTAGAATAATATATATCGAATGGAACAATATATTTGATTTTAAATAATATGTTTTTTAAGATAAGTTAATTGTTTTAAAACGATGTATCCTGATTCATAGAAGTGTGTTGTTTTATTATTATTTAAGGGAAATTAGGGAATTAACTATCTCATTAAATTTTATTCTTTTTTTGAAAGAGACTTAATTTAATTAGTTTTATTTAGGCAATAACTATTGAATTTTATTAAGGAAGTGGATTTAGTAAATCCAAATTAGATTTAATTCTTGTTTAATTTCTTTTTGATATATAAGTTTCTTTTGTTTTGCTTTGGGGGGGGACTTGTTAGAAGCGTTGATAAGTCTTCCAGAAGGGGTTTTTATTTAGTTGGGGCTATCGTATTATGTTGTCAACCTGTTTTGAATCCCTTGGGTTGTGCATGGTGCGTTGTGAGTAATTTACCCAGTTTCCATGAACGGGGATGATTTGCACCTCCTTTGGAAGGAGTGGATTATGTGAATTGTTGCCTCCAATGTTGGAGTGAGTTTCATTATATGTTTCCTCCTAGAGCTGGAGTGATTGTAATACCCCTCTGTTTTACTTCTTGTTTGGTTTGCTTTATGCTATGTTTGGTTGCAATCACTTTGATACTGGATACATTTTGTTATGATGTTTTGATCGCTACTATTGAGCGACAACTATTATTGTGGGATGTGGTTATCTGATTATTGTTTCACATGCATTATGGATTAATGAAGTTGTAAAGTTAACATGAGATGTTATTATGAGATTATTGGATTATGATAGAAGTGTCAGTTTCGATGAGTGTATTGGTGAAGAGGATGGTTTCGCATCACTCGCTTGCAAGCGTCCTGCGAATCCGTAATTTGTTCTTCATGGTGTGTATTATATGCTGAATATATTGTATGATGTTGTTAACTTGGTTTCAGGATTGCAGGTATATGACATCAACTCCAGTTGGTTTCACAGGTTTGAGTGTGTCGATCCAACGGTTAAGTTGAATGGGAGGTAGTAGCTAGGTAACATGTTTCAAGTTTACACCCTAGCCTTAGTGTGTCGTCAGTCATGTGTGTCAAGTCATTGTCTGTCTTGCTTTAATGTTATTTAATTCTAAAAGATTCTTGATTTGGAAATAGATATTTAGAATAATTGCATTTAAATAATGCAATATGGATAAAAGTTTATATTTAAATTAATTAATTATATTTAATTTATTTAATAAATTAAATTTAATCCAAGGGGATTGAATTTAGTTATTAAATAATTAAATTAATTAATTAAATGTGATGCAAGAAAATGAAAGGAAATAAAAGAATTAAAATTAATTTTGGAATTTAATTTCAACGTGTGGGAATTAAATTAGAAATTGTAATTAAATGTTTATTTGGGAAATTAGTTGCAACTTTGGAAATTAATTTATTATTTGAAATTGCATTGAAAGTGGGTTTTCGAAAATTGAAATTGAAATTGAAATTAATATCTAATTTGCATGTAATGTGAATTAGGGTTATATTGGGTATTTTTGATTTATAAGGATTGCATGTTTTAATTTTGGAGAGAAGTTTTTTAGGAAAATTCATTTTTACAACAGAGAAGAAATTTTGGAAAAATTTGCACAAAGAAGGGTTTGAAGAAAGTTTGATTGTAGGATTGATTAGATGAGAGATTGTTTGCATTTGTTGGTTTTGGATTGGATTCTTTGGATGATTGAAGAAAATTCAAGAGATCTTTGGAGGAGGCCTGCATCAGAAATTCATCTTTTCCTGTAGCTTTTTGAACCAGGTTTTCTTCTGTGTGTTTATTGTCCTTGATTGTTTTTAAAATAGTAGTGATTAAAGATTTGTTTGTTAAATCTGTTTTAGAAAATAAATTTTTTATTAGAAGAAAAAATTTGAATAAATTTACAGCCTTTGTTTTTGTGAAAATTCTTGAGTGAAAATTGTGAAAACCTTAGTTGAATTTAATTTATTTGAGGAAATTATAGTTCGGTTGCTAAATCAAACTTAGAGATTGAACAACACAGTTGGATCTGTTTTAGAAAATTTTAACCTTTGTACAAAATCAAATTTATTTTGAAAATATTTGTGGAAATTAGCTGGGAGAAACCTTAGGGTTTTAGAAACTTTTAGTCTTAATTTTTATCCTTTTTAACTTTATTATTCAAGAATTCAAAAAAAGGTTTAAGGTAATTAATTGTTGAGTTTTTATGAAATTTGAGATTTTATGAAGAAGCTTTACAATTTTGCCTGTAGGTGTATATTTTCACAAAATTTATTCAATTTATTCATCACGGTGAATTCGTTTTATATATTATATATATATATATATATGTATATGTATATGTATATATATATATATGTGTATATATATATATATGTGTGTGTATATATATATATATATATATATATAACACATATAAATGTAAAAGTTTGTATTGTTAAAATATGGATTTAAAATCCAAAATTCACCGTCCATACACGGATGAAATTTCAGAATTTGTATAGAGTCTGTGTCTTTTTTAAATATAAAAATTAAAATAAAAATTAGAAAAATTAAAAATTATGGTCGTTGTTTTTTTTGGCTACCGCCATTGTTTTGGGCGAGGGTTTTGAACCCACTGCTGACCCTTTGTAAGGAGGGTGCGGCTGCCTCGAAAGGCAGCACCCTCCATTGTATGGAGGGAGCGTTGTCTTTGAAGCCAACGCAACCCGCTTTGGAGTGGCCACCTATGTAAGAGAGGGACGGGGGTTCGGCTACAGCCGACCCCTCCCAAATTTAATAAAATCTTTTTTTATTTTTATCATTAGTATTATATGAATTGTATTTTGATTTATTACTTTAGTTAATCTCATTTTTTGGTTTGGTATGTATTTCGGGTTATTATGATTTATAAATTAGAAATTTAGGGTATATGTAATTTCATTTAAAATTGTTACTATATTAGTATAAATACATACTATGTCAGTATGGTATAAATATATATATAGTTTGGAAAATAATAATGGGTATTTTATTTTGAATTAAACAATTTGACATTTTGTAAAGAATAGAAGATATGCTAATGATTAAATATATTAAATTATATTTAATATATATATATATTGAAGGTATATATACATTTGAGAGAATAAATAATATTTTATATTATTTTATTCTATTGTTTGCAAATTAGGTATTATTGGTGTTCTAAAAGAAATGATTAGTATGTATGGAAAATGTATAGAGAAAGACATTTTTAATTTAATAGAAGTAATTACTTGATTTAAAAGAAATATTTATTTTGTTAATATGATTGAAGAAAATATATTGAGATGTATGTATATCCATGAGTATTTTCAATCAGTATTTACCTTGTTTTATTTAAGTGCATGTAATTTAGCTTTGCGTGAAGTTTTAAAAAGATAAGTTTGAATGTATGGTCAAAATTGATAAGGAAAAGGATATTTAAGTATATTGAAGAAATTATAGAAATATTTATATTTAAATGTTTGTTTAATTAATGAGATTTAATTAGAAACAATATGAATGCGTGGTTAAATAGATAAACCAAAAGATAATTTTTATACATCGATAAAATTGCATGTTTTAAATGGATAGTTGAAGAGACATAGACTCTGGATAGAAAATTGAAAAGATTGTTTGCAATAGTTGAATGTTGTATTGATTATTATGAATAGACAATTAATTAATTTAATTTAATATTTTTCTATTTGAGCAATTTATTTGTTGAGAATGTATATTTAATGGTTTGAATAAATAGATGTATGCAATAAGAGTTTGGAAAGGAAACTATTAGAGGAAATTAACATAGTGTGTTGTTGAACTAGAAGAAATATAAGGTTTGGGTAGGAAATTGAAAAGAATTATTATAGAGGATTTATGTTAGCTTTAAAAGGAAACAATGAATTTGATTTGAACTACTTGAACTAGTCTATCTTTTATTGTAAATTAAAGGCATTTATTTAGATATTTAAATTATTTTGAAAGGGCAATAGTTTGTTTTATTGCGAGTAGAATTTGAATGAGATATGGATTTAGTATATCTAAAAATAGTAAGATCCTCGTGATTGTCTTTTTGTTATATTTTTCTCGTATTTCGCATAGGGGCTGTGAGTTTAAACCGTTCAAGATTTCCTATAATGGAAATAGAAATATGGGTATATGATTAATTGAGTTAACCCTATAAGTGTGTCTTTGACCTTGTTAGTGTTACCTATTGAATGAATATGGATTTAGGAAATCCAAATATTAGATTTGATTAATGACTTGAATGCTTTTGTTGCTATGTCATCAAGTTGCATCGTGGGTTTTGGGATTTAGTGTTAGTCCTAAATTATAAGTCTTCCAGATGAACTTAGAAGGTAAGGGTTGTTGAACCTTTATGCCATCCAGTTGTTTTCCCTTGGGTAGTGCATGGCGTCTTTTCAGTTTTACCCAATTTCCATGAATGAGGATGTTTTGTATCTCTTGTGAAAGGAGTGGACTATGTGTTTGTTGCCTCCAAGATGTTTGGAGTGAGTTCTATCTTTTGTTTCCTCATTATGTTGGAGTGGATTATGATGCCTAGTTGGTATGCACTTATATTTCCCTTGGTGGATTGTTTGGGTGTGTGTTGTCGAATAGAAGAGTGGCTTTTGTTAGGGGCCGGAGCCCAAAGTGGTAAACCGGGTAACCTTCAGAAGTGAGTTAATCAAGTGATAATTAAATTAATGTACTTATATGATTAGGATGCATTCACACTAATCAAGACAATTTAATCCTCACTCATAGACACAAGGGCTCGTTTAGACTTGGGATGAGTGAGAAGGCCTGAAATGGCATAGTCATCTATCTTGTCAGTGCGAGAGATATTTGATGCCACATGAGTGAGCATGGGGGCCAAGATTCGGTTGAGGCCAGCAGGATTACTAGAGCCTATGAAGGATGCCCAGAGGAGATCTCATGACTACTATGCAATGACACTCTATCTAGGACAACTGTGGTTAATTGTTTTATGTGTATGGTTCTGTGAACATACTTGGTCTATTTTATGTCTGGAAGCAATGTGATCTATGTCAGTGATGTGAATGTTGTATTTGAGTTGTACTGGATTTGTACTTATTTATGGCATTTGTTTGATTATATCAGTATGAGTCAGTATGAGTCTGCCTTTGGTTAGTGGTTGTAGATCTTTGTCCATGTTACTTTGTTACTATCTCCTAGCATGGGGGGTGGGCCTTCGGGTACCACTTGGTTGGGTGGAACATGCACCAAGACCATTGGGTCCCCATTTATCTTCAATACTTGGTGGCGGGACATCCAGATGGATGGCTCGAGTTCTTGTGTTATTCTTGCTTTGTAATATTTCAATTTGTATAAGTTATTTTATCCCTCTTATGTCTATGAGGTGGAATTCTGTAATTGTAATCTTATGTACTATTGCCTCATTCTGGGAATGAGTGATGTAACTATTGGATTAAGATAATGATTATGAGATTATGATGTATGATGTATGATGTTAATTTCATAAAGTTTATAATGCTATGGTTATATATAATATGTATGTGTAGGTTTAAGTAATCCTAACCTTGTAGCCTTTGAGGTTGTTGTTAATTAGTGAGTGAATGTGTATGTTAAATGCACTTTATAAAAAAAAATTGGTTCGCTTAAGACATTAATTGCAACTTCCTTTAAGGTTACTTGGTGGGGCATTATAGTGATTGTTTTATCTAGTTTGTATGCACTTTGGCACCCTTGGTGATTGATTTAGTTTGGTATGTTGTCAAGTAGAAGAGTGGCTTCTGTTAGGGGCCAAAACCCAAAGAGGTAAACTGGGTAACCTTCGGAGGTGGTTTAATCAAGTGATGACTAAATAAACTAATCAAGATAATTTTGCCTCACTCATAGACACAAGTGCTCGTTTAGGCTTGGGATGAGTGGGAAGGCTTGGAATGGCAAGGTCATCTATCTTGTCTTTAAGAAAGTTATTTGATTCCACATGAGTGAGTATGGGGGCCGAGATTCAGTTGAGACCACCAGGATAACCCATAGTGGGGGCCGAAGGCTATGAAGATTCCCAGAGGATAACCCATAATGAGTTGTACGATGACACTCTGTCTAGGACAATAGTTGGTATTTGATTTTATGTGTATGGTTCTTTTAACATACCTAATCTGTTTTATCGAGAAGCAATGTGAGCTATGTTGGTGTTGTAATATTGTACAATCAGTACATGATTTTGTGTGTATAGTTTTCTTAACATACTCGATCTCTTTTATATTTGGAAGCAATGCAACCATATTAGAGTTGTACTTGTGTTGTACATGTGATGGGTTGTGTCAGTTTGGTTCAGTTGTGTTCTAGCCTGTGTCTAGAGGTAGTTGGTCTTAGCTAGGAATCCTTGTTACTATCTCCTAGCATGGGGGGTGGGCCTTCAGTTACCACTTCATTGGGTGGAACGTGCACCTTACTCCATTGGGCTTTCTTCTTGTTCGTGTGGACGAGATTGCCAGTTGGAGAGCTCGTGGGATTCAGTTTCTTTTCATGCTTTATTCACTTTAGTTGGTCTTGTAATTTATTACCTCTCATTTTTTATCGGGGTGAAAAGTTGTAATTTGTAATCATGCTTATTGGATTTACCTCATTTGGGGAATGAGAGATGTAATCTTATTGTTTAATTATTGTTAGATGAAATCACATGGTATCTCTTATTCTTTGATGTAATTTTTCATGTATGGAATGCATGTGTTTCTAATTTATTAATTAAATGAATGTCATGGTTTCAATTCACGTTTTTGTTTGGGTCTTATAGTAAGCTCAGTCTTGCAACCTTAGGGGTTGCTTGCAATGGGTAGTGAAATTGCATGTTAATTGTACTTAAACAAAAAAAAAATTAGTCCATTTGAGTAGTTAATTGAAACTTTCTCTAGGGTTGTGAGACGGGGCGTTATAGTGGAATAATTATATTCATTAAATATTCATTGATAATAGATCTCAATTAATGTTATTTTTTCCTAGGTGAAATTATAACTAGCATACATTTATTATTAATAATATATATAAAAAAATATGAGAGATATCCTTCTATCTAAGATATATACAAATTTCTCCTCTTTCTAGTCATATTTAATGCTTAACAATTTATATTTTTTTTGACAAAATCAAATATTTGATACATTTGAATAACTCTAGCGCACATGTCATACATTTGAATATGACCCATGTTCAAATATTAGAAATGAGGTCAAAGCATATACCATATTGTGTTTAGATAATCACCAACATCATCGAAGATTCACCAAAGAAAGTCAAAACAAATTGTGCCCAAAACCATGGAGTATGAAAAAGAAAGGTAGTTAGTCACTTCAACTTAAGACAATTTCCTTTAATTCAAAAGGAGACATTACGAGTCAATATGCAACTAAAATATTAACAATAACAAAAAGGACAAAAATCACAACTATTGATAACCAAAGTCAATTTATGCAAGGATGCAAAGGAAAAAAACCTCAAAGTATTCTTGAATCTTTCAAGGATCGATTGCTTGTCCTTGGATATCTATTCAAGGTGTTACCATGTCAGGTCTCTGGTACATGTTTGAAAGAAAAATAGTAGGGTTGATAGAGGGCCTCGTATGCAGGCTTGAACATCGATCCCCATGCTTGCAGGCTCCAATCTTAAAGTAAAACATATAGTTAACTTTGTATTTTACAGTGCCAGAGATGGAAGCTAGATGCTCTGCCATGGATTTGTACTATGCAACCTTACAGACCAGCGTAGAAGGTTTAACCTTAGGAGACAAGTTAACCAATGGACTTGTTACTATTTGGGAACCCCAATCCTAGACCTACACAAACATAGCCAAAAAACATAACATTATTAGATTCAAATGCAAGTTAGAACTAAGATTCCCCATGAAATTCATTTGAAATGCAAAGAACAAGGAATAAATGAAGATCACAAATAAAAATGATTAAATCCTATTCAAAGCAAACAAACTCTCAATCCCATGGGGGAATTGGTGTCATTTTGATGTGGAAAATGGCCCTTTCCCAATCCCTTGTAATCTTTGTGATGATTTGATGAAGATTGATGCTCCCTTGGAGAATTTTCTACATAACCTAGGTATGAAATGATAAAAATGGAGACTTGGATGAACAATGGATAAAATTTAATTTGAATTTGCAGATAATGACTTTGTCTCAAATTGTCTCTCCTAAATCAATAGAAGAGCTTCTTATTTATAGATGAGAATGATGGAGGATTGCAAAACATGGAGGATGTGGGACTAAATATAAGCCAATGATAAACCACCACTTGTGAACATGTGAGAGGATGAAGGATGAGCACATTGTGGAGAATGTGCAAAGACGAGGAAATTTGAAATTCAAAAGATGGCTTGAAAGATGAGGTGAAAGGTGAAGTTAATATCACTTGGCTCAAGAAAAGGACATGTAAGAGATTTTGAATGCTTTGTTGGATGTACAAACCATTTTGGAGAGATTTTTCAAATTTCAGGAATATTCCAACCATTGATGCCATTTTGAAAGTAATTAAAGATTTAATAAATCAAATAAATGATTTTCATGAGAAAGTGGAAAAAGATAGAAGATTTGATGGATTAAGATTAAGATTAATCAAGACTTGATTAATTTTAAGGGAGATTAGCTGATTTGACCATTTTGACATAGATTTTAGGATTGATTTAAATCAAAATGAGAAGAAAATGATTAAAGAAATAATTAAATAAAGATTTGATTTATTTAATTAAAGAGGGATGATGTTAGATTTAAAGTAAATAAATATTAATTTATTTAATTTAAATGAGATGAATTTATGGATTAATTAAATAAAATTATTTATTTAATTAAAGGGGGATTAGAGAATAAAATTGATTTATTTAATTAATAGGAGATGATGACTTAATTAGATAAAGTTGATTTATTTCATTAAGAGATGAAGAGTGATGAATTTAATCAAGTACATATTATTCGATTAAATGACTAGAAAAGGAAATGATTCGGGATGAAATGTTGTTAGTATATAAGGATCAAGCATATAGGATCAATTCAAGTATATTTTTCATGTCTACACTATTACCCCCAAAATATTATTCTGCAGCAACAAAATATCCCACATCATATGAAAACAAAAAACATCAAGAGGTTATGGAAATAAAAAATGTTTCATGTATCAAGAATGGAAAATACTAAAAATCTTCAAGTATTAAGAATATTCTTTAAATCTGTATAATCATCCTAGAATGTGAGTTATCTTGGCCCATATATTGGCACAAAAACATATGTGGGAAAAAACCTCTTGGATCTATGCCATGCAACATTGTAGGCCAGTGCAAAAGTATTAAGCTCAAAGGACATGTTCTAAATGGTTGACTCATTACTACTACTCCTAAAATATAGTTCTACAACAAAAGAATGTAAAACCTCATATAAATTGAAAATAGAATAATGTAAGAGGCATAGTGCGATAAAAAAATTGAATGAACAAATACCACTCAATATTAGGAATGGAAAATATCAAACAAAGCTTCAAGCACAAGAAAATTCATGAAATTGTACGAATAATATAAAATGCTAGTTATCTTGGCCCACACATATTGGGAGAAAACATAGAAGCAATAAAACCTAAAGTATTATGGGGTTTTTAAGAGACAAAAGATAACTAGGTAATAATAAGATGTATTGATGAATGTTTGAAATATAAGCTTCAAAGTTCAAACATTTTTTTTAGAAAATAGCTTACAATGCAAAAATGAACATTTATAGCATAAAAACTAAAATTTGAATTTCTATGAACACATTTACGCCATTATGGGAAGATTGAATTGATGTACCCAAAATAAATGCAAAATATTTTCGGTCTTGGTCTAGGCAACAAACATACCTTACCTTAATATTGTTTAAAATTGTGAATCCCTAATGTTACGTTTGTTGAATCCCTCTTGTCCTATTTTGTCCTTGATGACAATTTGTGATACTCTGGCATTTTGATGTTTACTCACTCAGTTGATCTGCTTCTCTATTTGGCATATTTACTTCATTGTTTATATTATCTTAGTGGTTCTGATATCTTGGCTCCATGTGTAGATCTCGGTTGAGGCATTTTTGGTTACAGGTTCTTTGTTCCATTGATCAGGTGATATGTTTCTGGTCTGACAAGTATGTTTCATTATCTCACTTGACTATAAGCAATTGGCATGATCAGTCCTCTAAAGGTTGATTAATTATGGCTTGATTAGTAACAAGCATCTTGATATTCGTCAAAGATATATTCCTCCATTTTCAACCAGTGGCATGGGTGTAAGGCTTACTAAAATCAACATGTATATTAGCCTATATTACAATGACATTCTAAGGTGGCAATCGACTTTAATATTTTATTGGATATCTTTTGGATTTGGATATTATTTGGCACTCTATTTTGTAGTGCACTTTATATTTCTATCGGGTATCATCATGGTTAATTAACATGGCTTCAAAGGCCTATAGTAGGGAAAAGAATTAGTAAGGCCACGAACGTTAATGTGTCGCAATACCACTGGCAATTAAACCAATGGCCATGGTAGTGCAGTGGAAACTACCAGCAACAAGCATAAAAACTACCGCTACACCGTAGGCTGTCATTAGTTAAACCGCGGTAGTGCGGTGGGAATAACTAGCGGCATACAAGATGGCTACTGCTACACCGCGAGTTGTCAGGAAGTTAACTGTGGTAATGTGGTGGAAATGGTTAGCGGTATGAAAGGAGCTACCGCTATACCGTGGGCTGTCAGAAGTGAAACCGCGGTAACGCGGTGGAAATGACTAGCAGTTAGCTTGGAGCTACCGCTGTACCGCGAGTTGTCCGAAGTGAGACCGCAGTTGAGTGGTAAAGGATGCATTAACAATTATTTTTAGCTACCGTTGTACCATGGGTAGTCCGAAGGGTGGTCACGGTTGTGTAGTAAGGAAACACATGTCAATTTATTCCTGTTGGCATGCAAGTCCTTGATCTTTCTGTAGATTTTAAAGTGTTTTATGTGAGAATCTTGAAAGACCATCACCATGGTCATTTATATTGTCAGGTTCTTTGTATCGGGTGAATACTTGAAAGAACAATGTGGCTCGGGTTGCTCAACCACTCTACAGTTCTGGTAAATTGCTTATGGGAATTTCTTTTTTGGTCCTCAAAGGTATTCATCTATTTTATCTTTATAGAACCATTACCTTCTCTGATAAGGCTAATAAGGGATAACTGTTTTATTCTGCATGGAAGTTGGAGATTTGGTTTATTATAGATCTTATGCCTCTTTTGCTTTTAGCACTGCTTGTGTAGGCTCCTTGAAAGAACAGGTTTCAGTTTGAATTCTATATTTGCACAATGCTTGTGTGCTCCAGTCCTAATCTTATTCAAAATGATCTTTCCCTCATAATCACAGTAACATCTATCATTGTTGCTCGACTATAGCATGGTAGCTTGATATTCATCTTGATGTAATTCCTTGGAAGTGAAAAACGAGCAATTGTTGTAACCCTTCTTGGGATGTAATGATGAAAATGTAAAAAGAGCAAAATGGAGAGATTAGGGGTTAATCATCTCCGATAAACCTAAAAATAAACAAGGGCAGTTCTACTTGTTAAGTGAGCAAAGGGGGTAATGAATGAAAAATGCTGAAAAATTGGAAAACATAGTGGGTAGTCAGTTTTGTAGGTTTTCTTGAATTGAAAAAGTTTGAAAATGAAACATTGAGAAAAGAAAGAAAAGATATATCAATGCAATGCAGTTTTGATGAGGATTTTTATTGTCACTGTAATTAATTTATTTTCCTCAAGTTGTATCAAGATTAGATAATGTATGGAATTTTGAAGAGTCAATCTTGACTCTTGAAAATTCTATGCATTGTTTGTCAAGAGGCACTTGACATAAATAAGGGAAACATAGAGATCCTCTATATTATTGTACTATTTACAAAAATAGCAAAGGGGTTGGTGCTCCTTAAAATTGGTGTCTCTGAATGAGGGGTTGGTGCTCCTTGATATAGGTGTCTCTAAACAGAGGAGTTGGTGGTCCTTGAGTCGGTGCTAAGAAATCAGCCATTGAGGCTTTGTCAAAATAATTATTGAAATGAAAACGTGAAAAAGGCAGTAGGTTTAGGAGTGGTTTTTCTACCCCGGGAGGGTTTTCCACTCGGCATATCGTGTGTCTACTTATGTCTCTATTATTCATTTTCTTAAGTGCTTTACTGCTTTAAAATGCAATGTTACACTACTCTCATTTCAATTTATATGATTGCATTCAAATATATGAATGATTCTATGACTGAAAAATGAGAACATATGTATGGTTCTTTTTCAGTTTCAATTAAATTTGTTAAAGAAGTTATAAACACTGATTTAGCCCCCCCCCTCTTAGTGTATTTTCACTCCAACAATTGGTATCCGAGCCTAGGGTCCTCTGATAGGTCTTTCCAACCTAGGATTGATTCTGGACTTGGAGTTGATTCAAAATGTGTCAAGCGTATGAAGGCACATCCAGGACTAGAGCTCCATTATTTGATTGAATTGATTATTTACTCTAGAAAATTAGAATGGAGACTTATTTAACTTCTATTGACCTAGATGTCTAGAGCATAGTATTATCTGGGTACATTATACCAGCTACTTTGCCAACTACTTCTGATGAAAAGAAAAGCATGCTCTTCTATGTGCTTTGATTAAAGATGTCTTCATCAAAGTCATGCACTGTAGTTCTACTATGAAAAACTAGACTAGACTTGAAACTATCGATCAAGGAAATGAAAAGGTAAAACAGTCTAAAGTCCTCACCTTAAAACATCAGTTTGAAGAATTAAAAATGAGGGATGATGAAAAAGTAGTTGACTAATTTTTGAGAGTTGATGAAATAGTAAATGCCATGAAGGGTCTAGGAGAAGAAGTCAAGGAGTTTGATGTTGTAACCAAGGTCATCAGAACCTTACCAACAAAATTTGAAGCTAAGGTAACTACTCTAGAAGAGAAGAAACACTTTGCCCAGCTTACCCTTGAGAGTCTACAAGGCACTTTGACTGCCTATGAAATGAGGATTTGTAAAAACAACACCACGACAAAATAATTAGTGTTTAATGCTGAAAGGAAAGAAAGGGATGACCTCTCTGAATCAGAGTTTTCTGATTCTAAAGAATCCCACTTTGTGAGGAAACTCAGAAAGGGTTTCAGAAAGTATTTAAGGGAAAACTTCCATTCAAATGCTTTAACTGTGGAAAACTAGGCCACTTTGTTGCAAAGTGCCCTTATGGTGACACAAACAGTGATAACAAAAAATATGAGAAATTTGCCAAGAAAAAGGCTTATAGACCCAAACAAAAATTCAATTTCAAAAAGAAGAAAAGCTTGTTCAGCAAAAATGAAACAGACTTTGAATCTGAAGATTCATTAGATGAAGAGGATGAAAATCTATTCATGGCTGAAATCACTCAGCAAGAAGAAACCAACAACAATGATACTGAAGAAGGTGAAGTAGACCTTGAAGGTGAACTGAAATGTGCTCTAAAAGAGCTAAGGAAACTTAAAAAACAAATGCGTGCTCAAGGGAAAAATTCTGCTCAAGATCTTGAGATAGTCTCACTGAAAACTCAACTTGAAGAATCCAAGAGAGTTGAAGATTGTCTTCGTATTGGCATAAGCTTTAAAGATTCAAAAATTGAGAAACTTGAACATGAGATTGTTGATCTTACGAAGACCATTTTAAAATATGAGAGGACTCTTAAACTAAATGACATGCTCAGTAAACAAAAACTGAACAAGGACAAAACATGTATTAGTTTTGTGAAAGGTGAATGTTCAAATGATAGTGCAAAAAATAATGTTGTTGCTAGAAAAAAAAGTGTTGAACTCAAACATCCTGATTCTGACAAGAATCATGGTTATCCTTTTAGGAGCAAAAAAATGGCTTATAATTCCTACCCTTTCTTTTATGGGTATTGTGTTATTTTTGCAGATAAATTGGTCACAAGGTAAACTCTTGCAGATTTATGAATTCTAGAACTCCTAAATTTTGTTTTAGGTAGAATTATGGTTTTTCAAGGCAGATTAGATGTTTCACATGCAATTCCCTGGGTCATTCTGCTAAGCAATGTAATATTGATCAACAGAATAAACAACAGAAAACTAAAAAGGTCTGGAGACCTAAATTTGTCAACAACATAGAACATACTATGCTTGTTCAAACTGCTTTCCACTCCAAGAAAAAGGACTTATGGTTCTTGGACAGTGGTTGTTCAAACCACATGACTGGTGATAAAGAAAAATTCACTAATCTTGAAGACTATGTTGGTGGATATGTAAAGTTAGGTGATAACTTTGGAATTCAAATCAAAGGTAGAGGTTCTCTTTTCTTAAATGAATCCACTCCTATTTACAATGTGTTCTATATAGAAGGATTCAAGCATAACCTCCTGAGTGTCAGTCAAATCTATGACAGTGGTTATCAAGTTCTAGTCACTTCATAGGGGTGTGAGATTAAAAACTAGTCTGGAAAAGTTGTTGCTGCTGGAAGAAGGACCAAAGGAAATGTTTATAGCTTATTTGACTCCTCTGGACATGAAAACATTCAAGGTATGTGCTTGATAAGTCATATTGAAGAAAGCCGGTTGTGGCACAAGAGAGTAGGCCACATTAATTTGGACAATATGGTTAGAATTAGCAAAAATCAGAATGTAAGAGGTTTGCCCATTCTTAGAAATCCTGATAATGTTGTTTCCAAAGAGTGTCTCAAAGGAAAGGAAACTAAGGTAAGCTCTAAATCCAAGGAACACTCCTCTACTAGACCTATGCAACTTGTTCATACTGACTTATGCGGTCCTACAAGGACTAGATCCATCAATTGTGAGAAATATTTCATGTTGTTTGTTGATGATTACTCTCATATGGTATGGGTTACCTTTCTCAAGCACAAATCTGAAGCTTTTGATCATTTTAAAATATTTAGAAAAATGGTAGAAAGAGAGTTGGATTTAAAATTTAAATGTTTAAGATCTGACAAAGGTGGTGAATTCACCTCACAAGAATTTATAGACTACTGTGAAAAACATGGCATAAAGAGACAATATGTCGCTACCAGAATACCCCAATAGAACGGGGTTGTCAAGAGAAAGAATAAGACTGTAAAAGAGATGGAAAGAACTATGTTGAATGAAGTGAATCTACCAAAAATGTATTGGAAAGAAGTTGTTCATACAGTTGTCTACATTTTGAATAGAGTCCAGATCAAAGTGAAATCAAATTTCACTCCATTTGAACTGTGGTATGGTAAATCCGCCTCAATTAAATATTTCAAAATATTTGGCTGCAAGTGTTTTATCAAGAGTGATGATGAAAACTTAGGAATTTTTCAATCTAAAACAGATGAAGTTATTTTCTTAGGATACTCTACTCACAGAAAATCCTTTAAATGCTTTAACGAAAGGATGAACAAAATTGTTGAATCAGTTAATGCCAAATTTGATGAAAATATGCTTTTAGATGTTGAACCTATGCAGGATGATGAAGATGAAAAATTTGAACTTGATATAATTTATGAAGGCTTTGAAATTGCAAAGCCTAAAATAAAACCAAAAAATCCTAAACTTGTTGAAGCAAACTCTGAAGATGCTGAAATCAGCTCAGAAAATGTGAAACCAAAACTCCCTCAAAATCTCTTGCAAGAAACCATCATAAAGATCTGATTATAGGAGATAGATCAACATGAGTCCAAACAAGGAAAAGAACAATTAACTATGATGAAAAGGCTCACATAGCTGAGCTTACTAGATTTTGTTTAATCACTCAGTTTGAGCCCAAATTTTTTTATGAAGCTCTAACTGATGAATGCTGGATTAATGCAATGTAGGATGAAATCAATCAAATTGAGAAAAATCAGAATTGGGAGCTTGTCCCAAGACTAGATGAAAAAAATGTCATAGGAGGAAAGTGGATCTATAGAAATAAACATGATGAAAATGGTCATGTTGCTCGCAACAAGGCTAGATATGTCTGCAAAGGATATGCTCAGCAAGAAGGTATTGACTTCGGTGAAACCTTTGCACCAGTTGCTAGGCTTGAATCAATTAGAATTTTCTTGGCATATTTTGTTTTCAATTTTTTTACTATATATCAAATGGATGTAGAAACTTCCTTTTTGAATGGGTACTTAGAAGAAGAAGTTTACATAGAACAGCCTGAAGGGTTTATCTGTAAACACAAACCCAATCATGTCTACAAGATGAAAAAGGCTCTATATGGCCTAAAACAAGCTCCTAGAGCTTGGTACTCTAGATTGGATAGTCACTTACTGTCAAAAGGTTTCATTAGAGGGGCAGTAGACAACAATTTGTATGTTAAAATTGAAGGATCTGACATTCTTGTTGTTGAAATTTATGTTGATGACACCATTTTTGGATGCAACAATATAGCCTTGAGTAAAAAATTCTCACAAATCGTGGAATCTGAATTCAAAATTTCTATGTTGGAAGAACTATCATTCTTCTTAGGTCTTCAGATTTTACAACTTGAATCTGGCATCTTTTTATCTCAAGGAAGATATGCAAAAGAAATATTTAAAAGGTTTCAAATGGATGAAAGTCACCCTGTTAGCACTCCCATGGCTACAGGTTGTAAACTTAGCAAGGTTGATGACTCTCCTACTATCAACCCAACTGACTATAGGTCAACAATAGGCAACCTTCTATATCTAACAGACTGAAGACCTGACATAATGCAAGTTGTTTGTATAGTTGCTCGATTTCATTCTTCTCCTAAAGAATCTTACATTAATGTTGTTAGAAGGATTCTAAAATATGTTAAAGGTAGACTTGATTATGGGCTTTGGTATCCCAAGAGCAATTATTTTTCAGTAGTTCGATATACTGATGCTGACTGGACTAGTTGTCTGGATGATAGGAAAAGCACCAGTGGTGCTGCCTTCTTTCTTGGTGAGAGGTTGGTAGCATGGCACAACAAAAAACAAGACTCTGTCTCACTCTTTACTGCTGAAGCAGAATACATTGTTGCCACTTCATGTTGCAGTAAGGTAATCTGGATGTCACAGACATTATCAAATATGGGTATTGAAATTCCAAAACCTATTACAATTCTATGTGATAATACTAGTGCAATCAATATCTCAAAAAATCCTATAATGCACTCTCACACCAAACACATTGCTATTAAGTTTCATTTCCTTTGTGAGAAAGTGTTGGCTAATGAGGTATTTGTGCAATATGTTCCTACACAAGCATAGGTTGCTGAACTTTTACAAAGCCATTGGCTAAAGATACTTTTGAAAGACTTCGGTCTAGATTGGGAGTTGTCTCTCAATCTCTATTATCTTCATAAGTTTATCTTGGTGTTAGGGGGAGCTGCTTAGCTCTTCCTGTAGCTCATTCTTGTTGCTTAAAGGTTACATCTGTAGTTTCTTGAATATTCACAGTGGTTTCTGGTTTATCTTTGTTAGCCTCCCTTTATCCTTGTGTCAAAAAGGGGGGTAATTATGAGCATTCAGTTACAGTTCATTATCTTCGCTTGGTGGCTCAGTTTTGCCATCAAGGACAAAGGGGGAATTTGTTGAATCCCTCTTGTGCTATTTTTTCCTTGATGAAAATTTGTGATACTCTGGCATTTTGATGTTTACTCACTCAGTTATTCTGCTTCTCTGTTTGGCACATTTACTTCATTGTTTATATTATCTTAGTGGCTCTGATATCTTGGCTCCATGTGCAGATCTCAGTTGAGGCATTTTGGTTATAGGTTCTTTGTTCCATTGATCAGGTGATATGTTTCTGGTCTAACAAGTATGTTTTGGTATTTCACTTGACTATAAGTGATTGGCATGATCAATCCTCTATAGGTTGATTAATTATGGCTTGATCAGTAACAAGCATCTTGATATTCGTCAAAGATATATTCCTCCATTTTCAACTAGTGGCATGGGTGTAAGGCTTACTAAAATCAACATGTATATCAGCCTATATTACAATGAAATTCTAAAGTGGCAATCGACTTTAATATTTTATTGGATATCTTTTGGATTTGGATATTATTTGGCACTCTATATTGCAATGCACTTTATATTTCTATCGGGTCTCATCATGGTTAATTAACATGGCTTCAAAGGCCTACAACAGGTAAAAGCATTGGTAAGGCCGCAGACGTTAATGTGCCTTATTGCGGTACCACTGGTAGTTAAGCCAGTGACTACGATAGTTCGGTGGGAACCACTAGCGGCAAGCATAACAACTACCACTACACCACGGGCTCTCATCAATTAAACTACGGTAGTGTGGTGGAAATGACTAGCGACATACAAGATGACTACCGCTACACCGCAAGCTGTTAGGAAGTTAATTGTGATAATGCGGTGGAAATAGTTAGTAGTATGAAAGGTGCTACCTCTATACCGTGGGCTATCAGAAGTGAAACCGCGGTAATGCAGTGGAAATGACTAGTGGTTAGCTAGGAGCTAGCATTGTACCACGAGTTATCCGAAGTGAGACCGCGGTTGGGTGATAAAGGATGTAGTAACAGTTAGTGTTAGGTACCACTATACCACGGCTAGTCCGAAGGGTGGCCACGGTTGTGTAGTAAGGAAACATATGCCAATTTATTCCCATTGGCATCCAAGTCGTTGATCTTTCTATAGATTTCAAAGTGTTTTACGTGGTTTCAATTTTTTATTTTTTTTGTCCTCTCGTACTCCAAATTATATCATATTATGCAAAGGATTTCATGTGGAAAATAGGGAAAATCTGTATGATTCATTGTTCGAGGGTTTGGAGCCCTAATCTTGCCGCCTCCATGGAATCTCCTTCTCGGTCGTTTCACTGTGAATTCGATTGTCATTTTCTGCAACTCTTGGACAGTGAATGGAGAAGCTTGAAATACCATCACCAGGGTCATTTCTCTTGTCAGGTTCTTGGCATCGGGTGAATACTTGAAATAGCAATGTGGCTAGGGTTGCTCAGCCACTCAATAATTCTGGTAAATTGCTTATGGAAATTTTTTTTTTGGTCCTCAAAGGTATTCATCTATTTTATCTTTACAAAACTGTTACCTTCTCTAATAAGGATAATAAGGTATAAGTGTTTGCTTTTGCAGGAAGTTGAAGATTTGGTTTATTATAGATCTTATGCCTCTTTTGTTTTTAGCACTGCTTGTGCAGGCTGCTTGAAAGATTAGGTCTGAGTTTGACTTTTATATTTGCACAATGCTTGTGTGCTCCAGTTAGAAGATCTGATTCAAAATGATCTTTCCCTCATAATCATGGTAACATCTATCACTTTTTCTCAACTATAGCATGGTAACTTGATATTCATCTTGAGGCAATTCCTTGAGAGTGAAAAACGAGCAATTGTTGCAACCCTTCTTGAGATGTAATGATGAAAATGTAAAAAGAGGAAAACAAAGAGATTAGGGCTTAATCATCTCCAATAAACCTAAAAATAAACAAGGGCATTTATGCTTGTTAAGTGAGCAAATGGGGTTATGAATGAAAAATGCTGAAAAATTGGAAAACATAGTGGGTAGTGAATTTTGTAGGTTTTCTTGCATTGAAAAAGTTTGAAAATGAAATAGTGAGAAAAGAAAGAAAAGATATATCAATGTAATGTAGTTTTGATGAGGAGTTGTATTGTCACTGTAACTAATTTATTTTCCTCAATCTATATCAAGATTAGATAATTTATGGAATTCTGAAGAGTCAATCTTGACTCTTGAAAATTCTATGCATTGTCTATCAAGAGGCACTTGATCGAAATAAGGGAAACAGAGAGATCCTCTATATTATTGTATGATTTAAAAAAATAGTAAAGGGGTTGGTGCTCCTTGAAATTGGTGTCTCTGAATGAGGGGTTGGTGCTCCTTGAGATTGGTGTCTCTAAACAAAGGGGTTGGTGCTCCTTGAGTCAGTGCTCAGAAATCAGCCATTGAGGCTTTGTCAAAATAATTATTGAAATGAAAGCCAGAAAAAGGTAGTAGGCTCGAGAGTGGTTTTTCTACCTCAGTAGGGTTTTCCACTTGACATATCTTGTGTCTACTTATGTCTCTATTATTCATTTTCTTCAGTTCTTTACTACTTTAAAATGCAATGTTACACTACTGTCATTTCAGTTTATATGATTGCATTCAAATATATGAATGATTCTATGATTGACAAATGAGAACATATGTATGGTTCTTTTTAGTTTTAGTTAAATTCATTAAAGAAGTTATAAACACTAATTCACCCCCCCCCCCTCTCAGTGTATTTTCACTCCAACAATCTTATGAAGAAACGGTCATTTATTGCAAAGCCCAACAAATGCATGCCCCTATATACCTTCATAATCTAACTAAAAAATGATGAATGGCCAAATGTATCCATTGGGATGCCTCTGTCTAACTCCATAATATAAATTAAACATAATCAATGAGTACCTATTGAGATTGAAACATAATCTAAATCAATTGCTTACATGATTTCCTAGTGGGGATTTAATGCACTTTATTTTCCTGTTGTATAAATAGCATTGCTCACATGGAAAGAAATAGAAATGCTCACATGCAAAGAAATAGAATCGTTGGAAGCCATTAGAGAGACCTTGTGATATACAAAGAAATAGAATCACTGGCAGCCATTATAGAGACTTTGTGATTGGTGTTACCTTCCACTACTGATCTCAGTTACTTTCTTGCCTCCTCATCTTCGAATACTGCTAGTTGCCCATCAACTTGAACCTAATTCATTTTTGTTTACACATATAGTTGGATTCCATTGTGGAAAGCCTCTTTTCTTTCTACAAATCCCACTATAGAGATATGTTTCAGTCAGCTAGTATGCAATTTAATTAAAATCATAAACATATTACATGTATCTCCTAAGTGCTTGGAAAGTGTTCACCAACACTAGGATTAGAAAGAGATTAAATTCAAATAAAATGAACATGTAAATTGGAATTTGTAATTATTCCTAAATAATAGGAACATGTGGGGATGTGCAAGAAGAGATCCTACAAGATAAGAGAACATGGGGCACACACATGGAAGGTGGAACCCACCTTGCTTCAATTAATTGTTTGGAGGATTGGTAACACTTCAGTAATGCATGTTTTATTCCTACAAAATGGGGATTGATAATTACATGAGTGGAGTGGCACTATCATTTCAGTATCAGTTTAGTTCAATTCAATTCAGTTCAGTTCAATTATGGTTTAGTTATCTTCAATTGCATGGAGTTATTTTGAGTTGCTTTTTTTTTACTTGAGTTGCATGCTAGTTGACTTGAATTGCATGCTAGTTGACTTGAGTTACATGTTAGTTGACTCGAGTTGCATGTTAGTTGACTTGAGTTGCATGGCTAATAACTTCAAGTGCATGAAATATAAAAGGCGGATACTTTTAATTAAGTGAGGATGATCAATCATGCATGATGTTTGCAAGAATTGGTGGAGAGATATGTTTCAGTTAACTAAGATTGACTTGGACCCACCTTGGGCGCCCAAGTTGGCATCTTTCAGTTAACACCTTTTGCACGAAAATATATTTACAAGGTTCAATTAAGTTGGCCCATTCTTGGGTGCCAACTTTGAGGTGAAGATTCCAAGATATCTTATTATCCAGAGTTCAGTTAAGTGTTCAGTTTGGGATGCCTAAATTGAGGAGACTTTGGCTTTGGCTTCAAGTTACATTGTGAAACTCTACTTGCACAATTTGGGCATGGATATTTGTGAGGAGAGTTTATCTCTTGTATTGATAAATCTTATGTGAGTTTAAATTCTCAGAATTGTCTATAAATTGCAGCAAGTGTATGAGTGTTTTATGTGAGTTCAATGAGAGTTAGAGAATTTATTGCAAGTTGTGAAGAAGGATTATTGAAGGCATGGAAGCATATCAATCAATGATTGATACAGTATTATTGTAATCTTCTTCTAAGGTTAAATAATACAAGCACTATTGATTCTAGTGGTGGAGTTTTTTCCCGAAAGGGTTTCTCCATGTATATTATGTGTCACTTCTATCTTCTTGTCTCATTATTCTACAATCTTCTATATCTTTCTACAATTGGTAAATTGATCTAAACAAGATTAATTGAACCAAATAACCCTTAATTAGATCTACAACTACATAGGCTTACAAGTTTTAAGCTACATGATTTAACTTCATTTTCAACAAAATAGTTAAAAAAACATATCACCATCTTTACCAATTATTCTCAACTAATTGTTCTATGTAATACCCCTTTGTTTTGATTCTTGTTCAAGCTGCTTTATGCTATGTTTGGTTGCAATTACTTTGATACTGGATATATTTTGTTATGATGTTTTGATTGTTACTATTGAGTGACAACTATTATTGTGGGATGTAGTTATCTGATTTTGTTTCACATCCATTATGGATTAATGATGTTGTAGAGTTAACATGAGATGTTATTATGAGATTATTGGAATTATGATGGAAGTGTCAGTTTCGATGAGTGTATTGGTGAAGAAGACGGTTTCGCATCACTCGCTTGCGAGCGCCCTACGAATCCGTAATTCTTTCTTCACGGTGTGTATTATATGCTGGATATATTGTATGATGTTGTTTACTTGGTTGCAGGATTGCAGGTACATGACATCGACTCCACCTGGCTTCACAGGTTTGAGCGTGTCGATCCAACGGTTAAGTTGAACGGGAGATAGTAGCTAGGTAACATGTGTCAAGTCTATACCCTAGCCTTAGTGTGTCATCAGTTGTGTGTGTTGAGTCATTGTCTGTCTTGCTTTGATGTTATTTAATTCTGAAGCATTCTTGATGAGAAATAGATATTTAGAATAATTGCATTTAAATCATGTTGATGATTATTTAATTTAAATAATGCAATGTGGATAAAAGTTTATACTTAAATTAATTAATTATATTTAGTTTATTCAATTAATTAAATTTGATCCAAGGGGTTGAATTTAGTTATTAAATAATTAAATTAATTAATTAAACGTGATGCAAGAGAATGAAAGGAAATAAAAGAATTAGAATTAATTTTGGAATTTAATTCCAACGTGTGAGAATTAAATTAGAAATTGTAATTAAATGTTTATTTGGGAAATTGGTTGCAACTTTGGAAATTAATTTATTATTTGAAATTTCATTTTAAATTGAAAGTGGGTTTTGAAAAGTGAAATTGAAATTAAAATTGAAAGTGAAATTGAAATTGAAAATTGAAATTGAAATTGAAATATCTAATTTGCATGTAATGTGAATTAGGGTTGTAAATATTGAAATTGAAATTGAAATTGAAATATCTAATTTGCATGTAATGTGAATTAGGGTTGAATTAGGTATTTTTGATTTATAAGAATATATGTTTTAATTTTAGGGGAGGGAGTTTTTAGAAAAATACATTTTTACAGCAGGAAAGAAATTTTGGAAAATTTGCACAAGGGTTTGAAGAAAGTTTGATTGTAGAATTGATTGAAGGAAAGATTGTTTGCATTTGTTGGATTTTGGATTGGATTCATTGGAGGATTGAAGAAAATTCAGGAAATCTTTGGAGGAGGCTTGCATCAGAAATTCATCTCTTCCTATAGCTTCTTGTACCAGGTTTTCTTCTTTGTGTTTTATTGTTCTTGATTGTTTTCTTTAAAATAGTAATGATTAAAGATTTGTTTGTTAAATCTGTTTTAGAAAATAAATTTGATATTAGAAGAAAAAATTAAATAAATTTACAGCCTTTGCTTGTGAAAATTCTTGAGTGAAAATTGTGAAAACCTTAGTTGAATTTAAATTATTTGGAGAAATTGATTTTAATTGTTATTGAAATCAAACATAGAGATTGAACAATGCATTTAGAATGTTTTTAGAAAATGAAACCCTCTGTTATTATTAAAAATCGGATTTTAAAATCTGCAGTATAGTTATATTTTCATGGTAAAATAGTCTAATTTCATCGCCTATAACTTCACTTTCACAAACTGGGTTTTCCAGAAATTTAAAGTGTTTTTTCATTTTGAAGTTTTCTTACCCCTGTCTAAAAATCTCAAATACCCAGATCGTATTTTTTCAGTTATGCTTAAAACATGAGACTGCTGTTAAATTATTTTCCCATGGGTGTTCTGAAAATAAAATAATAATAAATTGATATTTATAAATATTAATATTTTATGTATTGTTATTATAATATTAAAATATTATTTAATAATATTTTATATTATAATTTATAATACTAAAGTATTATATTTATTTACATTATTATAAATAAAATTTGTATATAAGATTGGTGGATTTATAATTATAAACATATGGGGAAATTATTATTTATTTTAAAATGGCATGTTAAAGTTTAATTGAAGGAGTTAAATATTTCATTTAAAGAATGCATAATTTAAAATTGAATTGTGAAATTTAAATCCATATGTAAAAGGTCCAATTATTAATTTGATTTAATTGGAAAAATATATTTATATTTTGGAATATTGATGATAAAGGATATTTTATTTTGAATTAATCAATTTGATATTCTGCAAAAGATAGAAGATATGTTAATGATTAAATATATTTAAATATATTAATTTATATTTAGTATATATATAGTGAAGATATATATCCATTTGAGAGAATAAATAATATTTTATCTTATTTTATTCTGTTGTTTGCAAATTGGGTATTATTATTAGTGTTTTAAAAGAAATGATTAGTATGTGTAGAAAATGTATAGAGAAAGATATTTTTTAATAGAAGTAATTACTTGATTTAAAAGAAAATATTTATTTTGTTAATATGATTGAAGAAAATATATTGAAATGTATATATATATCCATGAGTATTTTCAATCAGTATTTACCTTGTTTTAATTGAGTGCGTGTAATTTAGCTGTGCATAAAGAATTTAAATGATAAATTTTGAATGTATGGTCAAAATTGATAAGGAAAATGATATTTAAATATATTGAAGAATTATAGAAATATTTATATTTATATGTTTGTTTTATTCAATGAGATTTAATTAGAAACAATATGAATGCGTGGCCAAATAGACAAGCCAAAAGATATTTTTATACATTGATGAAATTGCATGTTTTTAAATGGATGGTTGATGAGACATAGACTCCGGATAGAAAATTGGAAAAGATTGTTTGCAATAGTGTTAGGTTGCATTAGAATTAAATTTAGGAACTATCTCTATTGAAAAAGACAAATAGTTATTATGTTTTATTTCCATAGAACAAATTAATCATTGTGATTGGAATATTAAAGAATCTATATAATTGAGTTTATTAATATATATGTTTTGTGTATATATATTATGGAGCATGTAAAATATGTTAAGGGTAAATTCATTATCGTATTTCGTTTTTATAAGATGTATGCAATGTATTATTGAATAGAGATTTAAAAATGGATTGATTAGTGTATATGCAGAATGGATAGAGAAACAATATGTTATTATATTAAAGTGATTGAATGTGTTAAATAGAAAATTGAATGAGATGTAAGATTTGGTTAGGAAATGAAAAAAGTTTATTTGTATGGGTTTGTGTCGATTTAAAAGTAAATTAATAAGTTGTTTTATTGATGAGGCAATCAATTATGTTATTTATTAATTTCTATTTAGATTAATTGAATAATTGTGATTGGATTATGAAAGAGATATGGATTTAGTATATCCAAAAGTAGTATCTTCCTCATGCTTATCTTAAAAGATTTAATTGTTTGTATTCAGTAAAGGGGAGTAAGTTTAATTATTTTAGATTTCCAATAGTGAAAAGGGAAATAGGGGTTATAATTATTTTAGATGATTTACTTATCATGTCTTTGACTTTGTCAACACTACCTATTGAATGAGTATGGATTTAGGAAATCCAAATATTAGATTTGATTGATGACTTGAATGCTTTTGTTGCTATGTCATCAAGTTGCATTGTTGGTTTTGGGATTTAGTGTTCCAGAAGAACTAAGAGGATAAGGGTTGTTGAATCTTTATGCCATCCAGTTGTTTCCCTTGGGTAGTGCATGGCATCTTTTCAGTTTTACCCGGTTTTCATGAACGGGGATGTTTGCACCTCCTTGTTTAGGAGCGGATTATGGGATCCGTGTCTCCTTGTATGGAGTGACCTTGTTATGTGGTTTCATCTTGTTGCCTCCTGTGAAAGGAGTGGACTATGTGTTGTTGCCTCCAAGATGTTTGGAGTGAGATATTTTGTACCTCCTATGAAAGGAGTGGACTATGTGATTGTTGCCTCTAAGATGTTTGGAGTGAGTTTCTATTATTTGTATCCTTCTTGTGTTGGAGTGGATTATGATGCTAGTTGGTATGCACTTATGGTTCCCTTGGTGGATTGTTTGGGTGTGAGTTGTCGAATAGAAGAGTGGCTTTTGTTAGGGGCCGGAGCCCAAAGAGGTAAACCGGGTAACCTTCAAAAGTGAGTTAATTAAGTGATAATTAAATTAATGTACTTAGATGATTAGGATGCAGTTCACACTAATCAAGATAATTTAATCCTCACTCATAGACGCAAGGGCTTGTTTAGACTTGGGATGAGTGAGAAGGCCTGGAATGGCAAGATCAACTATCTAGTTTTTGCGAGAGGTAGTTGATTCCGCATGAGTGAGTATGAGTGCCGGGATTCGGTAGAGGCCACCAGGATTACTTGTGCCGGAGCCTATGAAGGATGCCCAGAGGAGATCTCATGACAAACCTTGCGATGACACTCTATCTATGACAACTGTTGTTAATTATTTTATGTGTATGGTTATTTGAACATACTTGATCTACTTTATGTCTGGAAGCAATGTGACCTATGTCAATGATGTTGGAGTTGTACTTGTATTGTATTTGATTTGTACTTGTATTGTACTTGAGTTGTACTTGATTCGTACTTGTATGGTGAATGAGTTGTGCTTGTTAATTCATTTGGTTGGTTATAACTGTATGAGTCAGTATGAGTCTGCCTTTGGTTAGAGGTAGTAGATCTTTGTCCATGTTACTTTGTTACTATCTCCTAGCATGGGGGGTGGGCCTTCGGGTACCACATTGGTTGGGTGGAACATGCACCAAAACCGTTGGGTCCCCATCGATCTTCAGTACTTGGTGGCGAGACATCCAGATGGACAGCTCGCGGTTCTTGTTGTATTATCTTGCATTGTAATATTTTAACTTGTATAAGTTATTTTATCCCTCTTATGTTTATGAGGTGGAATTTTGTAATTGTAATCTTTTGTACTACTGCCTCATTCTGGGAATGAGTGATGTAACTATTGGTTTAAGATAATGTTTATGAGATTGTATCTCGGTTGATTATCTTTTTATGTTATGTGATATTCTTATGATGTATGATGGTGATTTCATAAAGTTCATAAGGCTATGGTTATATGTAATATGTATATGTGGGTTTAAGTAATCCTAACCTTGTAGCCTTAGAGGTTGTTGTTAATTAGTAAGTGAATGTGTATGTTAAATGCACTTTATAAAAAAAAAAAAAATTTGGTTCGCTTATGATGTTAATTGCAACTTCCTTTAGGGTTGCAAGGTGGGGCATTACATTCTACATCCATTTAACCATAAATATAAATTTGAATTTTGAAAATAAAATATATTATAAATCTTGTCTATAAAAAGATACATTTTTTCAACCTTTTAATAACAATCTTATAAAATTCCTGGTAATGGATCACGCGAGCGGACATGGGCATGGCCACGGGTGGGAGAAAATGGAGTTCGAAATTCAAAGGAATGGAATTGGAAACGGAAGCGGAGCAAGATCAGAAAATCTACAGTTGAATCAGGAGTTGGAATCGAGTCAGAAGGAAGGTAAGGATGACCAGGATGATGAGGACTCCAGAGACAAAATACAGGTGGATCCCGGGGGAAAGGAAATTTCGTTGATTATCCCTGCTACTTCTTCCACTGGTAAAAATGAGAAAGATAGAGGGGGAGTGGGGACCACAGGTGGTCTTGGAGGCCAAACCTAGACCTCACTATTCAATGTAAAACCTAATGAAAAGTCTTCCCTCCCTCCAGTGACAAATATCTCGTCCCCTGCTAGAGGTAAGTTTGTTATTTCCATTCCAGATCTGATTATAGACCATAATATAGCCCTAATGGAACAAACTCTGGTTGGAAATTTTATGGGCCCTAGACCAAATATTGAAGTGGTCAGGGAGTTTGTTAAAAACAAATGGAGAACTAGTGGGAAAGTCTCAGTTGTTGCTCTTCCAAAGGGTTCTTTTGCTTTTGAATTTACTTGCAAAGAGGATATCATGGCTGTAAGAGGTGGAGCTCCCTGGGTGATAGGGAAATCTTCCCTGGCTCTAAAGAAGTGGTCTTCCCACTTGGATCTATCGGATTCCATCTTTGGGAATGTCTCAGTCTGGGTTAGACTCCCAGGTCTGCCCCTAAAGTACTGGAGTGAAGACATCTTCCTCAGCATTGCGAGCTCCTTTGGTGAGCTCCTTTCAATCGACACAATGACAGCTGCTAGAAAGAGATTGGTTTTTGCGAGGATATGTGTGGGAGTTCCACAGGAAGCATAATTACCATCATCAATAGAGATACAATCTAAACTAGGTTCCTAGGCACAAAATATAGAGTTTGAAACCATCCCGTTTGCTTGCTTCAAATGTAGGAAATCTGGTCATTGGGCAAAAAAATGCCCTTTAAATGCTACTTTAGAGAAAGAAAAGCTAGTAGAACCTGGAAAAAAAGAATGGAAAAAAAAGAAGAAAGATTCTGGGGAAGAAAGGAAGGAAAATAAAGAGCAAGAGTTGGAAAACATAGAAGCTGATAATTAGAAAAGCTCCTCAGAGATCGAAGTGGTCTTGGAGTATGAAGTTGAGATCCCTAATGATCTTCATAACTTAAAGTCTCCCTCAAAGGAAAGAGACTCTAATGAGGGCACCCTAGCTGGAGAAGGAGATCAGAACCTTTCTCCTTCCTTATCCCAAATGACAGTCCCCTCTGATAGAAATGAAGAGATCCCAGGTCTGGAGGATATCCCTAGTGAGGGCCTATCCTTGGTTATGAAAATCCCTCCTCTCTCCACGTTTTCTGATAACCTTCCCCCTATGGGTGTGAAGCACCTGATGAATCCCAACTCCACTGTTAGGGTTTTAGAATCCCTTGAAAAATAGGATTTCTTAGCTAACCTATCCAGTAATGTCTTGTTTTGTCAAGAGAATGGTAATATGGACACCTTACCTTGGGAACAAAGATTACCAAATGAAAATGATTGGGAATCTAGTAGAGAGACGGACAATCAAGAGGAGACTGATAAAGAGGAGAATACATCAAAGAAGAAGTCTGGAAAAAACAAACAAGGGAAGACCCCAAGTGGCATTTCTACCAGATCAAGAGGCAAGGTAGATTGTGGAGCAGTAAAGAATTCAAGAGGTAAAAAGTCTTCAAAAAAGAAAAGAGAGCTGAATAGCTTTCAGGATATAGCGGATGGATCTCAGAAAACCATCCCGGAATGTCTTATTTCCCTCGGTATATAATGAAGATTATGTCCTGGAATATTAGGGACTCAATAGCCCCCACAAGCAGGATGTTCTTTGCAACTTTGTTAGAGATCACAAACCTGACATTCTTTTAATTCAGGAAACTAAAATGTCTAAGGAGAAAATTGAAAAGATGAAACTTTTTCAGTTCTATAGTAACCAGGGCAATAACTCGAATGGCGCTTCAGGAGGCATTGCTACTTTTTGGAATAATCACAATATCAAAGGAGATTCAATATTGGAAGGTACAAATCACATAGTTACTAGATTCACACATATAAGAGATAACTTCAGTTGGATTCAAATGAACATATATGCTCCTAATGGAAAAGGTATGAGAAAATCTTTTTGGTTGGAATTAGCTGCCATTAGGAGGATTTTTGATAAAGAAGCTTGGATTGTTATGGGGGACTTTAATACACCCCTAAGAAATGATGAAAAATTTGGGGGATCTCAAATTAACTTGGAGAGTAAAGAGGATCTTCAAAACTTCATTGATAATCAAGGGGTGATTGATCTGGATCTTCATGGAGCCTCCTTCACCTGGTCCAATTGCAGAAAGGGGATGGATCTCATACAGGTCAGAATAGATAGATCTTTGATTTCCAATCATTGGTATTTAGATTACTATTGCACCCTTAAAGCTCTCACAAGAATAGGTTCTGATCAGTCTCCTATCAGTTTCACGGCGGGTCCTATAAAAAAGAAGAAGAACACTCCTTTCAGATTTGAAAAAATGTGGATCTCTCATCCTACTCTTAAAGAGGAAATAAAGAAATGGTGGAATATAAGTATTCAAGGAACTGCTATGTTCAAAATTGCCAAAAAATTAAGGGAAGTGAAATGTAATTTAAAAAAATGGAAAAAGGATTCTTTTGGGAACATTTTTAACATTACGTCTGAACTTCAGATGGATCTGGGAGCAATTCAGTTCAAAATACAGAAGGAGGGTTACTTGAATGATACTAAGGAAAAAGAGAATGAGCTCCTTATGAAGATGCATGACATAATTGAGAAGGAGGCGGAGTTCTGGAAACAAAGATCAAGAGCCCTTTGGCTGTCTGGTGGAGATAGAAACAATAGGTACTTCCACCTTTCGGCTTCAAACACAGAGCTGTAAATAGAATATCTCATATAGATGTGAATGGTACCAGGTATGAGGAGGAGGAGGATATCAGGAGGTAGGTGAGCTCCTTCTTTAAACATCTTCTCTCGGCAAGTAATGAAATAAACCAGAATGAGCAAGATCAGCTAGTTGAAGCCACACCTAGAGTTATCAACCAAGAAAACAACTTTTTTATTACAGCTATCCCCACCAACGAGGAAGTTAAGCACGCTGTCTTTTCCTTTGATGGGAGTAAAGCTCTGGGTCCTAATGGTTTCCCTTTGTTTTTCTTTCAATAGCTCTGGGAGATTGTTGAAGAAGATGTTGTCAATGCTGTTAAGGAATTTTTTGGAGCCAGATGTCTTTTAAAAGAATTAAATGCTACTTTCTTGGTTCTCATCCCCAAGAAACCTAGAGCTAATAACTTTGAGGCTTTTAGGTCCATCAGTCTCTGTAATTCTTTATACAAGATCATCTCTAAGGTCTTAACCTCTAGATTTTTAACTATTCTACCGTCCTTGATTTCTCCTCAACAGAATGGCTTTGTTCCTGGCAGACAGATCCTTGATTCTATTGTTACGGTTCATGAGAACATTCATTCCCTTGTTGAGTCGAATACTGAAGGTTTCCTATTAAAGCTTGATATCTCTAAAGCCTATGACAGAGTTGATTGGTTTTTTTTCATTTAAAATCTTGAAGGCTTTTGGCTTTAATAATAGGGTTATTCAAATGGTGGAACAACTTGTGTCCACTGCTTCCATATCGATTATGGTCAATGGATCCCCTACCTCCTTTTTTTAGAGTACCAGAGGTCTAAGGCAGTGTGATCCTATATCTCCTATTTTATTCACTATTATGGCTGAAAGTTTAGGTAGGAATATGAAAAATCTGGTTGACTTCAAATTTCTTTCTGGGCTCAGACCTTCCTCAGGCAACCTGGTGTGCTCATATCAACAATTCGTTGATGACACTATGCTTATGGGTCAAGCTACTGTGTCTGAAGGAAAATTTATAAAATAGTCGCTTGATAAGTATGGGAGAGCTTTAGGACAACTAATCAACAATAAAAAAAGTTATCTATTCTTCTTCAATACTCCGGCTCATAGACAGGCCAAAATTGTTAGAATTCTGGGTTGTAGGATGGAGTTTCTTCCTGCCACCTACCTTGGTCTTCCTTTAAGTATGAGACCTCCTAAATCTTTATGGATCTCGTTGGTGGATAGATTCAGTAAGAAGCTTGCAGGCTAGAAAGGAGCTCTGCTAAGTCAAGCCGGTAAGCTTCAGCTCCTCAAAGCCTCTCTCCAGAATCTTCATATCTATGCCCTAAGCCTCTTTAAGATTCCAGCAAAATTTGCTAATGCCATTGAAAAAATTCAAAAAATATTTCTTTGGTCAAGTGTTGAGGAAAATAAAAGAGTTCCCCTAATTGACTGGAATCTGGTCTGTAGACCTAAAAAGAACGATGAACTTGGCTTAAGAAGAATCAGAACTATCAATAAAATCCTCTTCGCTAAGCAAATCTGGAGAACCTTCTCTTCTTCTAGGGAGTGGATTGATATTATGGCTAGTAAATATTTAGAAAAAAATTGTTCCTCCATTATAAAGATGGACCCCCACCTTCTTCCGAGAGGGTCTATATGCTGGAACAACTTAATCATTGGAAAAAAGATTGTGGAGGATGGCATTGGATGGCAAGTGAGAAATGGTAATCATATTGAAATTCTGGGAAGACAGATGGATTTTTAAGGAACCCATGATAAAAATCAACTCCTTCAGAGAATGGGCTGAGAATTGCAAGGCTCGGTTTGGAACCTATGTGAAAGACTACAGAGTGAATGGTAATTGGGTGGACTTGGGTAGTGTTAATCAGGCTTTGGCTCTTATCCAGACTTCATTGCTGTTTGTTAGACTTAGTTCTGAGCAGTTGGATGATCGTGCGGTTTGGATTGATGATCCCTCTGGCAACTTTTCTATGTCTTCTGCCTTTCCCAGGATCACTTATTCCTTGGATCATCCTCCCTTTTGGTCTAAAGCTTGGTTCAAACATCTGATTCCTAAAATTAATATCTTCTTCTGGATCCTTCTCCAAAATAAGGTGCTCATGATTGACAACCTATGCAAACATGGGTTTCAAATCCCAAATAGATGCTTTCTCTATAAGATGGAGGCATAATCTGTGCGTCATTTATTCCTTCATTACTCTTTTGCTGCTTCTCTTTGAGAAAAATTCATCAGGTTATGGAACCTTCCTTGGGTTTTCCCTTTATCTATTGAAGATCTCTTTTCTCAATGGAAAGCCCCGACAAGGAACCCTTTGCTCAAGTCTTTTTGGGATTTATCCTTCCCTCATATTGCTTGGGGCCTTTGGAAAGAACGCAACAACAGAATTTTTAGGAGCAAAGAAGCATTTGTGGATATTGTCTTTGAAAAAATTGTCAGATCTCTGGAAGAAAACTTCAATGTCGTGGCCCAGAAGGACAAGAAGACCATGAATGTGGAGTTTTTGAACTATGATCTAACTGTTGCTAAGGAATGGAACATCAATCTTAATTTGTCTAGTTCTATTATGAAGGCCAAAAAGGACAGAGAGGGAGTTTGCTGGTCTTTTCCACCAAACGGGTGGATCAAAGCTAACTTTGATGGCATGGCTAAAGGCAATCCGGGGGCGGCGGGCTGTGGTGGAGTTATAAGGGATTCCTATGGCAACCTCATTGGTGCGATTGCCTCACCTCTTGGCTCTCAAACTAATCATCTGGCGGAGGCTGCTGGCGCTTACCACATCATAAATTTAGCCCAAAGTCTTAACATAAAAATTTTATGGCTTGAAGGAGATTCCAAAAACATAATTGACTACCTCCGTGGCAAGTCTCCCCCCTCGTGGACCATCAATTTGTGGATTGAGGAAGCCATATTGAACTTGGCCAAATTTGAAAAAGCTAAAATATCACATGCCTATAGAGAAGCCAATGCTATTGTAGACTTTTTTGCTAATGAAGGAGTTAAGAGTAAAGAAGTGTGTACCTGGCTAAATATTAGGAATCTAAATTGTAGTGTCTGTGCCCTATTAAATTATGATAAATCACATGGTAAAGTGACGTGTTATCCCTTCAATGAGGATAGGTTGGATCTATCACATCACAATCATTAGATTGCATGGGACCGAGCCCAGTGGAGTAATTTGCAAGAAAACTCCACATGCTTTGTGGGTTCTTTGATTTGGCAGGGCCAATTTTAGAAAGGCTTGTGTTTGGACCTACCTCACTGTGTTGGCTGAAATGGGAGGAGACAGAAAGCGAACCGAGTTTGACAGCTACGAAATACATATAAAAAATGCCAAGGTTTGGAACAAGATTAAAAGTGAAAGGTTGACTCCTTTCCTTGAGAAGCTTCATGGCTCTAACGAGGAGGCCATAGATATCTTCGCCAAAAATTGGAATGATGGTAATTTGACTCTAATTGGTAGTAATGTGGAACTCAGCGAAAACCTCATTGCTGATGTTACGAGATTACCCACTAATGGGAAGAAGTTCTTTAGGGACAGGGTTTTTTCTAACTAAGCTGTTATCAGATTTCCTAAAAAGGATAAGGAAAGGCTAAGTATGATCAAAATTGCTAATAGTTACTTCGATGTTAACTCCATAAAGACTATTTGGAGAAAGGTTCTTCGAGTCATCATGGAGTACATTACGGTGGATGGGCGCTTCACTAAAGTCTATAGATACCACTTTGCTCTTCTCAACCATTTCTGACACAAGGTAAGGGTCTCTATCCCATATTATCTTTTCTGCTCTTTAAACAAAATCTTGGAGGACAACAAAAAAAACCCTAAAAGATTTCCCATTCTCCACACTAGGATAATTAGGCTTATTGTTGAACATCTCCATGTGCCCACTCCTGCTATCTTGGAAACCAACCTTGACTCTGAGAGTGATGATACTGAGCCTAGTGACTCGAACTATTTGCCTTACTCTAGACCAGTTAGAAAAGCCCCTAGCTTGCATGTTGGCCCTTCCAGGGATACTGGTAAAACCCGCGTTGAGCTTGAGCCTGACAGTCCTTCCCTTAAGATCAGCCCTGTTGACAAGAAAACCTAGGCCAAAAGCCTTGTTTCCTACTCCGAAGAGTCCTTTGAGTCGGAGGAGTCTGAGACCAACAAATCTGAGCATTGTGCTGACCCTCTACCGAACATACATATTAATGATAATTCACTTGTTAACACTGGAAAAGAGCCCTCTCTGGATTATCTCAACCTTGCCAAAACCAATTCCGAGTCCCACTCTAAACTCTTGGATTGGACTTTCTCTAAAATTAATGAGCTGAAAATTAAAAACTGGGCACTGCAAAGTAAAATCAATGAAATGGGTGCTAAGATGGTTGAGATGGAAAAGAAAGAAGTAGTTCACAGTAACAGAAAGATTGACACTGAAGCTGAGAACTTAAGGAATACCATCAAAACTATAGCCGAGCAAAATAACCATATAACAAGACATAATGCTATAATCATTAATGCGATGACTGAGAAGCTCGATAAAGCCCAGCAGGGATCTCTGGTGGTTGATTTGGAGGATACCGAGGATAAAAGCCAGGAGGAAGCTAACACTTCCAGAAGAACCAGAGCCAACCTCAAGCGCAAGGCCCCCCTTACCCCGAAAATGATTGAAACTTTTAAAAAGGGGGTTAAAGATATGCAGGAGTTGGAGGCGGAGTCTGTCCTTAGGACTCTGAATTAAGGGCTGGGGTTTTCTTTGTACTTTCTCTGCTGGACCTTCTTTCTTGACCTTTCTGGTCCTTTTTGGTTGGTTGTTGCTGGTCTTCTCTCGGGCAGCTGCTTTTTTTGGTGGAACTCTGGTTTCCTCTTTATTGTTTTGTAAACTTTATGGTTTCGGGTCCCTATAAAACCCATTTTACCCTTTTATCAAAAACAATCTTATAAATAAATAAAAACTTCATATACATCTTTACCATTTCTCTATAATTTTTTGGCAGCTACAAGTAGGACATGTTTTTGTTAACAAAACTAATTGTTAGAAGTAGCATCTACATGTAAAGGAAGCGTTATGATTCTACTTTCCTATGTCTAGAATTTCTAATTGCTCATGTATGTTGCCTCTCATTCATTGATCTCACATCACTTAAAAATCATTCTACAAATGTTGTAATTTTTGCAATTTGCTCCACTTATCTTCCTTTCTAATTCTTTATTTATTTGAGTTTTTCTAGGGCCTTCTAGTTTTCATTGCATAAAAATTCTCATGATTGTATAATAAAACTGTTTTGCTCATGTAAAATATATTTTTAACACTTTTATCAAGAGTAATATTTTGGATTTTTATATTAAAATGCTAATTAATCATGATAGTTTAATGTATAAAATATGTGATTATGTTTATTATTTTGATTCAATATTGAGAATCTACTTATGTCCCTACATTAAAGTGGATTAATTATATGCATTAAATATTCATTGATAATAGATCTTAATTGATGTTGTTTTATCATAGATGAAATTATAACTAGCATACATATATTATTAATAATATATATAAGAAAATCCAAGAGATATCGTTCTATGTAAGAAATATACAAATTTCTTCTCTTTCTAGTCATATTTAATGCTTAAGAAGTTACATTTGTTTTATCAAAATAAAATATTTGATACATTTTGAATAACTCCAGTACACATGTGATACATTTGAATATGACCCATGTTCAAATATTAAGAATGAGGTCAAAGCATATACCATACTGTGTTTAGATAATCATCAACTGCATCGAAGATTTACCAAAGAAAGTAAGAACAAACTGTGCCCATAACCATGAAGTATGAAACAAAAGGTAGTCATTCACGCTTCAACTTAAAACTATTTTCTTAAATTCAAAATGAGACATTACGAGTCAATATATAGCTAAAATATTAACAAAAACAACAAGGACAAAGATCGCAACTATTCATAACCAGAATCAATTTATGCAAGGATTGTTAGTGTAAGTTTTTATTTCCTAGTTGGGATATTTATTTTCCTTTTATTTCTAGTTTTTTCCTACACCTTTTATTAATCTTGCTTAGGTTAATAAAGCATGTTTAATTAGGTGAGAGGATTATGAGGTGTCATCTTCCTACATCCATTATCTATCTTGGGAAGATACTTGCTATCTTTAGTCTGATAGATGGTTACTCCTCATTGGTCTATGTTGCCAGCTACACCCCTCTCTCTTGCCTATATAAACACGCTACCTAGCTTGTATTTTCAATCAATATTGAAAGCATTGTGTTGTTACTCTGCCATTCTCTCGCTTTGAGCTCTTAATGCAATTTTGTCTTTTCGACTTTTGCATGTCTCTCGGAATCGCTGGTTTGCTTTCATTTGCATTTCAGTTTATGTAGCTTAGATCTCTCTTTCAGATTCTGGTTTTTAATCTTATTCAAGATTTCTACCATGGTATCAAAGCTATAGTTTGAGAGTTTTAGGTTCATTTGATTCTTGATTGAGAGATTCAGTTTTGTAAGATCTTGTCAATCCCATATGCTATTCTCTTGCGTTTTATAACGATCTGGAGAATCCAAAAGGATATAACAAGACCCATTAACCCCTTTCTTTTGCATGCAATTTTTTGTGAAATCTGGGTGATTGCAGCATTTTTGATTGTTCCAACATGTTGCTGGAGGCTCGAGAAATTCAGAAATTGCTTTCATTTCATATGATTTGAAGATCGTGTGAAAAAGTTGCAAATGGGGGTTTGACGCTCATTTTTTATGAAGCATCTTTCAAACGGGGTATTTTCAAGCCAAAAGAATATTTCTATTGTGTCTGGAAGGCCCCAAAACCCCCATTTCCATATAAGGTGCATGCAGATCGGACACCGGGAGCTTTGCATGTGTATTTTTTTTCTTGTAAAAGATGATTTTTTACACTACAACTACATCTTGCACATGTGGTAAAGAAAAACGCCTTCTGGGTTTTGTTCGTTGCATTGAAAAACCATCTGGATGTTAGTTAGGTTTTTCATGCAAGCAACTAATCATGTGGAAATCGCATCAGAAAGCTTCAGCTGGACCCCTCACCATTGCAATTTTCATTTTTCCACCTGATTTTCAAATGGGTTGTTCTTAGCCATACGGAAGTAATTTTCAGTGAATTTTTTTTTGAAAAGGGGTGGAATCGCATGCTCTTTACAGTGGTATAATCAGATTTTTTTCAAGTGACCTCTTTTTTCCAGAATTTAAGTCTTCTCATCAGATCTGAAGGACAGTTCTCGATTTTTGAACTTCAAACCGCTATAACTTTCTCATATGATCTTGGATTGAGGTCATTCTTTTTTTGAAAGTGGATATTTTTCTAAGAACTACACATTGGTGTAGGTTTGAAGTCATTATTCGGAGATAATTTTTTTTACTTCAGTATTTGGGTCCATTTTTGGACATTTGTATAACTCTGGAAAATAAATCCAGCATTGTAAACACACTAATCTATAAAGTGCCAAACAAATTTTTCTAGGGGGGGTTCTTTGATTGAGTAAAAAAGGGGGGTTCATTGTGTTGACTCTTGTTAGCACATATTCTCTTTTAGAAACATGATTTTATGCATCATGGTTAAAACATTTTAATGGGGTTAATTGTAATCATGAACTAAGATAAAGTTTCACTATAGGGGTTTAATCATGGGTATTAGTAATGAATTTCACAAATCTGTTGTAAAGCTAAATTCAGAGAACTATTTTTCTTGGAAGAAAGGGATAAAGAATCAATGCCTTGAGCAAGATCTACTACCCTATCTCCTTGGACTTGTTCCTGAACCAAGTGACTATGATCAAAAGAATGCATGGTTTAACAATAATGACATGGTCTATGGACTAATATGTCTTACTATTCCCGAGGATACTCTACATCACATAGAGCACACTGAGTGCCCTTTCACTGCTTGGACTATCATTCAACAGTTGTATGGAGACATTGAATCTTCATCTAAAAGTGATGTTTCCTTGGATAACTAGGCTATTATGGATGATACTGAGACTCTTTTTTCCCCATCTTGTGTGGATGATCAATTCATTGATACCCCTTCACCATCTAATGTTGATACTTCAGATTCCAATGTTGCTTCTTCAAAAGTTTCTAGTGATTCTTTGCAGTAGGACATTCATTGTCTTTCAGATTAAGCTTGGGATGATCTTTTGATAGGTATTTCAGACTTGTTTATGGAGACACATATTGCAGATTTGGGAGACACTATTGATGATATTCATCTTCTGTATAATGAAGTAAACTTTTCTTCAGATGTTGCGAGGGATCACTTTGACCCTCCTCTTCACTCTCTACATGATCATTGCCTATAGTTTGACATGAGTATGGATACTTTGGATCATCATTTGGAGAAGATATCTTCAGAGGAGATACTTAAGTCTTTGGCTTATGCTCTACATCAGACTCTAGGAGATTCTGATTTGTCATCTTCAGCAATGTGGCCTAGAATACCTAATTTGATTATGGTAGCTTTCAACATCGACATGGGAATACTTGAGCTAACTTCAGAGACTTCATTCATCTTGCGCATTCTTCGTACATATTCCTTTCAAGAGTGGGGAAATAGCTCGCATACACCTTTGGTTTTGTTTCTTCCTAAAGGGAGGAATGTTGTTCGACGATCATGGACCATCTTCTACATCCAGTTTCGAGCATCTACCATTGGATCTCTTTGGGGGGGATTTTTTGTCCTTCCACTTCATTTCTCTCTCTATTATGGGGTGGCATACTTCCTTTTTGTGGGATGGGGCTTCTCTTTATTTGGGGGAATTTTCTATGTACATGGGTACCTCATCAGGCTTCATTTGTCAGGACCCATCTTTATACCCACCTAAGTAGTGCTTAAGGGGGGGTGTTAGTGTAGGTTTTTATTTCCTAGTTGGGATATTTATTTTCCCTTTATTTCTAGTTTTTTCCTACACCTTTTATTAATCTTGCTTAGGTTAATAAAGCATGTTTAATTAGGTGAGAGGATTATGAGGTGTCACCTTCCTACATGTGAGCATCCATTATCTATCTTGGGAAGATACTTGCTATCTTTAGTCCGATAGATGGTTGCTCCTCATTGGTCCGTGTTGCCACCTACACCCCTCTCTCTTGCCCATATAAACACGCTACCTAGCTTGTATTTTCAATCAATATTGAATGGACTGTGTTGTTACTCTGCCATTCTCTTGCTTTGAGCTCTTAATGCAATTTTGTCTCTTCGACTTTTGCATGTCTCTCGGAATCACTGGTTTGCTTTCATTTGCATTTCAGTTTATGTAGCTTAGATCTCTCCTTCAGATTCTGGGTTTTTAATCTTATTCAAGATTTGTAACAAGGATGCAAAGCAAAAAATCCTTAAAATGTTCTTGAATCTTTCGAGGATCCATTGCTTGTCTTTGGATATCCATTCCAGGTGTTACCATGTCAGGCCTCTGGTACATGTTTGAAAGCAAAATAGTAGGGCTGATAGAGGGCCGCGTATGCAGTGTTGAACATCGATCCCCATGCATGCAGGCTCCAATTTTAAATTAAAACGCGCAGTTAATTCTGTCTTTTACAGTGCCAAAGATGAAAGCTAGATGCTCTGCCATGGATTTGTACTATGCAACCTTGCAAACCAGTGCAGAAGGTTTAACCTCAGGACACAAGTTAACCAATGGACTTGTTACTATTACCCCCGAAATATTGTTCTGCAGCAACAAAATGTCCAACATCATATGAAAACAGAAAACATCAAGAGGTTATGGCAATCAAAAAGGCTTCAAGTATCAGAAACGGAAAATACTTAAAATGCTTCAAGTATTAAGAATATTCAGTAAATTTGTGTAATCAGTCTAGAATGCCAGTTATCTTAGCCCAGGTCTTGGCACAAAAACATAGAAGGGCTAAAACCTCGTGGATCTGCGCTATGCAACCTTGCGGACCAGTGCAGAAGTATTAAGCTCAGAAGACAGATTCTAAATGATTGACTCATTACTATTACTCCTAAAATACAGTTCTGCAACAAAAGAATGTAAAACATCATATAAATTGAAAACAGAATACAGTAAGAGGCATAGTGCAATCAAAAACAATTGAATGAACAAATACCACTCGATATTAGGAATGGAAAATATCAAACAAAGATTCAAGCACAAGAATATTCATGAAATTGTACAAATAGTCTAAAATGTCAGTTGTCTTGGCCCAGGCATATTTGACAAAACATAGAAGGGACAAAACCTAATGTATTATGGGAGTTTTAAGAGACAAAAGACAACCACGTAATAATCAGATATATTGATGAATGTTTGAAAAGTAAGCTTCAAAGTTCAAACAACTTTTTGAGAAAAACGGCTTACAATGCAAAATGAACATTTATAGCATAAAAACTAAATTCTGAATTTCTACGAACACATTTACGCCATTATGGGAAGATTGAACTGATGTACCCAAAAGCAATGAGAAATATTTTCGGTCTTGGTCTGGGAAACAAACATACTTTACCTTTAAATTCTTTTGAATTGCGAATCCCTAACATTACCTTATGAAGAAACAGATGTTTATTGCAAAGCCCAACAAATGCATGCCCCTATATTCCTTCATAATCCGACTAGAAAATAACGAATGACCAAATCTATCCATTGGGATGCCTCTGTCTAACTCCATAATCTAAATTAAACATAATCAATGACTACCCGTCGAGATTGAAACATGATCTAAATAAATCCCTTACATGATTTCCTTGTGGGGATTAAATGCACTTTATTTTCCTTCTGTATAAATAGAATCGGTCACATGCAAAGAAATAGAAGGCTCGCATGCAAAGAAATTGAATCGCTGGCAGCCGTTACAGAGACCTTGCGATATGCAAAGAAATAGAATCACTGGCAGTCGTTACAGAGACCTTGCGATTGGTGTTACCTTCCACTACCGATGTCAGTTACTTTCCTGCCTCCTTATCTTCGACTACTGCCAGATGCCCGCCAATTTGAACCTGATTCGTTTTTGTTTACACAGATAGTTGGCTGCCACTGTAGAAAGCCTCTTGGCTTAAAGAATAAATTGAAAATTTTTCACACAAGTTAAGAAAGGTCAATTGCATGTTAACAAATCACTCATCTTAAATGCTTCTTTTCCTAACCTTTTTCATTTCTGTCTAATTGGGAATTTTTGTTCGGATTGAGGGACTATCTATATCTGTCCGTGGACGACCATTGGATTATTACAAGGAGATCATGGGGCTAAATTTGCGTTTCATGGCATCTTTAACTATCCTGAATTGCCCACCCAGTTAGCATTCGTTATTCCGTTTATAAGAGTCTCTCTGAGATCCCTCGGGGAATAGCAAAACTTATCTCCGATTAAACCCTTATCTTCCTTCTATACCCTTGCCTTAAACTGATTAGATTATCGAACAAAATCATTCATGGTATACACACTCTAAGTGGTAGTGATAGCACATTTGTAATTTCTTTAGTCCTATGCGTCATACATTTCCATTATCCTTCCTACTCTAATATCTGTATAAACCGCAAACTATTTTAAATCTTCTTGGGTCGTTAATACATAAACGAAATTATACTTTGAATTGTGGGGATGAGAACAAATTATCGCACACTATGTAAAAGCATTTAAACTCTCTTCCATTCATTGTTTAGAACTGGCCCAGTTTTGATTAACTGAGCTTTAAAGAGCCCATTTACAATCACTTTGAAATATGAAAAATAAAAATGATTAAAAGAATATTTGTGTAGCAGTAAGAATCTTGTAACACAAATGAATGAAATGGACTAATGACCGCCTCCTGGACTAGGAGTCGATCCAAGAATCCGTTCCTTGTGCATGCGCTTCATTGCTCCTCTTGAAACCTGCATGTGACCCACCCCTGGGCTGGGTTCTGATGTCGACAGCCCCTGCACTTTGAGCCCAGTAGACTCATGCTCCGCATCACCCCCTGTTGGATTCTCCCTAAATCGGAACTCCAGATTATTGGCCTTGTTTTCTGTGGCGCTAGAGGGCTTCGTCTCTGCTGCCTCTTCATATGCCAGCTCAGCTTTCGAATTTTGTGGTGGGGCGATATACAATTCTTTATCCTCCAATAGTAGTCTTGCTGCGCAACATACCTTCAATCCAACCAGAAGCAAACAGAATAGATGTACCCACACTTTCACATGTATCTTCACCATATTACTACTCTGGGTGTACGCAAGAGTTTGAAAGCTTTGATTGACAAGCGATATTGAAACGAAAAGTTCGATCACTTGTATTTGTTCGTTATTCTCTGTACTCCGCAGGGTGAGAATTTAATGAACTGATGGGCTTCATTGTCCTCGATTGCGCTATTTAATATTGACCGGAGGAGGGAGGCGTGGGTTTTCAGATCTCAATTGGATTTGCTAGGTAGTTTCGTTTAAATTTTATTCAAACACGGAAAATTAATTTTTCAGTTTGAGATGACTCAAACATGGAAAATCAAGGCTTGAACTGCGGAAACAGCCTCACCGCTCATGTTTGTAAAGCAGCATGTGATAGAATTAGTATGGTCTTCGTCATAGATTTCTACATTCATCGTGGCATTATCTAATAATTTGTTCTCCTTTCTATCAAGTATACGACTCTCGTAAGTTGCCTCTCGAAATATATTCAATTCAATTCCTTGGAGAGTAAGTCTTTGCAAAAATTGACTGAAATCTCTCGTGCTGTGAGGGCAATATATGCAAAGTCAAAAAAACAACTGTGCTATTCGCTGAGCTTTTGACTTTCTTCAACGCCATATGGCTTTTAAAACCCACTTTCTGTATTGTCCTTGTTTGTAACGTAATTCCACGACGGTCCTTTTCTATCATTCATTTCCAGTAGCTTTATTTTGGAAGTGCGGGTCCAGACTCAAGAGTAATCTTTTGACCAACCATTCAGCTTCGCGATTTTTTACTGATTTTCTTTGCCATACCTGCCAATGTGGGAGTGGTCACACTAATGACGTCGAACTAAGAGACTACCTATAGCTAAAATGGCTATATTCTCATTTTGAATAAATTATTCTATTCAACGCTAGTTGTTTGTTTGAATTTTTTTTTAAAAGGAGTTGAGTTTTTGTTATGTATTTTGGTTTGATTATTTTATCTACTTTAGTGGTCATGAATACACAAGTCAGAACATCAGAGATTTGAATTATATACTTTAGTGGTCAAAGGTAAATTTTGGTAAATAAAAGTAGGATAATTATTTATCACTTTTTGATAGAAAATAGGTGTAAAATTGTTAGTGAGTTTTTGACCATGGATTAATGTGATATTTTAACTAGAGTGCTCTTGTATCCACTTGTTAACTCAACTCATTATAAGTGTTGCATCAAATGGATGATATGATTGAGATTATAAATACATTAACATTCTTCATTCATGTAATGATGAAATTAGTCTACCCATTTTATTTCCCATTTAGTTGTGTCCATTATGTTGGCAATGTCTTAATGTAATAACACATTGAAAAGTGGTAGATTCTTATGCTAGGTTGATGTATGATTTGATTCCTTTCAATCTTCACTTCACACCTATTTGAACAAATCCACATAGATTAACTACATATGCATCCTCTTTTAACTGCCATTGGTATTGATTTCCATGCACTTGTTCCCTACCTCAAGATAACTACCTTATCCTCATTGATCATTTCTATGTGACTCAAGATCAATTCAAGTAAAATTAGAGTAGCACATGAATGATCCTTTAACCGTAAAGTTTTTAATTTGAATTCAATCCTACTTACATTATTTACTAGCCATTATGAGAAAACTCAATACTTGTTCCATACAAAAAAATATTATATCATGGTATTTAAGGACACTCATTGTGTGCTTTAACATAAGGAACACTAGGTGAGAATGCAAGAGACAAAGAATTAGAACACTCTTCAATTGTAAAGGGTAATAAAGGAATTAAAGATCTAAATCATCATATAGGAAATCTACATGTTTACAAATGTTATTAACATTTTCTTCACTATTCATTCCATCTAGGATAAGGTTTGACTTCTAGGAGACCTTGTTCACCTATTTGGTTGACAAGCTCATCAATGATGTCTTTAGAGACCACCTTGACAAACTCATATGAATATTTCCATAGACATGATTTCTATCAAATCAATTCTACCCATTGGATAAGGTTAGCCATAGTCAAGATCAAACATGTAAGACTTATGATTGATATGTATTTTTTTTTTATGATAATTCAATAAGACATTCATGAAATTGAAACAATTAATTTTAAATATTGGAGAATCATTTTAGAAAATCAACATCATTTATTTATTATCAATCCTAGCACTAATGCACCTAAATTTCTCGTTAAATTTTCATACCTTTATTTCAATGGTTTGTCACAGTTGTACTAACTAAGTTAATTGTTTGATGATCGATTTTATTTTAAAAAAATCCTCTCTAGTTCATGCAAAGTGATTGATTTCTTTACATTTTTAGTTTCTTTCATTAGAGTTGTAGATATATTTTTTTCATTGCTTATCGTTTACATAAAAATTTCCTAGGGTTTTTATTGTGCTCTTGCGTGATGATTTGTTAGCTTACATATTTTATTATTTTTCTTGTTATTACTTCATCTTATCTTTCACCCACTCTAGATGCCCCTCTTTTGGCCTTTAGGGTTTACGTTTAATGCTTATATTAGATCTAATTATTGCATGATTTTTCTATTTATATTATGAACAAGGGAATATCAAGTAGAAAACAAAGTCTCAAATATAAATAAAAGAAACTTATACCTCTCCTCCCTTTGCACCTTTATTTGATCTTTAATTGTTTGAATTCCTAACTTGACAAGTCTTCTAAAAGATCTTCCAAAATCTCATGTTTCACACACAAAGGTGCATGATATTGTAACTTACACAAATGCCCCATTTTTACTTAGAAAAATAGGGACCCACTTTTTCATTTATTTATTTGTTTAAATAATTAAATTTCATAGATATTGATATCAATGTACTTTTTGAACAAGAAAATTATGACATGTTGAACAAGCATACATTTATATTAAAATTTGTCCTTAGGCTAAGAAACCATGATCAATGGATCCTATTGTTAAATTCACCTAGGTGTCAAATCTATTCCAATCACACTTTTAGATATTTAAACATTGGTGGATGACATAATCAAAGAAAATACCACCATCCTCACCAATTATTGTCAACTAATTAGACTACAACCCTTTAACCATAAAATAAATTAAATATTTTAATATATCAAATATACTATAAATTTTTTTAATAATAAATTACATTATTTTAAGCCTTTAATAATGATCTTCTAAATTATAAAAATACATAAAAATAATATTTAATTTTTCTATTTATTTTTTAACATTTTCAAGTGACACAAATAATTGTAATAGGTAGCATGCAAAGAAAGTCATCATTGTTTCATTTGCTTGTGGCCATAATTCTTAACTACCCATGTATGTCACATTTCATTTGTTGATCTAGTATCACTTGAAGATAATCTTATAGTTGTTGTAACATTATTAATGTGTGCCCCTTCTCTTCCATTGCAATTTTGTCCTCCTTTGAATTTTTTCTAGGCTCTTCTAGATGTGAATGCATGAATATTCCCATGGTTGTATAATAAGGGATTTTTCCTCTTGTAAATATTGTTTTAGCTTTTTAATATAGAATCATCTTTTGGATATTTATATTAAAATATTGATTAGTCATGACTTGTTAATCTATAGAAAATGTCAATGTGTTTTAGTATTTTTTATTTTCTTATTAATTTTGAAGAGTATTCTTTTATTCAATATCGAGAATAAATGTGTGTATATTTACTTATGCTCATCACACTAAAATGAATTACTTATGTACATTGAAGATCTATTGATCATAGATCAAAACTATTTTTTTTTTTTGCATAAATAAAATAGTGAAAAGTCTGTTGAGAAATCTCCTCACATATACTCACTTATTCACAAAGAAAGTTTAATTGCATGTTAAAATGAAAATTGACAAATCACCCTTCTTTAATGCTTCTTTCCTGTTTTCTTCATTCATCTTTCTAAAACTTGTCTCCCTTTGAACACTTATCTTACTTCTATACCGTTTTCTTAAGCTTGACCATAAAACTAATTCATATTATACACATTCTAAGTGGTAGTGATAGCACACTTTCAATTTCATACACGTCCATATCCTTCCTACATTATAGGGTAAAAACTTTTTTTAATTTTCTTTGATCGTTAATACATAAAGGAAATTATACTTTGAATTGTGGGGATCAGAACAAATTATGGCACATTATGGAAAATCACCTAAACTCGTCTTCTATTAACTGTTCAGAACAGCTGGCCCAGTTTTGATTAACTGAACTTTAGAGAGCCCATTTACAAACACTTTGAAGTATTTTAAAAAATACTGATTAAAAGAATCTTTGTGTAGCTGTAATAATTTCACTCCCGACCCAGGAACACATTTGCAGCTCTCAGATACTTTCCATTAGATTGTAATGGACTGCAACTTGTTCTTCAAATAATATATTTGACAGTGCCTTGATATATTAAGTATTCTAAAAAATTCCGTCGTTTCCTCTGTAATCTTGTAACAGAAATGAATGGGATTGGCTAATTACCGGCTCCAGGACTAGGAGTCGATCCAAGAACCCGTTCCTTGAGCATGCGCTTCATTGCTCCTCTAAAAACCTGCATGTGACCCACTCCTGGGCTGGGTTCTGATGTCGACAGGCCCTGCACTTTGAGCCCAGCACACTCATGCTCGGTATCGTTCCCGGTTCGATTCTCCCTAAATCGGAACTCCAGATTATTGGCCTTGTCTTTTGTGGTATCATTTTCAGAGGCACTCCAGGGCTTCGTCTCTCCTGCCTCTTCGCATGCCACGTCTACTTTCAAATTTTGTGGTGACGCGATATGCAAACCATTATTCTCAAGAAGTAGTCTTGATGCGCCACATACCTTCAATCCGACCAGAAGCAAACAGAACAGATGTACGCACATATTCATCTGAATCTTCATCATCTTACCACACGAGAGTTTGAAAGATTTGATCCAGAAGAATAGGCAAGCGATATCTAAACGAAAAGTTCGACCACTTCTACTTGTTCTTTTATTTCTCTACTCCACAGGGTGAGAAACCAGCTCAGAATTCTGTCTCTCTACTTCATGGTCCTGGGATGCGCTATTTAATACTGTCGGGAGTAGGGAGGCGTGGGTTTTCGGATCTCAAATTGGATTTGCTTGGTACTTTCTTAAGCAGAGCATCAATCCGTTTAAATTTTATTCAAACACGAAAACTTAATGTTTGAGTACGAGATGGTTCAAACATGAAAAATTAAGGCTTGAACTATGGAAACAACCTCACTGCCCACGTGTCTAAAGCAGCATGTGATAGATTAGGTATTAGATTGGTACATTCTTCTTGGTATTGTCTAAGAATTGAATCTCCTTTCTATCAAGTATACGACTCTTGTAAGTTGCCTCTCGTTAAAAAAGGCAGGCTTCACAATATTTGACTGAAATCTCCCGTGATGTGAGGACAATATTCATGGTCTAGAAAAAGGCGACTGTAATAATATTCATGGTCCAGAAAGGCAGGCTTGCCCTTCGCTAAAGTTTATAACCTTCTTCAACGCCACATGTCTTTTGAAATCTAGTTTCTCGTATTGTCGTTGTTTCTTACTTCATTCCATGCAGATGGTCCTTTTCTGTCATTCATTTACACCTGCTTTATTTTGAAAGGGTGGGTCCAGATTCAAGAATAATCTTTTGACCAACCATTCAGCTCCGCACACCACATATTTCTTTTTATGTTTTTCACTCCAATGCTAGATTGTACCTGCCATTGTCTGAGGATTACAGCTAAGTGAAACTAAGAGGCTACCTATAGCTAAAATGGTGATGCTCTCATTTTGAATGAATTATTCTATTCTATTCTATTTTGTTACTGTTTTGAATTTTTTTTTAAGGAATTAAAGTTTTCTGGTGTGTTTTGGTATGATTATTTTTAAATATTGTTTAGTTTAATGGTCAAAGATAAATAACGATTATGAGAAGTAGGCTAATTAGTCACTATTTTTTTGTATGGATGAGGTGTAAAATTATTATGGAGTGTTTGATCATTGATTAATGTGATGTTTTAACTAGAGTTTTCTTATATCTACTTACTTGTTAATCCAAATAATTATTGGTGTTGCATTAAATGAATGATATGATTCAAAATTCAAATACATTAACATTCAACATTCTTCTAATCGTGAAATTGGCCTTTCCATTTTATTTAGCATTTAGTTGTGTCTAGTTTGATGGTCATGTCTTAATACCATAACATATTAAAATTTGAGAAATTCATGTGCTAAATTGGTTCATGGTTTGATTTCTTTACATCCTAATTTCACTCCTATCTACACTAACCCATATAAATTCACTACATATTCATCTCTTTTCACCTCCATTGGCATGAATTTCCATGCATTTAATCGCTACCTCAAGATCTCTACCTTATCCTTGTACATCATTTCTGTGTGACTCAAGATTGATTTAGGTGAAGTCAGAACAACACATGAATGATCCTTCAAACCTCAATGTTTAAATTCAAATTCAATCTTGCCTACCTCCTTCACTAGCCATTATGAGCCAACTTAATTCATATTTCATACAAAATGCTATATGCCATGTTATTTGAAGACATTCATTATATGCTTTAACATAGGCAAAACTAGGCTTGAGAATATAAGGGAAGAAGAAATAGAAAAAAATTCAATTGTAAAGGGTAATAAAGGAATAAAAATACCTACATCATCATAATCTACATCTTTGTTAATTATTTTATTATGTTTTTCTTCATCATTAATTCAAGCTAGCATGAGGTTTGACTTATGAGAACTTGTTCACCTAATGAGTTGCCAAGCTCATCAATGATATCTTTAGACACCGCCTTGAGAAAATTGTATATCTGGAAGGTGAAGGTGAATATGTCTTTAAACACATTTTTTATCAAATTAATATGATTAATTAGATAAGGTTAGTGATAGTCAAGATCAAACTTTCAAGACTCAAGATCGATTTGCATATATTTTTTATGATAGTTTAGACCTTGAGACATTCATTAAATTAAAAAAACTTACTTTTTAATATTGGAGAGTCATTTTAAAACAAAATCAACATCATTTATCCATTACCAATCCTAGAGCTAGTACATCTATTTTCTAGTTTGATTGTTTGATGATTGATCATATTTTTTTAAATAGTCTAATATAGTTCATGTAGAGTGGTTAATTTTCTTTTAAAAATTTAGTGAACGCATCATTTCTAAAGATAAACTTTTAGTTCCCTTCATTAGGTTTGTAGATCTACTTTTTCTCATTGCTTCTATTTTATATCAAGATTTCTTATCGTCTTAATTGTGCCCTTGCGTGATGATTCATTACCTTACTTATTTTAGATTTTTTTTTGTTGTTTCTTTATCTTATATATTTCCCAATAGAGATGCCCTTGTTTTGGCCTTTAAGGTTAACATTTCACACTTATTTTATATTTGATTGTAATATTGAATTAAATTTCTTATTTATTCTACGAATTGAAAGGGGAAACAAAGTCTCAAATACTAAGAAAAGAAACATATATCTTCCCTCTATTTGCACCTTTACTCAAGTTTGAAGTGGTTGAGCTCCCAATTTGAGAAGTCTTCAAAAAGATATCCCAAAATCTTATGTGTTGGACTCAAGGGAACACTAAGATTAGCGGGGGGGGGGCTAAATCAGTGTTCAACAAATCTTAACCTTCATTAAACAAAAATTCAAACCATTATGTCATGTCATTAAAGGAAAAATGCATACATTCAATGAAAACATTCAAAACACCATAACACACAGATTTTTGCATGGAAACCCTGTCAGGGGAAAAACCACGATGGAGGTTAATCCACAATTTGAGTACTCAAAATATAATTGTTTACAAATGGGAATGCACTTGCATTCAGGCACACTGCCTAGAGCTCACTGCTCAAGAGAAAGGCTTATTGCCATAAAAAAATCAGATTAAGACCATCTGAAGTGTGAATTGAGATAGTAGCATCAATCTATGCCAAATTACAGTTTCAGTGAAGCTCATAGAATCGATTCTAGATCTTCTTTCTAATTCTACACTTTCCCATGCTCTGCTTTGCTTCTTTCTACTCTTCACAATACTTTAAAAAAAATCACACAACTACTTTGCTATATTTTGCACTATACAATGATGTATTACACTTTCACATTTCTTACACACACTTATGCATCACCACCACTTCTAAATGGAGAAACCGGTCTTATATATATATATGCAATTTAGGATTTGTCCATCCAACAGTTGGCTTCACAAAATATTAGGTTTCTTTCACCTTGTTGGCTAGATCCACCACTAAATCATTATGCGCATAATCCAAAGTCGGTTAAGACAAAGAGAGGACCCAAATAAAACTTAATCAGGCACAAACACTTTTAACTAATTATATCTTATACATCCACAAATATCATATTTGTCAGGTTGGCCTTTTAGCATAGATAATCAAAAAATTAATTTACCGGATCTTCTAGAGCACATACTAGAGACTGCACACCAAGAAAATCATTTACCAAGGTATTACAAACATCAACATACTTTCCTTTGAGATCCTCAACTCAAAATATCTATCCGGTAGGGTGTCTAATTCAAATTCAGTGCCTATAGCTAGATGCGTTGTTCTTTACCTTGTTCTACCGGTAGAAACAAAAACTATACTGCAAACTAGATAGGTTGCTTGGGTTTCTATCAATGACAACAATTACAATCCATATGCTATCGATCTCTCTAGTCATATGCCAACATTATGTTGGACACATAAGGGTGTGTGGTGTTGTACCTTATAGATGCCCTATTTTTCCTTAGCAAAATAGAGACTTCACATACATACATATCTGCACACAACAAAAGAGAAATGAAGCACAACAAAATCAACACATAATTCTTTTGTTTCTATATTTTGAAGAAATAGTTTGGTACATATGCATCCAATAGATGCAATACATACATATGCAGCTGGAAAAAAAAAGCTACACTGATACACATATATATATCTGAAGATAGATTCACATATATACACATTGTTGATTGTAATCTAAAAAATACTATAATTTTTGTTGAAACCAATGTTGTTTGATTTATGGTTCACCTTTTGTGGCAATGGTTTTGATTAGGTTTGGTACTGTTAATTTTTATATGTTCTGTAGCTTTTTGGCATCTGTTGTAGGCTTTCATTTTTCTTTTCACATGTCTAGATATGTATGTATGTGAAATTACATGTACACAACATCCATATATACTCAAGATTACATGTAGCAAAAATCCATATATACCCGTGACACAAAGTGTGAACCATAAATAAAAAAATATTCATTTTTATAAACTATATAGTGTTTTTTCAACAACAACTTATCAAAATTCGAAATAATCAACATGAACTTATCACAAACCAGACAATATAGCCTGCCAAAAACTGACATGAACTTATAATGTGAAACAAAAAAAGATAGGCTCTATAAATTAAACACGAACCTGCGACACAAACTATATAGTGTAAATGGAACATAAACTATATAGTGTTTTTTCAATAACAACTTATCAAAATTCCAAAAAATCAACATGACCTTATCAAAAACCAAACAATATAGCTTACCACAAACTGACATGAACTTATAATGTGTAACAAAAAAAGATAGGCTCTGTAAATGAAAGATAGGTTTTCATTAGGTTTGGCATTGCCAATTTTTATATGTTCTATAGCTTTTTGGCATTTGTTGCAGGCTTTCATTTTTCTTTTCACATGTCTAGAGATATGTATGTATGTGAAATTACATGTACACAACATCCATGTATACTCAAGGTCACATCCAGTGAACATCCATATATACCGATGACACAAAGTGCAAACCATAAATAAAAATATATTCATTTTTACAAACTATATAGTGCTTTTTCAACATCTTATCAAAATTCCAAACAATCAACACGACCTTATCGCAAGCTAAACAATATAGCGTTCCATAAACCGACATAAACTTATAATGTGTAACAAAAAAATATAGGCTCTGTAAATGAAACATGAACCCACGACACAAACTATATAGTGTTTTTACAACAACAACTTATCAAAATTCCAAACAAATCAATATGATCTTATTTCAAACCAAACAATATAGCTTGCTGCAAAATGACACAAACTTATAATGTGTAGCAAAAAATATAGGCTCTGTAAATGAAAGATAGGTTTTCATTAGGTTTGGCACTGTCAATTCTTATATATTCTGCAACTTTTTGGCATCTATTGTAGGCTTTCATTTTTATTTTCACATGTCCAGGTATGTATGTATGTGAAATTACATGTACACAACATCCATATATAGTCAAAATTACATGCAGAAAACATCCATATATACCCACGACACAAAGTGTGAACCATAAAAAATAAATATATTCACTTTTACAAACTATATAGTGTTTTTCTCAACAAAAGCCTAGCAAAATTCGAAAAAATCAACATGACCTTATTGAAAACCAAACAATATATCCTTCCACAAATTGACACGAACTTGTAATGCGTAACAAAAAAATATAGGCTCTATAAATGAAACAATATTCGTTTCCACAACAATATACAATTTTTTTTATTAAACAACACCTTATAAAAAAGGACCATATACATAGATACACGCCCACACATAAACAAAAACCTTACAATGATTAATATTGATGCCATTTTTCTATCCTTCTATTTCGGCCTGCCATATACTTTTTAAAAAACAATCTACCACCCTTTCCCTAATACTGCAAAGATAAAAAATTGGAAGGTTGACAAAAATTTGAACAAAACTTCATGCAAAATCAAAAATTGCATAGACATTCACTTAGTGTTCGAAGAATTTCAAGGGGTAGGTGTTAGTTACAACCATAACCACTACACGAATACCTTACAACAATAAACATTCAATTAGCGAACACAAATTGTGCAGATATAACACTATGTGGCAATCCAACCACACAAGAACTAAACAACCATACTAATATAAAAATATCAACATATCTATATACTATTTCAATTCTGGATAAAGATCAATTGAGAAAAGATTATATTATTTGTTAAAAGCAGTATTGTTTCATTTATCGTTCATGTTTTGTGCCTATCATTTTGCATAATGTTTCTCACATAAGATTCACAAAATATTGCTATGTTTTATAGTCTATATATTAAGCATATATCAACACAAGGGAAACATATTGTCAACCAATGCACTCAATTCGGGAATCAATGTTCCATAGAATAGTTAAAGTACAGATTATCATTCCAACGGTGACAAATAGGCATCCTGGCTATCGAGAATTCTGACCAAAGTTCAAAAATGTCCACATATTTTTACAGTCGTTAGAAGCCTCAATCAATGCAGGAACCAATGTTCCATAGAATAGTTAAAATACATATTATCATTCCAACATTGATAGATAGACATCTTGGCCATTGAGAATTCCAACCAATGTTCAAAAACATCTGCCACCTTTTTTGATAGCTGCCACAAGCCTCAATAAAATAGTTAATGTTAGATAGTTTATCTTTGATTCCATTAGCCATTGATGATTATTATTCTCTAGCTTAGGCTATATTGTTTCATTTTCAATAAGGTTTTTTTGAAAAGGTTATTCTATTTCAATCTCTGATAGGGCTCTATTGAAAAGGCTATATTGTTTGAATTTTGGATAGGCTTATGTTGAGGGAAAAACTTTTTTTTCACTAGATTTTTTATAGTGAATCTTTGTGGCTTTCTTTCTATGGCATCCACTTGCTAGCTTCATTTGCAACAAAATAAAATTGTTGGCATTTTGTGCTATCATTTCGCATGGGTTTTGTCGCTATGCTTTCACATCAGCTTGCCCTCCTCATTGGCATATATCTTGAACATTCAGGTAAACCAAGAGAATGACACCCAACAATGCCTTATCAGGAGTTGCATAGACATTCACATTGTTTTCCAAGGATTTAAAAGGGCAAGTGTTACTTACAACCATCACCGCTACAAAAAAATCTTACAAAAATTAATACAGGTTCCAATTCACTAGACCTATGTATCGACATGCCAATTTCTTTCTATAAACAAATTGACACATTCTCAAGGACATCAGGAAGCTCAAAAAATGGGAAGGTTATTTAAAATACCAACTAAAGGTCACATAAATAGCCTACTGGCTAAAATTACAACAATATAGCCTTTTCACTAGAACCACATGCAACAATGCCTTATTGAAAATTGCACAGACATTCACTATGTTTTCAAAATAGGTTTTACTTACAACCATTACCACTACACAAAAAGCATACAAAAATCAAAATCTGACAGTGACAAAGCCATTGTAAACCTTCATCATACAATGTGGATCATAAATAAAACTATATTGGCCTAAATAATGATTCAGATTAAAAAATTCACACAAAAACAAAAATTCAAAAAACACAGTAATTCATAGTAACAATGCAACAAGAAAAACAAAGAATATGGCCTTCCAGCCTTTGTGGCTACATTGATTCAATAAATGGAAAACTACACACTAAGCCTCTATAGAGGACCGTTACAACAATTAATGAAGATGCCATTTTGCTGGACATCTTTATTGACATGCCAAATGCTTCTTAAAAACAATCTTCTAGCTTTTCACAGCTATGGGGAAGCTCAAAAACTAGGGAGGCTATCAAAAGAAAATAGCTATATTGATTTCTAAAACTGGAGATATTCATATTTACTTAAAGGAATCACTTGAAAGCTACACGTACCTAATAAATATACACACATAAACACTCACACCTTAAATGAAACAGCAATGGTTTGAACAACATCCTATCTAATTCTATTTTTTAACACAACACTATCAAAAAGAAAACAATATAGATATAAACCAATGGATTTCAAAAATGAATAGACATTTGCTATATTTTCTAAAGCTTTAAAAGGAAGTTGTTACTTCCAACCATGGGAAGAGGTGGATATAAAATAACCCCTTTGCAATATTGTTTTATTTATGGTTCATGGTTTCTGGTAGGCTATTCCAATAAGATAGTATTGATTCTTTCAAATTTTGATATTGTGTTGTTTAGTAAACACTCATTTATCATCCTTGCTTTGTGTCCATGGATTTCTATGGGTCTGTTACTGCCACTTTTTTGTGGGTTTCTCTTTATGGCCCCCATTTTGTGACTATTGTTGTAACATAATAATTTTGTTAACATTATGCAGTTTTTTGCAGGGTTGGAGAAACAAAACAGTGTGGAAAAAATGTTTGAACAACATAGAAAATTATTTATTCAACAGGACCTTATCGGAGATGACCATATACACATATACATGCCCACACATACATCAAAACATTCAAATAGCGAACACCAATTCTACAGACATACTAAACCCACAAAAGACTAAAATTCAAAGTAAAAAGCCCATGCAAAAGCATTGCCGCGAAATCCAAAAAACATAAAAATATCATAGCAACAAACTGATTCAAAACCTTCACCACAAAATGTGAACAATAAATCAATCAATATTGGTTTGAACAACCACCTAGATGAGAAAGATAAAAAAATAACACACGAGCTTAACTGTTTTGCAACCATTCACACAAAACTGAAGCCATCAATAAAACAATATAGCCTAAGCTAGAGAGTTGCAATAATCACCATAAAACAAAAGCCATTAATCAAACAATATTGGTATCAATAGTGACCTAGATGGGGAAACCCACATTACACAAAATTCCCACTAAAAACACCCATGCAAAACCATCCCTGCAAAAGCCGAACCATAAATCAAACAAGTTTCCTTTCAAAAAGAAACAATATAGACTAAGCTAGACAAAAACAATCAACACTACCTTCAACCATTCATGACAACACAAAAACCATAAATGAAAAATAGTCACCTAGATGGGAAAACCCACATTGCACAAAAAATCCCACTAAAAACACCCATGCAAAACCATCCCCACAAAAGTCGAACCATAAATCAAACAATTTTCCTTTCAACAAACTATACAGTCTTTTTTCAACATACCCTGATGGAAAAAGAAATAGTATAGACTAAGCCGGAGAAAAAAAATCAACACTGCCTTCCACCCTTGGCCACTACACGAAAACCATAAACGAAACAATATAACCTAAACTACAAAACAACCATCAACAATGCCCTTTGGGAAATAGCATAATTTGTTTTCCAAATACTTGACAAACGGTTTTTTCAGTATGCACCTCTTCCTGCACCACTTCACTCTTGCTTGAAATGCACGTCTTCCAACTTGCTTTCTCTCCGCTCCCTTCTTTCCCCAAGACCTACAAAAACTGCACAAATGATTATAACAACTAACACTTTTGCACTGCTTTTCCAACCATCGCCCCATGCAAAAAACATAGAAGAATCTCCAACCACCTTCATAGAAACTCTACAACCGATCCTTGAACTTGCACCTTCACAAAATCTTTCCCTCCTCACTCATAGTTATCTTCAAGAATAAGATAAACCTAGAGAACGACACCCAAGAAAGCCTTATCAAGAATTGTGCAAACATTCAATTTGTTTCCCAAGGATTTTAATGGGAAAGTGTTACTTACACCTATCCCCACTACAGAGAAACTATACAACAATTAATGCTAACTTCATTTTGCTAGCCTTCTTTATCGGTGTTCCATACACTTTTTTCAAAACAATCTGCCACCTTTTCCCCGATGCTAAAAAGGTCAATAATCGGGAAGGCTGACAAAAATTGTGACCAAAGATTAAAAAACCAAAAATTGCACAGACATTCACTTAGTTTTCCAAGGAATTTAAATGGCAGGTGTTTCTTATAATCATCACCACTACACACAAACCTTACAATAATTAATGATAATGCCATTTTGTTGGCATTCTCTATCGCCTCACCAAAAGTCAATCCACCACCTTTTCCCCGACCCGAGAGAGCTCAAAAACTGGGAAGGCTGATTAAAATTTCGACCAATGTTGACACAAATATCCTATCGGCTAATATATATATATATATATATATATATATATATATATGTATATAGCATACATGTGTATATATAGATTACTATTGCATTGTGAAATGAGACATAGTGGTTTTGGTCTATAAATATGGCTATATATTTCTGCCTATATGTATATTTTTAAATATGAAAGGGGAATTTCAATACACACACAGACACACACACACACATATATATATCAAAGTATACTTTCCCACACTACAACACTAAATATTGCATTTACTTCATCCTCCCCCATCTTACAATAAAAACGTAATGCATTAACACTCTCGTGAACAAACACAATCAACCATGTAATAATGAGTATAACCCCACAGGCTTCATTGAAAATTCCTGCTACATCACCATGTACTACATTCTAATATTTCTTTCATCTCTTCCATTTTTTCTTTTAAGTTTCCAATGATATTTTCATCAGACCAGTCATGAATAGGATTTTTCATGTAATAGATCTTTTACATTTTCTCTATTTGACTAGAATTTTTAGTGCCAACCAATGCAGCGCAAATTTTATTGATTAAGCCTATAGCATTTTATATATATATGGAGATGGTTAGAATGAAAGAAGAAACATGTTGGAGGGAAAATTAGTTTTGTGGGTGTTAACTATTATTCTTTCTAATATATATTTTATTTGTTCAATTTATTTGTTTGATGTTTCCGATGGGATTTCCGTTAGGTGAGCTATTAATAGATTTTGTATAGGCTATTGCAACTACTTGGCTTTCCCATACACACTTCTTGTAAATATTATTGACATAGAGGGAAATGGTATTCAATTCCCTAAAACATAAAGAGATACATATATATATATATATATTGAAATCCCCCTTTCATATATTTAAAAATATACATATAGGTAGAAATATATATCCATATATATAGACCAAAACCACTATGGCTCTTTTCACAATGCAACAAAAATCTATTATACACATGTATGTCTAAAAAGTTGTGTATGCTATCTTTATTTTTATTTATGTAGAATTTAATATAAGAATAGTTAAAAATAGCATAAAATTTCATAAATTTGAAAGTCAATAACAGTTCTCGTAAGAGGACTTGGAAAAAATAAGAAATATCAATATGTTCCATGATATTCTTTTCCTGATAATAGATTGTTCATTATTGTAATTTTATGTTTAACGTGGGTTGATGGTCATCTATCAGTTTCTTGTGGTGCTCATGTGGTTTTCTAATATTTCTTTTGCAATTTGGTTGATTTTTGATAATATTTAGTGCTAAATAATGTAGTTTGAATTTAGAATTGGGGTGCTACCACAATAATGGGTTACACTTTTTGGGACATCTTGATTTTTGCTAAAATCACATATTTTTAGAAAATATAATGATTTAAGCCTTTAAAAGGTTCCATTTTAAGGGTTTTAATTGAAGAGCATTTGATCAAACCCACTTATATCAAACCCCCTTGGATAGAAAGCCGCTAATTTTAAACCATACCTATAATGGAGTCTCCTCTACACCTATCAAAATGTTGATAAAAAAACACTTTTGATTTAACTTTTAGGGGATCAAATTAATTTATTTAAAATTACTTTTTTGTAAACATGTATTCTTTATTATAAGCTTCCCAAAAAGTATAATTTTAAATATATTTAATTTTATTATTTTCATTTCTTGTGAATGTATGTTTTTCAATGAACATCGAGGTCTTTATTTCACACATATGGAAAAATACGAAAAGAGAGAAAAAAAATCTTAAAAATCCATGTACACTAGCTATTGATGTCCTTATTCCAACAAAAAAAGAATAAGTTAATTCAAATGAATACAAAAAAAGGTATGCAACTAAAAGTATAATATATCCAAGTTATAATTACTCTGAATTAGAAAATTAATTAAAAAATATATATGCAACAAAAAATTATGAAAAAATATCCATCCCCTAGATAATGGTGTGAAAACACTATATTTAAAAAATTATAATTGCATGCTTTCTATAAAAAAAATTATGCAGTCGAAAGTAAGAATCGTTTTTTGAAAATGATGTTTAGTAAAAAAAATAAGTTAATAAAAACTACACAAAATAATTCACAATTTTTTTTAAAAATATAATTAGATTCTCAACACAAAATATCACAAATCACTAGTTTGCTTCATCTTCAAATTATTAATGGTTTAGCTTCTATAGGTGTACAAAAGTGAAGATCTGGTGAAAAATGTTGATTTCAATGTCAAGTTTGGCCAAAAAGTGTAACCCATTATTATGGGATCACCCATTGACAAGGTAACTCTTACATAGATTGCCTATCCCCAATTAATATCTTTCATCATATTTTTTCACCATTGTTTGCTTGAAGTTCCCTATGACAAATTTTTCATTGCGATGGTTTACCTCTTGTAGATTCTAAACTTTTGTAGACTCCTATGAAGTACAAACATAGCATTTATTTGTACCTTTGGCTTGCTTTCAATTTTTTGTGTTTGTGTATTCTTTCGTACCTCTAGTAATGTTCTACTTAGTGTAGGTTTTCCGTCATCTCTTATTTAAATTTCAGTCTTGGGTATTTTTGTAACAACTATTTTACAATTTCTCTATTTCTCTATAATATTGAGTGCCACACAATGTAGGTCCAATTTTGAATTGACAAGCCAACTGTTACATGGATTGCTTATGTTGTATCAATATGTTTCATGATGTTATTTTCCCCACTTTCCCATAATACATTGTTCATCATTGTAGTTTAGATGTTCTATTCTCTATATTTCAATATGTTTTGATTGGCATGAAGCTTTATAAGTTCCTTATTCCACATTTCAATCATGTCGATTACATGTTGTGTATATCTCTACTTTACCATGGTCCTCCAAAAAGATGTCCATCACTTCCAAGTATACAATGTTCACATATCAATAACCCAATGTTATTTTTAACCCTTCTCTTGTGTATGCTTTTATACTTTGCTATAGGGCAACATTGAACACTATTTTTGCTTCCTTCCATGTCACCGTACAATAATACCAACACACATTACCCCTTCTATGACCACACACTTTCCATCCAATGTTATTTTCAACCTTTTCCGGGTGTATTCTTTTATACTTGGGTGATCCCACAATAGTGGTTTATAATTTTTGGCCAAATTGCACACTGAAATTATTATTTTTAACTAAATCTTCACATTCAGGCACCTATAGTAGCTAAAATGTGAGGAATTTGAAGATGATGCAAACTAGAGTCTTGTCACATTTTGTTTCTAGATTCTAAAAATATTTTTTTCAAATTTTTTGGAATCAGATTACACTTATTTTTCCATCTCTCACGAAAACTGGATTTTTTTTAGAAAATAGCATTTTTTAAAAGTGATGCACATCGTATAACACATACTTTTTTTTCCATGAAGGATAAAATTGTAATTCTTTCGAATTAAAATTTGTAACTCTGATATCTAGTGCTTCCAATTTTTTAGATAGGTTTTTTTTTTTCTTTAATCAAGTTTCGAAGTCAAACCAATTACAATTCAGACATAGCGCGATCGTATAATGTGTATCTTTTTTTGTATATATTGAAACTCAATTTTGTTTGTTGGATCAAGTGCTTCAATATCTGGTGCACTTATATTTTTCAAAAAAATAAACTGATAATCTACTATTTTTCCACATGTGAAGAACAAAGAGCTTCATTTTTAGTGAAAAACCTATTTTTAATAAAACTAAAAAAATATATACATAATAAAACCAAAACATATCAAAATTATAAACAATGGATGGGTAGGAGAATGAGGGAGAGAAGCAAAATTTTGAATCTTCGAACAATGATGCAGGTCATGGTGGAGCATGCGTTGAGGATTCACAGGTGGTATCGGCGCAATAATCAAGTGGTAAACAAGGTAAGGATGATTCAGAAGATTCTTACCCCAAAAAAAATATTCAGGGGGACCCGAGGGGAATGTTGTCCCAACTGATATTCTTGTTGAAAGTACTAAAGGACATGAGGTTAAAAAAACCAATAACATGGTGGGGACCACTGGAGAGGAAGGTGCCAAGCTAAAACTATGGCCATTTCTGTTTGGAGTTAAACCTAAGGGTAAATTTGTGTTCTCCCCAGTTAGAAACATCTCTGATCTAACAAATGGTAAGTTCTCCATTTCTATCCCTGATTTGGTTATTGACTACAATATTTCTTTAATGGACAGAGTGTTGGCTAGAAACTTTATGGGCCCTAGACCAAATATTGAAATTGTCAAGGCTTTTGTTAAAAAGAAGTGGAGAACTAATGCCCAAGTTCTTGTTTCAGCTCTTCCTAAGGGTTACTTTTCTTTTGAGTTTTCCTATAAGGAGGATATTTTGGCTATGAGGAGTGGAGGCCCCTAGGTTATAGGAAAGTCCTCCTTAGCTCTCAAGAAATGGACCACAAACCTAGATCTTTTAGACTCGATATTTGAGAATTTCCTAGTTTCGGCTAGACTTCCTGGTCTTCCATTGGAATATTGGAATGATTACATCTTTAGAGGCTTGGCTAACTCTTTTCGCAAGCTCCTATCAATAGATCCGATGATAGTGGCTAGGAAAAGGCTAGTGTTTACTAGAATCTGTGTGGGTGTGTCCCAAAATGATGACCTCTCATCATCTATTGAAATACAATCGAATTTGGGTACTTGGTTTCAAGCTATTGAGTTTGAAATGATTCCTTTTGTTTTCTTTAAATATAGAAAATCAGGGCCTTGGGCAAAGAAATGTCTGCTTAATGCTAGCAATGTTAAGGAGAATCCCTAGCCTAAACTGATGCCATTCCAAAAAAAGAAGTCTGACAGGGATGGAATAACGAATAGAGAAAAAAATTATTGAAGAGAAAGAGAGTAAGAAGTCAGAGGATCTTGTGAAAGCCCCCTAAAATAAGGATGATGTGGGATTCAGGTTCATTTGGAGTGTCAAGATCCTCTAAACAATAAACCAAAGATCAAAATAGGTGGGGAGGAGGTTAATGAGGTCGGCTTGGTTGTTGGAGAATTTGTCCTAGTGATTCAAGCACCTCTTAACAATAAGCCAGAGAATGGAACTCATGGAAAGGAGGATGGAGAGATTGGCCTGGAAGATATTCCAACTCAGGGTTTTAGCATACCGATAAAGGAATGTAATCTAATGCTGGATATTAGGATCCCTATCATCTCCTCAGCTCTTGGAGGTAGAGGAATTTCTAGCCAAGTTTTAGTTCACAATCTGGAATCAATTGATTCTTTGGAATTTGTAAAGGATTCCTTAGTGGATTCGAGTTAGACTCTAGCGATATCAAGTTAAAATATGACCCAAAATTTTAATGGATTGATGGATACCCTTCCATTGGATCAAAAAGGCATTTCAAATAGGGACAAGGAGTTAGGAAAAAAGGATGAAATTCAAGAAGACATTGATAGAGAAGATGTCAAATCCTATACCAGGAAGAAGAAGAATAAAAACAAACAATAGGGTACTGTGATAGGAGCCTCTACGAGAACTAGAGCTAAGGCAGATTATGGAGCAACAAAGAGTATTCAAGGAAGAAGATCTACATGATGGGATAGAGAGCATGTAAGCTTTCAAGATATAGTGGATGGTGTGCAGAAAACCATTCCCAAAATTTGCAAACTCCATTCCCCTGGTAAAATATGAAGATTATGTCATGGAACATAAGGGGGTTGAATAGCCTCCATAAGCACGATGTGTTGCACAATTTTGTTAGGGATCATAAACCAGATATATTACTTGTCTAGGAATCCAAAATGCCTAAAAAAAAAAGTAGAAAAGATTAAAATGTTTAATTTTAGTGGGGTATAGGGAAATAGTTCTGAAGCTGCCTTAGGGGGAATTGTTACCTTTTAGAATTTAAATTTTATCAAAGGTGAACCGTTGTTTGAAAGCACAAATCATGTGGCTACCAAATTTACTCACATTAGAGATCATTTTTATTGGATCATGTCCAACATCTATGCCCCAAATGGGAAAAGGGCTAGAAAGACCTTTTGGCAAGAGTTAGCGGCATTTTGCGAGAAATTCATAAATGAAATTTGGGTTGTTACGGGAGACTGCAACACCCCTCTTCAAAAAAATGAGAAGTTTGGAGGATCCTAGGTGAATATGGAAAGTAGAATGGACCTTTTGCACTTCATTAATAATTAAGCGTTGATTGATCTTGAGCTGCAAGGGGCCTCCTTTACTTGGTCAATTTGAAGAATCAGTAAGGATTTAATTCAAGTCAGATTAGACAGGACCTTAATATCTGATCAATGGTTTTTAAATTATTTATGTTCTTTAAAATCTCTCTCTAGGGTGGGTCCAATCACTATCCTATTAGTTTTCTGGTGGATCCTATCTTGGATAAGAGAAATTTCCCCTTTAGATTTGAACGCATGTGGCTTTTCCACCCTTAGCTCCTTGTGAAGGTGAGGAATTCGTGGAGTATCTCTGTTTCTGGGACAACTATGTTTAGGGTTTCCAAAAAACTAAGGGAAGTTAGAAATAATAGTAGAAGATGGAATAGATAATACTTTGGTAATATCTTTAGTATTAAGTTTGAGTTACAGCTCGAGCTGAAGCATATTCAAGAAAAAATCCAACTGGATGAATGCACTGCTGAGAACAGGATGAAAGAAAATGAGCTACTTGTGAAGATGCATGACATAATAGCCAAATAGGAGGATTTTTGGAGATAGAGATCTAGGGCTCTATGGGTCTCAAATAGCAACAAAAATACTAGATACATTCACATGGTTGTGTTGAAACACAGGGTAGCTAATAGGATTGCTCACATTGAGTATAATGGAGGCCATTTTGAGAAGGATGATGATATAAGAAGACAAGCTATCCTTTTCTTCAGTAATCTTCTTTCGATGAGTGATGGAGTTAATCATGAAATGCAAGATTATCTTTATGAGGCCATCCCTAAACTTGTTAAGGATGAAGATAAAAAAATGCTATCTGCTATTCCATCCCGAGAAGAAATTAAGAGTGCTATCTTCTCCTTTGTAGGCAACAAAGCCCTGGGACTTGATAGATTTCCTATTTTCTTCTTTCAGTGGTTCTGGGAGATTATCGAAGAGGATGTGGTGAATGATGCTAAAGAGTTCTTTGGCTCAAGGAGCCTCCTTAAGGAACTAAATGTTGCCTTCCTGGTCCTCATCCCTAAATGCCCAAGATCTGTGGACTTTGAAGCTTTCATGCCTATAAGCCTTTGCAATTCCTTCTACAAAATTATTTCTAAGGTTCTGACTTCAAGGCTCTTGATGATTCTACCCTCCCTAATTTCTCCTCAATAGAATGGCTTCGTTCCTAGAAGGAAAATTCTTAAATCAATTATAACAGTGCATGAAAATGTTCATTCTCTCACTGAGTCTAAGACTGAAGGTTTTCTCCTCAAATTAGACATTTTGAAAGCCAATGATCATGTTGATTGGGACTTCTTACTCAGAATCATGAGAGAATTTGGTTTTAACAATAGAGTCCTTCAGATGGCTGGTCAACTCATTTCTCCTACTTCTATATCTATATTAGTGAATGAGTGTCCTTCACATTTCTTTAAGAATTCTAGAGGTTTAAGGCAGGGAGATCCCATTTCTCCTATTTTATTTACTATTATGGTGGAATGCCTTGGGAGGAACTTGAGAAAAATTATTGATCAGGGATCCTTATTGGGATTGAGGCCTTCCTCCAGTAATTTGGTTTGCTCTCACTAATAGTTTGTGGATGATACCATCTTGATGGGGAGATCAACAGTTGTTGAAGCTAGGAATATTAAAAAAGTTTTGGATGATTATGAGAGGGTGTCTGGTAAGATGGTTAATAGACAAAAAATATCTTTTTTCTTCTTCAACACTCCAGAGCCAAGGAAAAATAAGATTGCTAGAATTTTTGGATGCAAAGTGGATTCTTTACCATGTATTTATCTTGGGTTGCCTCCAGGCCTAAAGCCTTCTGAGTCCTTTCAGAATTCTTTGTTTGATAGATTCAACAAAAATCTTGCTGGATGGAAAGGAGTTCTTCTTAGTCAAGCTGGTAGATTCAAATTCTCAAAGATACTCTCCAAAAACTTCCTATCTATGCTTTAAGCCTTTTAAAGTTCCCTTCCAAATTATTTGATGCTATTGAAAAAAATCAAAAAATCTTTCTCTAGTTGGGTGTTGAGGAAAGAAAAAGAATGCTTGTTATTGACTGGGATTCTATTTTTAGACCTAAAAAGTTGGGAGGATTGGGTCTTAGAAAGATTAGAATGATGAATAGGGCTCTCCTTGATAAGAAAATCTAGAGATTTTTCTCATCAAATGGAGAATGGAATAGGATTTTAAAGAGAAAATATATGGAAAATATTGATTCTATCAAGGCTTTTCTCGATTCTTCTTTCTTGCCTCATGGTTCGTCTCTCTGGAATGATATGATTAGAGGGAGAAATTTTTTTTATTTGGGAGTTGGATGGAGAATTATAAATGGGAATCTTGCTAGATTTTGGGAAGATAGATGATTAATGAAGGAGCCCTTAATCTCTTATGACAGTTTCAAAGGGTGGGCTGATACCTGCAAGGCTAGTTATGGGATCCATGTTAAATACTATTGGAGAAATGGGGGATGGGTGAATCTATGCTAGATTAGTTTGGACCTTGCATCGATCCAATCCTCTCTGATGGCTATTATAATGGGATCGAACCAATAGGATGATCTTTTAGTTTGGATGGCTAACCCTTCGGGCTACTACTCGGTCTCCTCGGTTGTCTCTTTGTTGTCCCTTTTACCCGCCCCTCCTCTCTTTTTGGCTAAAGCTTCGATTAATCACCTGGCTCCTAAGGTTAATATATTCTTTTGGATTCTACTTCAGAATAAAGTGCTCATAGTGGATAACCTCTGTAAGCGTGGCACCCAGATCCCGAATCAATGTTACCTATGTAAGGAAGAAGTGGAAATTGCTAATCATTTGTTCCTCCATTGTCTGTATGGACTTCTATTTGGGGAATATTTCTCTCTCTTTGGAACCTCTCATGGGTGTTTCTTGGCTCTATCAAAGACCATTTTATTTAGTGGACTACTCCCTCATTGAATCCTACTATCTGTAGGTTATAGTTGCTCACTTTCCCTTACATAGTCCGGGGTGTGTGGAAGGAGTGGAACAATAGAATCTTTAGGGATAAGGAAGTTCTAAAAACTATTTTTTTTGAGAAAATATACATGTTAATTGTGGAAAACATCAACAATACCCCTTATCATGAGAATAAGATGGAGGCTATGGTTTTCTCTAGCTACGACCTTAAGATGGCTAAAGATTGGGAAATCAAAAGAGATGTTTCTAAGGCCTCAAGAATGGCGAAAAAGAACCGTGAAGGTGTCATGTGGTATCACCCTTCTAGGGGTTGGATAAAATTTAATATTGATGGGGCGATGATGGGAAATCTAGGTATGCCAGGCAGTGGGGGTGTGACAAGAGACCATAATGGCAAGTTTTTTGTGGTGGTGGCTATCTCCTTGGGAACACAAACTAATCACTTAGCCGAAGCCATTGTAGCTTTCCAAGTTATTGACCTAGCTAATACAATGAACTTAAAAAATATATGGATTAAGGGTGACTCGAAAAACATCATTGAGTGTCTCCTAGGAAATTTTCCCCCCCTCATGGACCATTAAATGTTGGATAGATGAAGCTATGGATTTTTTATCCAAATTCGACAAGGTGAGAATATTACATGTCTATAGGGAAGAAAATAACATGGCTTACTATTTTGCTAATGAGGGGATTAAACAAAATGGGGAACTGACGTGGAAGAATTTTAATGAGCTAGGAGTCGATGTAAGATCCTTAATAGATTATGATATCACTCATGGGAAAGCTGCCACATTTATTGATGATTAAAAATAATAAAGCCATAGACTGTGACACCGTAAGATACTATGGTGGCATCATAATTATTTTGGTAGATGGTAAGGGCTAGCACATTTTTTGGGTGCTTTGGGTATGGTGCAGGCTCTCTAGTCTATTCATTTTTTCTGGTAGCTACCAGAATAGGGTTATTGCGGACATGGGAGGAAGTAGGAAAAGGGTGGAGCCGACTAGTTGTGTGAAGCATAAGAAAAACTCAAATGTGGACTGCAACCTTTCATTGATAAGCTCCATGGTCCCGACCCTAAGATAATTGAGTATTTTGCTAAACACTGGAAGAATGGTGAAATTATTCTCTCGGGGAGGAAAGTCAAGGTGGATGAGATTCTTATTGGGGAAATTATGGGTCTCTTGATAAAGGGGGTGAAGTTCTTTCATGATAGAAAGTTTTTGGATGAAGCTATTATGAATTTTCCCAAAAATGATGAGAAAAGGAAGGATCTAATCAAAATATCTAACTGTTATTTCGATGCTCGGATGATAAATAATATTTGGGGGGAGGTGCCCAGAATTCTTATGGAGTACATTACACTAGACGACAGATTTAGCAAAGTCTATGGTTACCATTTTTCCCTCCTCAATCATTTTCATCATAAGGTAAGGGTCTCCTTTCCTCACTACTTTCTCTACTCCTTGAATAATAGTATTGAGGAACATAGAAAAAACCCTAAGAAGAATATGGTCTTGCATTTTAGCCTTATTCGGCTTATCCATGAGCATTTTAAAAATATCCTGACCCTGTCAAACCCTCTTTCGGCTTCGGCCTCAGAAGGATATGATATTGATTCTAGCATGTCTGAGGGAAAAGATGATTCAAACACTAAGTGAATTGAGGAAGACACTCCCTTCCCCAAAAAGAAGAATAAGAAAAGCCCTCAAGGAAAGTCCTTGAACAAAAAATATTGCCATATGAATACCCCCATTGGTACTTCTCAAGAGGAGAAATTCAAGAAGAAGGAGGCCCCCATGAATAAGCTGGTTTCTTATTTTGTGGATTCTCCAAATGACAGCTCTACGACTCCCAAAGCCATTGAGGACTCTTATACCTCTTATCCTACCACCAACAGAGAGAATAGACCCAAATTCCCTAGTGACCTCAATCCTGATGATCACTACTTCAAGCCGGACTAGGAATTTCCTATTGACTATGGGGTTGTTGACTATTTCAAGATTATGAAGTAGGTCTTTCATGAGATTGAGGACCTCAGTTTAAAAAATAAGTTTGTCACTAGCCAGCTGGATGTGATGGAAGCTAAAGTTTCTTCCCAAAATTCTACTAAAGTTTTATGGACTATGGAAAAGAATATGGTGATGGCCAAATGCTTTCAAAGAATTCTTGAGATCATATACAAGATGAAGAAGGAAAACAAGAAAAAGGTTAAGCATTTGGAAAATGAAATTGGCAAAATCAGGGAAATAATGAAATCCATCATGGAGCATAACCACAAAGTTGTGAAACATAATGCTACTATCCTATGTGCTATGGTGGAGAAGATGGAAAATACCCAACAGGGGTCACAAATTGTGGATCTAGAAGTTGATAAGAATAAAAGTAAGGAGCATTTTGGTCCCTCGAAGAGGACTAGAGCCAACCTGGAAAAAGAAAAAGCGGATTCTACACCTCTGGAGATCTAGGACCTAAAGAAGGTGACCTAGGATATGTGTAACCTTGAAGTTGAGGTTGCTGAAACTTTAAAGTCCTTAGGTTAGGTTTAGTTGTGTTTTGTGCTAGCTTCTTGCTGGCTTTTTTGCTAGCTCTTGGTTGGTGGATTTTGTCCTTTTTTTCTCTTTTCTATTTTGCAACCTTCCTTTCTTTGGGTTCTTTGATGGTCTATTTTTTTCTTTCTTATAAACTCTATGGTTTCAGGTCCCTGTAAAATTCTCTTTTTCCTTTATAAAAAATATATCAAAATTATATTCATTGGATAGCTCATTTAGAGGACTACTTGATTCCAGTTGGGTTTGTGAAGTATTTGCCATTTTCATGTTCAAACCAATCTTCAAAGTGAAAAGATTTAGGTTCTTTTTGTGTCTGAGGAGGAGAATGAGGGATAAGGAGGGTTTGCTCGAACCTAAGGGGCTCAAGCGAATCCCCTTTCCACAATGGAAAAGAGTGGGTTCCCACATTCAATGGGTTTGCTCGAACCTTGGTTCGAGAAAATCCCTTTTGGGTTTGCTTAAACCTAGAGTTCATTCGAACCCCCCAGAATTATTTTTTTTGTTTGGGGTCATTTTTTGGAAGTTTTCCTTCCTCACTCGAATTGTAAAACCACTTTTGTGGGTTCAACCACTTTTCTATAGCACAACATTGGACACTGCATTTACTTCCTCTGGTTTCACCACACAACAATGCCGACATGCATAGACCCTTGTGCGGGCAACCACTTCCAATTCATAACTACAGGAATGAGCTTGATGTACATACATTTTATGAAAAAATTGATGTGATTAAGGAGTAGGGTGTCAAGAGTGTGTAATGTGTCATAAATCCTTTATGCATCAAGCTTATGGCATATAATTGATAAACATGAAACTTTTTTCCCTTTGCGAGCATGTTATTTTTTTAGATAGAGATTTGGATAATTGTAATTATGGGTTATATAGTTCATTGGTCAAATAATTATGTAATGTGTATTGCATTGGAGATTGTGAGGATGAAAAAAAGGAGGAGCTATTTTTCCCTGCAGAGCATGCATGTAGCTGCTATAAAATTTGTCTTATTTGTCATGACTTTATAATTCATGGAATTTTCAAAAAAATTAAAATTCATGCTATTCGCTATAGATTTTATAGCACTTCTTCTTGCATACTCTATAGGAGAAGAGTGTTTTGGTGTGTGTGTGTTGGAATTCCCCACTTGATGATTATGTGCATTGCATAGTCCGCATTGTTTGGCCATCCTACTATTTTTGTGCATCGGGCCGAGGGGAGGTAAATAAAATATTCAATATTTCAGTTTGAGGATGTATATTGTTTTGACTGTATTATGAAAATGACCCACTATGAGGTTGGTTAGATAGAAAACTATTGAAAAATGGTGTCATGAATCTCTGTTAGATAGCATATTGGAGGGAGGTACGAGTGTTGTGCTCCACAACCTACAACATTTGGCCTCTTATTGTTGTTGTAAGTTGTGTTGTAATGTCTTTTTTCCTGTTCCATACACATCTAACAAACAAGAGACATTTTGATAGATTGAAATAAAATGTTTCTTTCTTTGTAAGAATAAACAAGGTTGTTTTATAAAATTATATTTTACTAAGTTATACATTCTACTATTTTCTTCATGCATGGCTTGATAGGTTCCAGCGGATATCAAAATTAGGTATGTTTAATAGGGTATGTGCAGGATCATGATGGGCCAAAAATTGGCGATATGTAAGCCATATGATGGACCATGTGGCTCACGACTTCTTTTTTACCCAAAATTGATGAAACGAAAAGGGTTTTTAGAGGAGATTCTCAGCTTTCCACCAATATAATTTATCCTTTTCTTTGAATTTAACAAATAATTATTATTTATTTTCTATTAGATTTACAAATAAAGTCCTAATTGATAGGCCAATTGAAAAACATCTATAAATTTCAAATAGTATCACATTTTTTGAATCTGAAACATGTGTCACATTCTATACTTTGCATACTTAGGAATAAAAAAACAAAAAATTGAATTTCATGGTTTTTTTACCAAGTTAAGGTGGTTAGATAGACTATCTTTTATATTTTTTAAAATTTGTAATAAAAAATTCATAATTAATTATTTAAATGGAAAAAATTTATAAAAAAAATGCATCACATCGGGACATGAGTCCTCTACTTATATCTAAAATCTTATAAAAAAATATTATCATTTTATTGTGGTTAAGGTGGTCAGACAGATACCTACTTCTTATTTTTACCCTGAAATTTAAATACTACTGCATTCAAATTTTAAATTTTCACCAAATAGATTTTTTTCAGAAAAACAAAGGTCGAGTAGTTTAGAAACTAAATTCAATTTTCTAAAGATTCTATTTTTACATTTTTTTGAAATAATATAGATAACTTATTCAAATTTTTACATCAAGTTGTCTAACTTCAATTTTTTATCTTTTTATGGCCACTTAAGGGCCTATTTTCTCCATGATGATCCTGCACATACCCTTTCTAAAGTTATTTGTGTTCAATTTATTCTTTCAAGTAAATCCTTTCATATTCCTTTCATGTCTTCCTTTTAATGATATCTAGCTATTTCATCCACGAAATTGGTTTTGTTTCCAAAAAAGACCTCCCATATATTCTTCTTTCCCTATAGTTATCAATAATACAGACACGACTCATCTTTCCCAATTCTTTATTTACATTCCATTTTCCTTAAAGTTATTGCAGAAATAAAACATTGCAAAAAAGGAAGTCATTTATGAGAACATGGTTTTCTTTTTGCAACTTCAACATTGTGAAATATATGATATACATTCATGCATGGATTCTTACATTCACTAGAGAACAATAAACATAGTTTATTCTACACATTACATTTTCCCATGTCTCTATAGGTAAATTTTTAGCTTATTTCAAAAATTATCCATAGGTACTTATTTATCAACACATTTAACTTTTTAAAGTTGTTACACAAAAAAAAACTAGTACCATATAAGAAATCATATATGGAAATATAAAAAATTCTGCTAATTTTCCATTGTGTGATATATGATATGGTTCTATTAATTTTTTAATGGGCCTTGCATAGTTTTCTTTCTCAAGGGTTTGGCTAGAGCCCACGAGGCTTCATGATGTCAATATGGCAGCGACAAGAATGAGCATGGGTTTTGTGGGTTTTCCTTTCACCGTCATACATTAGCTGCTACAAATACACAAGATATTTTATTCTACCGACTACATTTTCTCCATGCTTATAGAGTTATTTTTTCAGCTTGGTAATTGAATTGTTTAAACCTAGTTGTTTATGATGATACCCATTTTCTGTAGGTTATGACAATAATTATATGATGTGATCGTAAATGTTTTTATGTAAAGAAAATCTTGCCAATCTCTTAAAAGCTATACATAGCTAGAAATTTTTTAAATATATTAATACAAGATTGAAGTTTTGTCCTTTGGTGGTAAATATTGAAGACAAATAGAGAATTGTATAAGAGATATTAAAATAACATTAATTTTCTACTAAATATTATAAACAAAGACCCACATTAAATAGAGCTTTAAAATATGGAGCATAGTAGAGGTAAACTACAATAATAAATAATTTGTTATGGGAAGCTAAAAAGAACAATATCATAAAGAAGAGTTTGGTATCACGAAGTTCAAACAAATGAGGGAAAAAGAATATCATCAAACATATTGATACAAGACATATAACATGTTCTATCCAAAAAAAAAAACATATACACAGAGGAAAAAAAAATGAAAGTAGTGGAAAGGTACAGGTGAATGTCATGTTTGTACTTTATATGAATCTACAAAATTTTAGAATTTTGAAACTTAAAAACAATATTTCTTTTACAATTTCTCACTTTTGTCTACAATATTCAGTGCCAAATAGTATAGCTTCAATTTTGAATTGACAAGCCAACTATTACATAGATTTCTTGTGTTGTATCAATATCCACTTGCCCATAACAAACTATTCATTATTGTACTTCACATATTGTATTCTCCATGTTCTTAAGTTTTAAATATTGTGTCTTTCTTTTTTAATGTTCACTATGGGATGCTAAGACTTCTTTTTTTCAAATATAAACATAATTTATTACCTATGTTCACATATATATATTTGTACATTCATTGAGCTTTTCCTTCTCTTTGCACAAGGTATACCTCCATCTTGTTTATGCAATCTCTTATGTTGCAGATACATTACATATTATTTTTATAAACTATACAACTATTTATATTTCTTAATTTACATATTATCTACGTATTACACATGTTCGCCGCACTAAAATTCAAATCCTCCTTCTGACTAACTATATCTGATTGAAACCATTTTAGATTGCATTCTCAATTGTAATTGTACATCTCCACAATACTAAATAGCTTTGTCATCACATGTTTGGCATGGTGTACAAGCTATAGCTAAATTCTATTTATATAGAAGTTAAGGTTGTATGTGCTTTATTCCATGTCTTATTTCATGACTACATGTCAAATTCTTTGTCTTAAATGATACAACTATATATTTTTAGAAAAATGTATTACTAATTTGAACTGAAGAAAATTCTTACATTAATGATATGAGATTTCCAAAATCTATAATGGTTAAAATTTTTTATTTCTAGATATTTGATTGTGTTTTTGTTTCAAGATGAAAAAGCTCAAACTCAATCAAATATACAAAAAAAATATACTTAGGTGCCCAAACATTGGCTTCACCATTGATCATAGTGGTGGAAAATTTATGTTCTTGCTTGGGTGTTTGATGGCAGCCCATGAGACTGCATGACCCAATTTGGTAGGGTTGAGAGTAGGGCTTCTTTTCTTATGTTCATACTACATCTAGTTGTACCTAGGAGGTATGCCTACATCTTACCTAACACTTTTGTTTTGCAAATATGAACATAATTTATTCCTATGTTTGCATATATATATATATATATATATATATATATATATATATTAGCACATTCATTAAGCTCCCTTTCTTTTGATTTTAATATGGTCCCATCTCTTATAGGTGGTGCCAAAACATTGGATTCACCATTGATCATAGTGGTGGGCAGTGTATGTTCTTGCTCGAGGGTTTGGTGACAGCCCATGAGGCTGCATGACACAATATGGTAGGGTGGAGAGCATGCCTTCTTTTATTTTGTTCTTACTACATTGAGTTGCACCTAGAAGGTATGCCTACATCTTATTTAAGACTTTTGTCTAGGAAATATGAACATACTTTATTCCTATGTTTGCATATATATATTTAAACATTCATTGAACTTCTATGCTTTTGATTTTAATATGGTTCCCCCAGTGTTTTCAGTCTGGTAAGAAATAGAGTAATTGTATAAGAGGAGCTGCATTATCTCGCATTCAGTATTATAGAGGAATAGGGGAATTGTAATAGAACTATTAGTAAAACATACATACATATATTTATGCATATATATACATATATGCATATATGTACACATGTATATATATATATATATATATTTGTATATACATATATGTACATGTATATATATATGTATATGTATATATCTATATGACTCACAAGTTTTGGCACACAATAGTTTGAATACCCTCCAATCTGCTATAAAACAGAGGTAAAACAAACAATTTTTACAATAGTCTTCTATCAAACCAATACAACTATCATGCCAGGCCAAAAAAGGATCACGACCCAATTTTTAACAACCAATCTATGTAATGGTTGGTTTGTCAATTCAACATTCAAGCTTCATTATTTGGCACAAAAATTTCTTTTACAATTTTCCTATTTGTCTATAATATTTAGTGCCAACTAATGTAGCTTGAATTTTTAATTGACAACTGAATTGTTATGTAGATTTCTTGTCTTCTATCGATATGTTTCATGGTATACACTTATCCTCACCTATTTCAAGCTCTGTGTAACAAACTATTGATTCCCATAGTTCACTTCATGTTCCTTAAATTTTCAATCTGTATAGTGCTCCTCTTGATAAAAGTGGCCCTTGTAGGTGATTCACAAACTTGACAATCTACATCCTTCATATTTTGATGAACAATGTAATTCTTGAACGAGAATAGAATATCATTGGGAAAAAATGAACAATAGAAAAGGGCAATAACCTGTAAAAAATCCTATGAAACCAACACCACAATTGTTGTTTCAACAATGCAACTTAACCAAATTATACTTTCCCATACTATGGAATTCAATATTCTATTTACTTCGTCTGCCTATATTTGCTTCACCTACGCCCACCGCACAACAATGCGAGAATGCATTGCCACTCACACGAGCAAACACTTAACGTTCAACTTTTGTGTATCAAGGACCCCAACTCCACCACCACCAATCTATGCAATCACCAAGTTGCATGTCACCACAAATTTTTATAGATCCTAATAAACATCTGCAAGAAAATAACTGTCACCAAAGGAGATCAAGAGAAGCAAGAGTGTTTCTCTCTAGACATGAAGCAAAAAGATGCATTACCCAAGAAGTGAATAGTTACAAAGAGATGAATGCTTAAGAAAGGAGATCAAAACCTAAAGTGAGAACCCTAAACCCTAAACCATAAACCCTATATATATGCGTATATGTATCTCTCTATGTTTCAGGTAATTCAATACCATTTCCCTTTTTCTCAATAATATTTATAAGAAGTGTGTGTTTCTTGCTTTAGGGTTTCAATAGAGCCCGCAAGGCTTCATGATGTGAATATGGTAGGGAGGAGACCGACCGTACATTAAGAGGTTTTCCATTCACCCATCATATATTTCTACCTAGTTATATACAAGGACACAAAAATTCTCTAGTGTGCTTGCTTGCGAAAAACATACTCTATTCTATCGATTGCATTTGCAATTGTTTCCACAACTTCCTTTCCAAGTTCCCGAATAGATCCCTTATTAGAAAACCTTCACCAACATGGAATGTACTCAAAATTTTCCATCTTATCTCTTTCTATTTATAACAAATGGTGCTAACCTCTATTATTTTATATCTATATTGTTCTATTTATACTATTGCATAGAGACAATAGACATTCAACAAAATAAGTATATTGTAAACTATATATTTGAAGTTTTGCCATGGTCAAAGAACGCGATGTAATTCAGCTTGTCCTTCTTAGAAACCATCAACAATGCATATATATGTGTATATTTATATATATCCATGTATATATATATACACATACATGTATATATACACACATACATGTACATAGATATATTCACATATATACATATATATATACATACAATGTGAACTGTATGTGAAAACCATTGCATTGAAACATAGAAATATACATATATGTATATATATGTAGCTTGTCCTTGTTGAACACCATCAACAATGCATATATATGTGTATATTTATATACACATACATTTATATATATAGACACACATATATATACATACAATGTGAACTATATGTGAAAATCAATGATTGGAAACATAGACAGATACATATATGTATGTATATTTATTGAAGACAAAAATACTAATTGTATAAGAGGTGTTCGAATAACAGATATTGAGTACTTAGTATTATAGACAAAAACCAAAATTGGAAAGAAGGGTTGGAGGTGGTTGAGTTGTTTGCCTCATTGTGCAGAAAGAGCATGTTAAGTGTTTGTTCATGCAAGGGTTAATGCATCCTGCCTTTGTTGTGTGAGGGAGTATATTGTTACAATGCAAGCAGCCTATGTATCAGTTGTAAGAGGTATTGTAATAGCATTTCACAATCACACGTAAATGCCTGATGGACGGAAACCTTTTCCCTCCTTTCAATTTCTTTGGTGTGTGTATGTTTTTGTATCATTTGTCATTTACTTGTGACGCTTGTTTGTTTTCCTAATTGATACAACATGAACAATCTATCTAAGGTTTGACTTCTCAATTTTAAATTCAAGCTACACTATTTGGCACTAAACACTATAGAAAAATAGGTAAGTTATAACAAAACTATTAGGAAAATACTTAATAACCACAAAAAAATAACAGATGGTCATAAATCAACTTTAAAATATGGAGCATAGAAGAGACAAACTATGATAATGAACAAATTTTAATGGGCAACTGAAAAAAATTATATCATGAAGAACACTTTGTTATTACAAACTTCAAACAGATGAGAAAAAAAGAATATCATGAATTTTTTTGATACAACACATATAACATGTTCCATCCAAACAAAATAAACATGAAAAAAATAATAGAATTTTAAAAATTGGGTATGTGCGGGATCATGATGGGGCGAAAAAGTGGCGATATGTAAGTGATATGATGGCCCATGTGGCTAACGACTTTTTTTTACCCAAATTTGATGAATCGAAAAGGGTTTTTAAAGGAGATTCTCAACTTTCCACCAATAAAAATTATGCTTTACTTAAATAATTATTATTCATTTTCTATTTGAATTATGACTAAAGTCTTGATTGATAGGCTGATTGAAAAACATCTATAGCTTTCGAACGGTATCACATTTTTTGAATCTAAAACATGTGTCACATTCTATGTTTCACATGATATAGGATTAAAAAAAAAAAAATTGAATTTCATGAAGTTTTGACCAAGTTAAGGTATTCAGACATACAAGTTTTTATATTTTTGAAAAAAGTTTAATTAAAAAATCATAATTAATTATTTACTTGGAAAAAAATTACAAAAAAATATGTATCACATCAGGACAAGAGTCCTCTAATTATATCTAAAATATTATAAAAAATTATTATCATTTTATTATTGTTAGGGTGGTTAGACAGACACCTACTCTTATTTTTTCCTTGAAATTTAAGCACAACTGCATTGAAATTTCAAATTTTGATCAAATAGTTTTTTTTTTTCAAATAAACCTAGTAGTTTAGAAACTACATTCAATTTTCTACAGATTCTATTGTTACATAATTTTAAAATAAGATGGATAACTTATTCAAATTTTTATGTCTAGTTTCTTAACTCTGATTTTCTAAATTTTCAGTGCCACTTAAGGCCCCTTTTTCTCCATGATGATCCTACACATACCCAAATTTTGAAAACAATATTTCTTACAAAAAGAATAGAATAATTGATTACAAGGACCTTCAAATAAATGAGGCAAAAAGAATATTATGCAATATATTGATAGAAGACAAGCAATCTATGTAACAGTTCCATTGTCAATTCTATATTCATATTTTTTTTGCAATTCTTATTAACCAATGAGGGACATTTAGCAACATAATTTGTTCAAGAGGTAAGCTCCATGCCTTCATTAAAAACCTCAGACAAGTCTCCTCTATTTCTCTATAATATTTAGTACCAAGTGATGTATATGGAATCCCCAGTTAACTCTGTGGAGTTATAGCCATTTTGCATAGATTATGACTACCCATTTCCTTTACAAGTTTTGTTTGTTGTGTGGTTACTACAAAAGAATGTACTTCAAATTTTCAATTGATAGCTCTGTTGTTACATAGACTGCTTCTCTTGTATGAATAGCTATTTTTGAGCATCTTTATGCACCTTTTTAGTCATTATACATTATTTACAGTGTGCAGAATGAATCTTTGTGGATGGCTCTCTAGTTCAAATAGTGAGAAATTGTATTGCCCTTTTTTGGATGCACGGTTTGCTTGTTCATCAATTACATTGAATCTCAGGCTTGCAAATTTTTTGTTACACTTTGTAGTATTTTTTGATATGTCTATGCATATATGTATATATATGCATATGTATATATCTATATGCAATAGGGAAACTGTAAAAGAACTATTAGGAAAACACTTAAGAATCATACGTAAATCTACACTAAATATATTCATCACAGATGATCGGAAACCCACACTAAACATATTCATCATAGATGTTCTATTCTTCATGTTGTTGAAGTCTATTTAATGTGGGTTTCATACCATCTATGCTTTTCCCATGATTACTAAGTGTCTTTCCACTTATATAACATGTATTAGAATGACACTTATCTAGTGCTGAATATTATACAAAAAAGCCAAATTAATTAGAATTTTAAAATATGCAGCATAGAAGAGGGAAACTATGAAAATGAATAGTTTTCTATGTGCATATTTTGAATTGAAAAACCAACTGTCACATACAATTTACTGTTACACCTTGTGTAGACAGTGATAGAATTCTTGGTACAAAGAATTTTTTTCATTTCCCTATAAGAAATTGTTGATTATTGTAGTTTTCCTCTTCTATTTTGCGTATCTGAAAGTTCTCCAACCATTTTACTATTTTCCACTAAAACACCCATGCAAAATGTCTTATATATTCCACATGACAATAATTTTAACATAAACAATAAATAAAGAATTTATAGAAAAAACCCACATAAAATAACACATAGATTGTAGAGAAAAATAGCTTAAAACCCTTCAATCTACTATAAACCCAACCATGGAGCCAAGTATAGGCTACTAGTACTCATTATCTTTACAAGTACTATTTAATGTTGGTAGACATATACATGAAAGGGATGTTTTTTTATGTCAAAAAAAAATATAAAGACGTATCTCCTTGCATATCTATATGCTTTATCAAGTTCACGCATGTGTGTATACACTTTTAAGCAATGAAAAACTTGAAACAATCATTGAATTGAGTACACATATATATGTGCATATGTATCTGTCTACATGTTCCATGAAACTCAATACAATTTTGCTTTTTGTGTATAATATTTAGCAGCAAACAAGTGTTATTCTAATACCTATTATACAATTCCTCTATTTGTCTTCAATGTATACTACAAAACAATGTAGCTCAAATCTTATATCGATATAGTCCAAAATATGCAAGAAAAATATATAGATTCAATTGTACTGCCAGGAGAGCCATTGTGGCATCATCAATATTGTATACACATTGAACAATTAAATGTTGTGTTCTTAAGATCTCAATACTATCCATTGAGCTTTTGCATGTCAAGGACACCAAATCCACCATTGCCAACCCACATAATCAACATGCTCCACCCCAAAACCCCTTTCTACCTGTCATATTTAGTACCAAATAATGTAGCTCAAATCTTCAATTGGCAAGCCAATTGTTACATAGATTGCTTGTTTCAATATGTATCACACTATTCATTTCTCTTGGTTTTTTATAAGAATCTATTTTTTATCATACTTTGCCTCTTTTATTTTCCATACTTTAAACTTCTTCACTGTTTTGCAAATAGCTCTTTTAAAATTTATCTATTTGTCTATAATATTTAGTGCCAAATAATGTTGCTCAAACCTTCAATTAACAACTGAACTGCTGCCTTCATTGTTTTCCTTTTATCAACCTATTTAATGTGTGTTTCTAACTATTGAATTGCACAAGACAACTGAGAGGGGGGTGAATTAGTTGTATAAAATTCTTTACTTCTTAACTTTATCAATTCCACTTCAACCTCAGTTTGTTATTAAGTATGAACATGAAATGCAAATAACAGAAACATAATAGCACTAGATTTACGTGGAAAACCTAATGAGGTAAAAACCAAGGTGAGGATTAACTCACAATATAGTAGTAATGAAATACTTGATACACAGGATCACTGCCAAAGGTTTCACTACCCAGATACAAAGTCTCAATACATAGATCAAGGGCTCACTACCTTAGGACTCACTATCCAGAAAGAGAGGTTGATCAACCACTAGGAGTTACACACACTTCACAACTTGATGAGAAGATTATGAATATAATCAAGTACTGTTGCCTTAATTCACTCTTCCACACTCTTCTTTTCACACTTGTTCACACACTCTTCTCCTGATCAAATCAAATGATGGATGGATATGAAATTCGCTACAACTTAACTTGCTTTTATACCATCTTCAACCTTAGAAACATTCACCAAGGTCGACTATTCAAATTCAAACTAGGTCAGTTACTCAACATTCCTATGGTGGATAAGAATGTGATGGGACCAAATACATATTAAATTAGGATCCAAACAACATCTTGGATCATACACACGCTTCCCCAAGTCGATGAAAAAACATAATGTACCATGTAAACACAAATTTGACCAAACCTAATGAAAACACCAATGAAATTTGAAGTACACATATCATTAGCAAGATAAACACACATGGATTGCTCAACATGCTTCACAAGTTAATATACCATATCTGAGAAAAAATCAAATAAATCCAAAACAAATTAAACAAACTTGATTTGCAGAAAACACTTCACCAGTTCAACTAGGACAACCAACAAAACATAGAGACTCCAGAGTAGGTCTTCCAGAGCGCCAAACCACAAGAAACTTTGTGAGAACACAAAAAATATAAAAATTAATAGTCTCCCAGATGCACAAGATCTGAAACCAAATACCAGAGGACTACGGAGCTAAAAAAATTCTCCTAGTCAACAACCAGATAACTTTGTCAAACCAGTTCACACACTGATGAACATAAATTTTTCTCTCCATCAAACTAGAAGCTAAAACTTGGAATATACAATCCATTTAAGCTTATGATCACACCTATAAATCCACATTGGAATTGGTTCAACATTGGAGAAACATGTACCACAATACTGGAGCATGCTCAGAACATACTTCAACACAAATTTCATTATATTTCAAATTTTCTCAAAAGAACTTGGGAAAATCCAACTTACTCAACCTGTACAGTGTTGAAATCAATGAAAAAATTAATGACAACACCATCAAACACATCCATACTTGCAACACCGACAATCTATCACTTACTTTTGATTCTTAAGTGATTTTCTAATAGTTGTTTTTAAATTTCTTAGTTTTTGTTATTGTGTGATATATGAAAAGATTCCTTGAGATTTTTCATTGACCTTACCTGTCTTGCTTGCTCAGGGGTTTGGCTAGAGCCCACAAGGCTTCATGATTCCAATACAATAGGGAGGAGAATGAGTGTGGGTTTATTGTTTTTGGCTTCTATCATCATATGTTTATTGTTGCTTATATACTTGAACACAAAAATTCTCACATCTACTTGTCCACCAAAAACATACTCTATTCTATCTATTGTATTTCTCATTGTTTCCATAGCTCTCTTTTCAACTTTTTTAATAGATTACTTATAAACAACTTTTATGAGGATCCCGTGTATTCCAAATGATATATTTTCTCTCTTCCTATTTAGAACAAATAATGGTAACCTCTTTTCTTCTATATTTATATATATTTCCTTCATAATGTTGCATAGATACAATAGACATTCAAGAGAATTAGTGTATTGTAAATTGTCTGTTTTGAATTCTTTCATAGTCCAACAATTTCATCGAATGTTGTTCACTCTTGTTGAACACCAACTGTATCTATAAGTACATAAATTTTCCATTATCAATAAATAGATTTGGTGAACGAATTATAAATATTATTAATTACTTCTCTCACTTTCTTTGCAATAGAATGTAATTCTGCCAGGAATGTACCTTTCCAGATAGACAAACCAAACGTAGTCAATGACATCCTATGTAATTCATAAAAGTGTAACTTTTTTTTTGCTGATGAGCATGTTTCTTTTGTAGGTGCATATCTGGATAATTGTAGTCATTGAATATACAATATATTGGAAAAATATTTTTGAAGCACATATTTCGTTTATAATCATGGGGATGAAGACACAAAAGAAGCTATTTTTGGCTTGCAAGAATGCACAAAAATGTTATAAAACTCATGGCATTTGTCATAACTTTATAATTCAATGTATTTTCTAGGAAATTATAAGTTGTACTATTTTCCAAGGATTTTATAATATTTCTTATTGCATGTTCTATAGCCCAAGAATTATTTGGTTACCATGCCTCGAATCTTGCAGATGGTGATTATATCGATCTTGTGCTAAGTATACATCTACTTCAGCTCGTGTGCTCCAAACAAAAAAAGTTCCCCACTCCCAACTATATAATGTTAACATATCAATAAATAGATTTAGTGAACCAAATGCAAATACCATTAATTGTTTTCGGTTTCACATTGTCTTTATTGGTCAATTGCACATATACATAGTTAATTTTAATGCTTCCTTTTTGAATCCAATGAGTCCAGTACAATATATTTTCTTAAGTCAAATAAATCATTATTTTGCTACAAAACAAGGAATACCTTTTAATTCAATTATTTTTATTTCACAAAATGTGTGTCATGCCATCACATCCTTCCTCTCGTGAGCTTTGTTTATGCGTTTTCCATCAAATATGTTGTAAGCTAGTTTTGAATTGGACTATGCACATCTTCCCTCTCTAACTATTGTTTGTTCTTATTCTATTTGACCATCCATCTACTATTTTGGTTTAACTAAGCACTCCTAATTTTTTCATCCACCAATTATAGATCATCTTTTTACTAGAATCAATCAATGAAAACTTGATATTTGAAACTTTTAATTTCCTTCTAATGGACTAATTTTGAATCCTTTCTACTTGTGACCATTTTATTATACTACTACTACCCCATAAACTGCATGGATAATAATTATTTTATTCACAAAATTATGGAATAAATTCTATTTATAAAAAATATTCTTATATTAACGATCTTTCTTTTTTGAAAAAAATCATTGGTGATGACCATCATAACTAATATTCAAATAAGAAATAATCACAAAAAATAACATGAAAGTAATAAATTATATACTATCACACAAGCATTGCAATGAATATGACATACCTAAATTTACAAACTAACTTTTAAAAATAAAATAAAATTTATTCAATTTTGCTAATTAATTTATTTTTTCAATAATAGTAATTAAAGGGATCACTATTAACTCTTAAAAAAAAAAAGAATTCTTTAATATTCCATAATTTTTATAAATATTGTTTAATCTAGAACTTGAAGTTTTCCATGTATTGGTATCCATATTTATCTTCAAATATTAAAAAAAATCAATCAATTCATTCATTAACCTAGACAAAAACATCATATATAGATGTGCATCTAGGCCTAACAACTATAAAATGAAAATACATACAAAATTACTATTGTGGAGAAAAAACATTATTAGTAACAAAACTAATTGTTTAAAAATTTAATTTTATTTAATTTTGCAAATGCAATTTATTAAGAAATTTTTTCTCGAAAAATCATTCCCATAAAATTATTAATTAAAAAAAATATTCTTATTGCCATTATTATATATTCAAACTTGATAAGGAAATTTTTTATTCATGTTTAATTACTTAAGATTCCAATTCATAACTAATTTCCAACTAAAAAATATTGATGTGGAAACACAAAGATCAATTTCCCATTTTATTAGATGGTTCTTAATCTCCTATGCATTGTGTTATCTTGGGATAATTAAATAATAATTAATCAATAAATTTATTAACCTAGGAGAAAACATCAAACATCAATTTCCTCTTTTATGCAAATGGTTGTTAATTTCACACGCATTGCCTTAGTTTAAGATAATTAAATAATAATTAATCGATTTATTGATTAACCTGGACAAAAATGTCAAATATAGATGTACATTTACACCTAAAAACTATTAAACTTAAATACATATAAAATTATATCGTACCTTAAATTTTGGAGAGAAATTATTATTATTAACAAAACTAATTACTTGAAAATAAAAATTGTATTTATTTTTCCAAATTTAATTTATTAAGAATTTTTTACTAAAAAATCATTCTCCTTAGATTATTAATTAAAATAATTTTAAAAGAATTATTGTTGTTAAAATTATTGATGATTAATTGCTTGAGATTGCAATTAATGTATACATTGTAAATAATGAAGAGGCCTTGCGGTTTCATTTAAGATTTCCATAATCGATTTCCAACTAAAAATAATTGATGCGGAAACACGAAGATCAATTTACCATTTTATCCAGATGGTTCTTAATCTCCCATGCATTGCTTATCAGATAAAAATAAAGAAGTGGTCTATAATGCGGGGTTTAAAATGTTGTACAATGCTCCAATCAAATGTAGAGATATAAAATAAAATTTTCACCAAATTTAAGTGCTTTATAACATCTTCAAGTTTCATAAGTCAAATTCATATCTTTTAATGCACACATAGCTTTGCTTTAATTGATCCATCCATCTAATTATCGATAAAAGTATAAAAATTTATTTCCAAATATGTTTTTTTATTGCAATATACTCGACAAATATTATCCATGATAAACCTCCTACTATAAACTAACCTCCACTACAAAAAAAGGTTTTGTGGTGGACCCCTATCAGTTGATCATTGCATGCCTATGCATGCGACTACTAGTTTACTTGATTTAAGCTAGTTTTATCTAGTTTCAATTTTGATCTTTTTCCTTGTGTTTATTTTGATGATATTTCCTCTTATTAGAATTTATATTCATGCCAACAGGACTATAAATGGAACTGTCAAAATAATATTTAAAAATAAATAAATGTGTTGTGGTTTTTTGTGTAATCTTTGTAAACAATTTAGAGTTGGTAAACCAACCATAATTGTCAAAGGATCTTTGAAACATTGATCCCTAGGATGTGACATCACCTTAACCTAGCCCTCACCTTTGTACTATTAATTTTGTTTTAATGAAGGGCTACCCCACAAAACACCCACAAATAACACAATAATGTATATATTAACATAGAAAAATGTAGCAAGGAAAATAACCCACTTTCTATTTCTTCTAGAAAAAGGAATTGATCTAGATTCATAAATTATAATGTTATAGCCATATGGGATTGTATTACCATAAATAAAATAAGTTGTAAGAAAACTCTACAATTTAGAGCCACAATATGCACTAATGGATTCACCTTCAATAATCTCCATTTATCCCTTTATTTGGCACCAATAATGGTCTTAGAAGATTCTATAAAGTGTAAGTATCCTTTTTGTTTTAGCATCTAAAGGTCTAGCTATTTGTTTTTCCACCTAAAAAGATATTTCATTTTAATCTCACATTTTGGTAGCATAATTTATCAGAGCCATAAATTTGTACTTAGACATTCAATTTACTATTATACTCTATCATTGGAAAACTCACAAAGAGATATACAAGATAAAGATTAGCTAAAAATCGTTGTGTCCCCTTTTCAAGTTTTTATAAGGCTTCTAAGGGCATCAAATTTGAGTTTGAAAATATTGGAAATATTTCTTGGAATGAAAATAGTAATATATCCCAAATGGTACATGATATTGAGAAGCCATTTTCACCATCCAATTCATATTTCATTTCGATTCCTTGTGGTAAATTTTTTGGTCCATACATGCTTGTATAGACTGAATTACTAAAAATAGTAGCTAATCATTTTTGGCCTTTTTGGATTTCTGATTGCCTTATACCCCTTATGTGTCATAATGAGATTCAATATTACTAAAGAAAATAAGGAAATTTTTTTTTTTTTATGATGCAAGATTTCCCTTACACCACTAGATTCTCTCGCATAAGACAACCAAGATAATTTTAGAAGTGACCTTGTCACACCTCTCATGTTGGAGGAAAACAAAGATGGTCAACCTTTTCCTTAAACAACCATGATGAATCTTCAATAGGCCTTTCTTTACATTTAAATAGATATTCTTTATACTGAATATTTATTATACTTACACCCATAGAACTATATAAGGTTCCTTCTATCTCTTCTTTCTCTAAATTAGGTACTGAAAATATTCCATTGTTTTAGATTGTCCCATCCTCTATATCTCCTTCATGGTGCTCTATCAAGTCAAAAATTTTGAGCATCGAAGAGATGTTTATCCCACTTGGAAATTCTACTACATAAGAAATTCTTGAATCATGGTTCAAATTTCTTCATTTTCAACTTGATCATTCCCATGGAGGAAAAAGTTGAGGTGATAAAGGAAAATGATAGGCCCCTCGATTTCTATGTCACCCAAGTTTGTGTTTTGTAGAACAAAATCGACAAGATGGACATGGACTTCAATAAGTTAATGATCATGACTTTGGGCATCATGAGAAAGGCTATCCTTGGAATGGTGAGTTGGTTGACTAAGGCTAGGAAAGTTCAATGGAAAATGAAATCCACCTAGAGAATTGAGGAGAATTTGGATGAAGGAACGACTGAATCTTTGGAGCAGTACAACGAGACTGTGGAACAACTGGATCATGAATGGAACCTAATTTTCTATTTGAAAGAATAATTTGGGCCTTTTGGGACTATGTTTTTTGGTTTTTTTCTATGTTCTTACTAGACATGCATGCCATCGGTCAATTAGACTTGTTTATGTCTTTAGCTCTGATGTTTTTTGCTAGTATATAGTTTTTTTGTTCTTGGTGGTTAAGTGTTGGTCCGATTGTAGGGTGTTAGTTGGTTTTTTTCCCCTGCTATTTTTCTTTGTTGTGGTGGCTAGCTAGTAGGCCTTTTTCTGATTTCTAGTTGGGTTCAAGGGCCCTTTCTCCTACTTCTGTTACCAAAAAAATACCCATTGGGAACCTTTCCTTCCTAAGGTGAACCACGACTTCAAATCCAACCTTGAATTACTTAAATATATTCTTCTAATCTACCTTATCCCTTTAGTAAAATTCATCTTATTGATATTATTTATTACCTCTTCATGCAAGTTCCTTAAATTCTATGCAAAATCCTAAGCCTCAACACTGCTCTTTTCCCATTTTTCCATCTTCCTCAACATAGAAGAATTCCTTAAATAAATTTCATATACAATATTGAATAGGGATTTACTAGTACTCCTATTGAAAGAACTATTGTTAGAAGAAAATTTTTCCTTTGGTAAAATAAAATCCTATTCACCACCTCTATTTTTTGATCAATCGAGATATGGTCTATACAACTAAAAATCAAATTTATCTTCAACTTCTTTCATAAGATCTTCCATAAATAACCAAAAAAATGGGTATCTCTTTCTAAAAGTATACTCTTTGGTAGATCATGTAGTATCACCACCTCTCTCAATTTTTTTTTGCAATGTGAACAACATCGTTGGTCTTATGAAATGAAATGAAATTGTTTTATTTTTTAAAATATGTGAACCACCAGAAATATTGAATAATTTCCTTGGTAAACCAAGAACAAAGTTCATGCTAATCTCTTCCCATGAACTCTTTGGTATAGGTAATGGCTTCTATAGATTAGTATTTTGACTTACCCCTTTAGCCATCTAGCATATTCTAGAACTTTGTACAGACATCCTCATTTATTGTTTTAAATATGGAAAGTAATAATTTTAACTAATAAGAGAAATGGTCTAATCTCAACCAAAGTGTCTAGTCAATCATCCACTATGACTCTCCCTTGATTAGGTTTTATCTGGATTCCTCTAAATTTTTTTTATCTTGGATTAAGAAATCCAACCATTTTGTCCTATCCAAAGAAACAAGTACCAAGATATATCTCCAAGCCTTTGCAAAGTCTAGGTCATTATGATATAAATTATTGAGTTCATCAAACCCAACAATCTCCACCTTCATCTCTATCAAAAAAATTTTCCTTCTACTTAAGGCATCTACAACTTTGTTTAACTTTTCATTCTTGTTCTTCAAAATAAAAGTATAACTCTACAAAAATTCAACCCATTTTAATTACCTTTTATTTAATTTTCCTTGAATATTAAGACACTGTGAAGCTCAATGATTAATATAAAAGAAAACTCTTTTGGAAACAAATAGTTTCTACATTTCTTCAAAGCCTAAAATATAATATAAAAATTTTGATTGTAGATAAAATGTATTTCCTTCACATCATTAATTTTATCACTAAAATATGTAATGGAATTACCTTATTGACTTATAACATTTTCTATGGCACTACCACTAGCATTATAATCTACCTAAAATTTCATTGAAATATGGAAGTGCTAAAATAGGTTGCTCAATGACTTTATTCTTCAAAATATCAAAAATCTTGGTAGCTCCTATAGTCCACTTAAAATCATTTTTATCCCTTATTTTTTCAATTAGGGGCACAAATACTACTAATTTTTTTAATAAAATATTTATAGAAAAATGGTTAACCATGAAGTGATCTTACCTTTGTAATAATCCTCAATGTAGGCCATTCAATGATAGCCCTTATTTTTTCTAGATCCAATTTAAGACCCTCAACTAAGATGACAAATCCGAAATATATAAAATATTTCTTTATAAAATTTCATTTGTTCAAATTGACCAACAAATTCTCATGCCTTAGCTTTTCAAAAGCTCTTTGCATATGCATTAGGTGCTCCTCCAATGTCTCACTAAAAATAAAAATTTCATCCAAATAATAATAAATTTTCTAAAAAAATCTTTCAATACCCCATTCATAAGCTTCATAAATGTGCTCAATGTATTGGTTATCCCAAATGGAATGACTAACCCCTCATACAAGAATTGTTTAGTCTTGAAGGTTTTCTTCCACTCGTCTCCTTCTTTAATACAATTTTGAGGATACCCAATCTTCAAGTCAATCTTTGTGAAGTACTTAGATATAATCAAACAATTTATAAGGTCATCCACCATTGACAATAGAAATCTATATTTTTTTTGTAATATTGTTAACTGATTGAGAGTCTATACACATTCTCTACTCCCCATCTTTCTTTGGTGCTAGTATTGTAACTACTGCACATGGATACAAACTCTCTAAAATTAATATTTTTTCAATAGCTCTTGAAGTTTTCTATTAAAATCCTCATCCTTCAAAGGATTCAATCAAGGGTTGTCTTATTTGAAAAAATTATCATATTATCAAATTCAACTGGTGACTAGTCTTCCTCATTGGTGCAAAACCCCCAGGTAAATTATTTCAAATAATGTCATGAACATATTCTAATACATATGTGACTTCTACTAGTATATATTCACCTTCTTTATTAGCTCTAAGAGTCAATGCATAACACATATTTTCATGCTTCATACCATTCAAAAAAATTATACCATCAACTAAACAAGTTCTTACACTACTACATGCCTTTTCTTGTACTTGCTTTAGGGGATTCAGCATGTGGCAACCTCGATGCTTTGTTAGGGGATATGTGTTGGTATGTCCATCATGTACTGCATGTTGATCAAATTACCATGATCTTTGTAGTAAAATATGTGAAGAATCCATAGGCATGATGTCACACTATACTTCATCACAGTAATTCCCAATGTTGAACTTCACTAAAAGTTGCTTATGAACCAAAGATCTATAGTCCTTCTAAAGCCATAAAATATAATATGGATGTGGATACATTTCCTTATCTCCATCTTTTATTTGTTAACCATATCCTGTGAAACAATATTATCAATGCCATCAGTATCAATACTAACATTACAAACTTACCCTTCAAGTTTTCCCCTGTGTGAAATAAAGTACTCCTTTGAACTAGAACTTTCTCCTCATTTAGTAAGACTCTCCTTATGACAAGAACTTATCCTCTTTCTACATCTTCAAAATACTCATATTCAACATCTTCATCTACACATGCAACTCATGAATCACCTTTAGGTATTTTACTTGTCCTTCATTAATATTGTGGACACTTGTATGCTCAATGTCATTCTTCTCCATGTTAGACATAGGTTCCACAAAATTTTCCTATTCTAGGTATTTGGTCAAAAAATCCTCTTCCTCTTTGTTTGTGCTATTATTTTTCCCATGAGGGTGCTAAGAATTATCTCCTTCCTAATTTTGATTGCTATTGGCTTCTTCCTTCTTCTTTTGTTTTTTATTTAATCCTCCATATGATCTTCCAATTGTACTTCCACCACAACCTCTTCTCAAATTTATTTCAAATAAAACCGCAAAATTTAATGCGTTAGTATGGGGGTAAAAGAATGGGTCCTCTACAGCTCTCTAGGGTTTCACCTAGAAGGAAGAAGGTTTTCCTTTACCACCAGTGGGCATTAAATCTTGTGATTCATTCAATGCTAGGGACTGAATATGTAATGAAATATGAAAAGTATTGAAATGTAACATGAAATCCTAACTACTTAACCAAAACTAATAGAGTCTATAATGTTGAAAAACACATGATGTATTATAACAACATGCTAACAAGAAAGTTAAACTAAGTAAAATTGACGAACTAGGTAAAATGAGTGCGCCTAGAAACTGTTGTAGGCCAAAGAGGGAGTTGTGGAAGCCTTAGAAAATCTAGAAAATCAGAGTTTTGAGTCACCTATGACACTTACGCCAAGTGGGACGACCTAGTCCTTTTTCAGGAAAATTATCCTGGAAGCCATTTCTGTCAACTGGGTCTCCAAATTTGCAACTTTCAATGTCGGGAACCTCTAATTGGACTAGGTCACCATTATGGGTGACCTAGTCCCTTTTAGCTTTTCTGAAAAACTTAAAGTGGACACGGAGGCCTCTGGTCTATATTTTGTTTCTTCACGGGAATCCAAACTCAGATCTACAAAATAACCTGAAAAACATAAGATATTTGGGTTTCTAATGTGGGGTTTTCCTTAGTCAAACCCCTAGTTTGAATTTAAACTTATAATGGAATAGAAAATTTGCATAAAACCCTAGCCCTAAGTGTGTCTAGAACTAGGAAAACTTGAAATAAAGAAAAACCCTATTCTATTGTGCTAGAATAAGATGTAAGTAATACACTTGAAATGATGCAAGACATCAACCCTAGAAACTATACACCATTGTAAATGAGTGTAAAAAGGAATGCAAATGGGATGTAAACCTCAAATCTATAAATGGGCGAAAAGTAGAAGATAAAGGCACTTTGAAATAAGTCTTTAGGAGTGATTTGGTGGCTTGTTGCACCTCTTCAACCTATATTTCTCCATGAATCTCCATAGGCATATATCTTCAACCTTTGTCAATGTGTGATCTTCGATGTGAAGTGAGATTGAATACCTGCAAAAAGACCTAGTTTGTTGTCTAAAAGCTTCAAATTTTTCTATGTGAGAGATGAATCTACTTGAAGAAGATGTTTTTGTACTTGATTCTTGGAGTTGGATGTGAAAAATGACTAAGAGAGTGGAAAAATGACCTAAAAATAAGTATATATAAGAATCAAGACCTAATTGTTAGGAATTTTGACCTAAGAGGCCGACACCCATTGGGAGTTTTTGATTAAATTTTGATGAGGGTGCATCCCCAGATACAAAAAATCACACAGAAAACTAGATAATCGTATTATTTTAAAAATATGAAATTCTTACCTGCAGAGGATCTCAAATCCTCGAGTTCTGCAATACATGCAAAGTATAGAAAGTTACAGAAATTCCCCTTTTCACAACAACCGATCTTCTTTCCCCAAAAAAACTACTCACAAAAATTAGAAACTACCCATAAATAGCCCCCATTCTCCCTTTGGAGCCAATACAACATTCTAATTATGCACCAACTTCCAGAAGCCCTAACTTAAGATCTGACTATCGAATCTTCAGTCATAATACCTTTTTGAAAAGCTCTTGCGAAAATGAAGTGCATAAAGTGGGGCCTAAAGGCTAACCACTTTAGTTTTCCACCAATTTTTGGGCCCATCCGGAGCCTTTACCTTAAAATTAGCTCTAAAGATTTTATAGGGCAAATAGCAGGAACTGAAACTTGAATAACTTTTGAATCGGGAATGATCTTAGCTTGATTGTTTCACGAAAGTGTTTATTTTTCTGTCCTGAAGCTTCCCTTAATTTTTTGTCTCCTCACACCTTCAAATTCACACCTGCTAAAAATAGCAGTTGAGTAGAAAAAGCAGAAAAATAGTTTTGAAAGTTGGAACTTCTTCTTCGACGAAAGGGTATCTAGAAATGTAACAACATCTACAAAAATAAAAATTCAAGTAAATATATTTTTGGGTGTAGTATTGCCTTTACACCACTAGATGCTCCTGCATCAAATATTCATTTTCCTGCTTAAATTCTCAAAAATCCTCAAAAAGGATTAGGTCGCCAACTTGGGTGACCTAGTCCCACTAAGGGATTTTGAACTGTGAACAATGATTTTTGAATGGTTTTGATATTGCTTGTCAGGGGTTGAATGATCCCTTAGGTAAAATAGGCCTCCAATTCAAAATTAACGAACCTTAGGGGCCTATAAATGTTGTTTTAGGGTGATAATTGATGAAATGGAACCTAAAGTAGGACCAAAATGGGCACAAAATTATCCTTTTCTTCTAAGGTATACAATTTTTGGTGACACATTTAGCCCTGACTTTAGCATCCATATGACTCTATGTGTATATGTAAGCTAAAGGACTCTAAAACAAACAATGCAAATTATTTTCATTAAAGGATACTCATTTAAAAGGTGGGAGAATGAAGCCCCCAGTGTAGTTATCTGTAAAACCACAATGTTAGGAACTGCATCCTGCAACACAAATTCATTAGAAGTCCTAGAAATCCTCTTATTGAATCTTTAAAGATCAAATTCAAGGGTAGATGTATGCCCCCCCTTGATTCCACTTGCTTTATAGAGGTGGAATCAAGGTAGCCATCTAAGCACATCGAATGAGAGCACACATATCGGAGGGTATTTCCAAGTACAAGGATACATAAAGATAGGTGATTGATGATGTAGGGCATGGAAACACGATTATGATGCAACAAATAACAAAAAAATAGAGTTCACTAGCACCCAGTATGTTGGTTTGAATGAAAAAGAACACTAAAAGGTTTATAAAGTGAAAAGGTACAATTGTGCACATGTGTGTGAAAATTCAGTTAGTTAAAAAGAAATGAAAAAGAGTAAACATTCACTTACTTTCTCAATTACCTTTTGTAGAATTGAAGAGTGATGAGGAGAGAGTGAGAGGATGCCAAGCACTCGTGATTTCACCCTTGCGAGATTGGACGTATTGCGAGATCGGGTGCCAAGCGACAATTGCTAGCATGAGGTTAATTGATTTTGCAACCTTTCTATTATGTTTTTTCAATTATAGGATTTATTTAATACATATTTAGAATATATTAAGATACTAAAAAAATTTATGCAAAGTGTCCCTTTTTTCACAAAGTGTCCCCTTTCTACACAAAGTGTCATGTTTCTTCGCAAAGTGTCCCTTTTCTTTGCAAAGTATCCCATTTCTTCACAAAGTGTCCCAAAAGGGTTCTAAAGTGTCTAGGGCTATAGGGAAAGACACTAGACCAACATTAGCACACTTTCCTGATGAATTTAGAGTGAAATTGAAGAAATTGGATGATTTACATAGCATATTGTGATAATTTGTATAGGTACTCACTCATTCATGGTAGTGTTTAGGCAGGAGACAGTTGAGTTTCCTAAGAGACTTGGCTCTAGCCCTGTCAGTAGCAGAGACAAATCATCTATAGGTAGTGGGGATCTATTGGGCATATGTCATGCCACCCATGAGATATCATGATGCTATGTTGATGGCATTATGTGAGAGGTGGAATGTTGATACATACACTTTTCACCTACCAACAAGCAAGATAACCATTACCTTAGAGGATGCCCTTCACATGCTTCAAGTCCCTATTCAGGGGGAGTGAATGCAGCTACAAATGGGATGGTCCTTTTTAGAGCCGCAAGCATACATGCATTATTGCCTCGGCAGTCCCATAAATGATGATAGAGTCACAAGGCAGATAGAGTTGGCGATGTTACCCTATTCACGATCACTAGTGGTGAGATGTATTATGATGCATACAATAGCATTGGTCCTCTTGTTGGATGGGAGAGAACCACATCTGGAGGGTGGATTGGTACATCTAGTACGAGTCATGGCAGAGCATCAAATGGTTTATGCCTGGGGATGATGTATTCTAGCACATTTGTACTATGACCTTGATAGGTTTGTTTTCTAGGAGCTGGATAGTATGGTGCTTAGAGAATATCACATGTACACAACCAGTTGGCTTCCTGTATCCAACAATAGTGGACTATCCTCAAGAATTCGGCTATCCATTATGATTATTATGGAAGTACAGTGATCTGCACTTTTGGAGAGTGAGATTCTACTGACTAGATGAGGAGGATATCTTGTGGAGGTTTTACCAGCTCATTCTTTAGTGGTCAGATCATACCAAACAACTGAGGATGTTACAAATGAGCATGTTCCTAGTAGGACAAAATGATCACATAGTTTGATCGTTCTACTATCATCAGTTTACGGGGCAGTTTGGACAAGTGCATATACCACCATAGCCACGATCATCATTCAGGAGGTCTATTCGAACTGCTTGGAGGCCAGGGGATATAGCACGATTTACACTAGATGATGTCATCAAGAGTGACTCAGATGATTTAGATCATGACCAACCACTTGTGGATGATGCAAATGATGTTGGGACCACATGGGACGATGAGTAGTGGTGGAGGGCATCACGACCAAAGCTAGTGTTCTCAATGGATGAGCTAGTGGGAGATGTAAATCCTATGCCAAATGAGGGGGAGGACAAAGAGAGAGGACAGGGTTGAGGAGACATGGTATAGGATATTGAAATATTTATGAATGTTATTGATGAGGAGTATTATGAGGATGTAGACCCATATTATGATGGACAAGAGGGAGAGGATGAGTAGGAGGAGGCAGAGGAGAGAGTAGAGGAGCCACCTTTGAGTGATGATGATGATGCAACAATTGAGGACCATCATGAGTAGGGAGAGGTCTCACCTATAAATATGAATAGATCCCTAACAGTAGCAGTAGCAAGTGCGAACACTTATAGCTAAGGAGAGGCGAGAACATCATCTATGCCCCCTACACATGATGAGGTGGACATTCCACATTCTGCCAGAGATACAAGTTATGATATTTAATTTTGAGAGATGTATTTAATGTGCAATTTAACACATATATTTATATGATGATGTGTTATTGATGAGACTCTTGTGTGATTTTTTAGGGTCTACAGAGGGTTGGCGAGAATTCATACATTAGGTAACCATAGAGATAGTGTTGGTGATGCTCGACAAAGAGGATATGGATACTGACTACCTGCCCCCACTGATCATGGAGTGAGATCCAAAGACCCTAAGACCATTTGTGAGCTTGTGGTCAGCCTATGAGGGCCTAAGGAGGCAGGTTTGTCAAGTGAGGGTTGTACCATAGGCGCAACCATCACAACCTCCAACAAAGATGGAGAGACTGGAGAGAGAGGTGGCACAATTATGGGCAGAGAGGGACCAGATAGCAGGTGAGCATTAGTTGGCACTTACGCAGATGGGAGGGTTGAAATATGCACTTAGAGTTGGTAGATCATGGTCAAGCTCATGCACGACTATCTCCTAATGCCCTACTATTGATACAACACGAGTACCAGATTCTGAGGGATCTTGTAATCACAATCTTCAATGATACTGTATATTATGGTGATATGTATTAAATAATTTTGATAGATGTATATATACATTTGTATTTTATATGGTGTATTTTGATTGTGTGGATGTTAAATGACAATGTAATTAATTAAATAGCCCTTGTTAGATTATCAATTAGTGGCAACATGATTTAACAGAATGTATTTGATCCAGTTAAAACATATTTATAATGTATGTTAGATATAACATAAAGATTAAATATGTTATACAATTATGATTTTAAAGTAACATAACAAACAAGAAGAAAAAATGAACAGTATGAAATATAAAGTAATTATAAAAATGAATTAAATAATCACTTTAGTGTTTAGGACACATGCATAATGATTTGTCAAGAATGAAGCAATGAGAAAGCAAATAGGATAGAATCCCATAGATTTAACAACACTACTCTATAATTCGTACCATTCAAAAGGGGATTAGATATAATAGCTATGAAAATGCATGACATTAATGGGATCTCAAAGAGGAGTACCATCATGATTGGTTAAGGTATAAGCACCAAATATGTAATTTGAATCGACCACATAGGGGCCTAACCAATTAGGACTGAATTTACCTTTGTCGACGTAATCGGTCGTGGTGTTGCATTGGTTTTCATATAAAACCAAATCACCTTTGTTAAAGGTTTGAGGATTGACACCAACATCGTGTTTGCATTGCAACTGTTTAGTGTAAGCTTGAAGATCCTCAAGAGCATTGATGCATTGTTCATCAAGAATTTCAATTTGGTCTAGATGTTGTTCCACATAAGTGTCATTATCAATGATACTTTGGAGAGAAATCCTGAATGTCAGGATTTATAACTCGAAAGGGAGGATAGCCTCAATTCCATAAACAAGGTTGAAAGGGGTATTTCCCATAGAAGAACGAACACTTGTCTGATATTCCTATAATGCATATTGCAATTGTGTATGCCAGTATTTTTAGTTTTGATTGACAGTCTTCTTAAGGATTTTCTCCAAGATTTTATTAGTAATTTTGGCTTGACCATTAGATTGAGGGTAGTAAGGGGTTGAAAATTGATGTTGGATATGGAAGGTCTCAAGGAGCTTCTTCAAACTGTTGTTCTTAAAGGGAGTACCATTATCTAAGACTAACATAGAAGGAGGGCCAAAGTGAGTGATAATGTGTTCCAATAAGAAAGGACATATCACCTTAGTGGTTGTGGATCGGAGGGGAATGGCTTCGAGCCATTTGGTGAAATAAACGATAGGAGTAATAATGAATGTATGTCCAATAGTTGAAGGTGGGTAGATTTTACCAATTAGGTCCAAGCCCCACACAAAGAATGGCCAAATAGGTATTTGGGCACGAAGCTCCAAAACAAGAGCATGGATCAAATGACTATGGTCTTGGCACTGATGACATTGCTTCACATATTCATATCAATCTTTCTCTATGTTTTTCTAGTAATATCCCATGCGAAGGAGGTTTTTCACTAAGGTTTTTCCACCAAAATGTCCTCCACAAGTACCAAAATGGGCTTGTTCGAGGGAAACATGAGTTTCAACATCTTTGAGGCATCACAAAAGGATTCCATCAAAGGATCTTTTGTACAATGTGTGAGAAAGGATGATATACTTAGTGGCTAACTTTTTGAGGTGAAGGTGGGTATTTCTAGTTGTGGATTCAAGAATGATACCATCTTTTAGATAATTGTAGATGGTATCATACCATTCACACCGATTATCTTGAAAATTCAGACATACATCAGTAGGTCGATCACTGATGGAGGGTTTCATAATAGGATGAATGGTAAAGATGACTTGTTTAGAATGCTTTATAAGAGATATAAGGGATGTTGTGCTAGCCATTGCATCCACATGGTGTTTGTTTTTTCAGTGGATGTTATCAATAGTAAAGGAATCAAACTGGTATATTAGATTGAGAACAAGTTCCTTATATAGAATTTTTTTATCATGTTTGGTTTGATAGAGACTGTTGATTTGTTTAATCACTAATTATGAATCACCATAGATCTTAATATCTTTAACCCTCAGGACCAAAGGAGCACGTAATCCAGTGATTAATGCTTCATACTCAGTTGTGTTGTTTGTACATAGAAAATTGAGATGATAGGATAAGGGAATAGGCTTACCAATAGGTGGAATTATGATAACTCCAACACCAAAGCCTGATCTACACTTGGATCCATAAAAGTACAATTCCCATGTAGGAAGGTCTATAGTAAACACACTATCATTAGGGAAAGAGTCATTGGTGGGTAATGCTAATGGTGAAGGACCATCAACTAAGTGGTTGGTTAAGGCTTTGGCCTTTGATTTATTTTTGAGCAATAAACTTAAGGTCAAAATCAGTTAACAACATGACAAATTTAGCAAGACGTCCTAAAAGATCTATTTAATTGAAAATATATATTAGAGGGTCAAAAAAATTCATCACTTGTACTTCAACATTGAGTAAGTAATGTCGCAACTTACTAGTAGTGAATACAAGAGCCAGAGATATTTTTTCAATTGTGGAATAATGAGTCTCATAATCAAGGAGCATTCTACTCATATAATAGACAAGATGCTCTTTACCATTGGAATCTTGTTGAGCCAACAAGGCTGTAAGAGCATGGGCAAAAGCAACAATATAAAGGATTACAGGTTGGTTGGGTATAGCAGGCTATAAAATAGGTGGAGTTATGAGGTATTATTTCAAACTCTCAAAGGCCTGTTTATAATCATTATTCCAATCAAAATTGACATTCTTTTTAAGGATATGTGTAAAGGGTAACGTACGATCAGCTAAGCAAGTGACAAAACGATCAATGGCTTATATCTATCCTTGTAACATACACAATTGGGAAATGTTATGAGGAGGTGGCATATTGATTATATCATAAATTTTCTTTGTATCCACCTCGATGCCTCTATGAGATATGATAAACCCTAAATTTTTACCACTATCTATGCCAAAGACACACTTTTTAAGATTTAAGCCCATATTATATTTACGCATACGCTTGCAGATTTGGCAGAGGACACTCACATTATATTGACGGGTTAAGGATTTAGGAAGAATGTCATCAACATAATCTTCTAAGATTTTTTGAATGTAATCATGGAAGATTAAGGTCATCGCTCGTTGATAAGTAGTGCCAGCGTTGTTTAAACCAAAAGGCATCATAACCCAATAAAATGTGCCCTAAGAAGATGTAAAATCCATCTTGTATTGATATTGCAGGTTAATGAAGATTTGATTATAACTAGAAAATCCATCCATAAAAGATAAAAAATAATTTCCAGTAGTGAAATCCATGATCATATCGATGTTAGGAAGAGGAAATTCGTCTTTTAAAGAGGCCTTATTTAGGTCTCTAAAATTCATACATATCCTAGCACGATTATTGAGTTTTCCATCGCGACAATGTTTGATATCCAAGGAAAATAATCAATGGGCCAAATGAAACCCGCATCAAGGAGTTTTTCAAGTTCTCCTTTAACATGCAAGCCTACCTTAGGATTCATTTTTCAAATATTTTAGCGAATGGGCTTATCATTTTTAGCAAGGACAATGTTATGGGTAACTATCTAGGGATCTATTCCTAGCATTTCCAAATATTTCCAAGCAAATAGTTCAGGAAAGGTATGAAGCAAGGTTGCAAGATCATCTCGTTCTTCATCATCTAAGCACTTCCCAATTTTAATGATTTTGTCTTTGTCATCAATATCCATTGGTATGCCAAGGGTGTCTCCTAAAGGGAGTGCATTAAAGTTAGGAACTTCAGGATCATATGGTTCTAAGCTGGTGTAAGGTTCATTAATGCTACTAATAGTAGACTCAGAACTCAACATAACACCAGAGGCATGTCTCATGGAGCGAGAAGTCTTATCTGAAGCACTTAACAATTGTTTTAAATCATCATCGCTAGGAACATAGGTGAAGAGAGTAGCATCCACATCAATAAATTTAGGGTGCTTAAGTGTAAGGTTGGTTCTTGATGTGCGTGATATAGTATTGATGTTGAGAGAGAGTCGTTGATTGGATTTTGTGGCTTTAGGAAAGGAAAACCCTAGACTGGTCTTAGTTCCTTGTGTATTAGGTTCAATGGGTACATTGATGGCTTTCTCATGCTTTTCGAATCCTCTACCATTGTAACCCAATTTTTTCACAAGATCATAACCATGTCCATAAATTATTTCCATTTCTTGTGGGTTAGGGGGTTATTGATGATCTATGTAATACCCCTCCGTTTTGCTTCTTGTTTGGTTGTAGTTACTTTGATACTGGATACATTTTGTTATGATTTTTTGATCGCTATTATTGAGCGACAACTATTATTGTGGGATGCAGTTATTTGATTATTGTTTCACATGCATTATGGATTAATGATGTTATAGAGTTAACATGAGATGTTATTATGAGATTACTAGATTATGATGGAAGTGTCAGTTTCGATGAGTGTATTGGTGAAGAGGATGGTTTCGCATCACTCACTTGCGAGCACCCTATGAATCCATAATTTCTTCTTCACAGTGTGTATTATATGCTAGATATATTATATGATGTTGTTTACTTGGTTGTAGGATTGTAGGTACATGACATTGACTCCACCTGGTTTCATAGATTTGAGCGTGTCGATCCAACGGTTAAGTTGAACGGGAGATAGTAGCTAGGTAACATGTGCCAAGTTTACACCCTAGCCTTAGTGTGTCGTCAGTCGTGTGTGTTGAGCCATTGCCTGTCTTGTTTTAATGTTATTTAATTCTGAAGGATTATTGATTTGGAAATAGATACTTAGAATAATTGCATTTAAATCATGTTGATGGTTATTTAATTTAAATAATGCAATGTGGATAAAGGTTTATATTTAAATTAATTAAATAAATTTAATCCAAGGGGGTTGAGTTTAGTTATTAAATAATTTAATTAATTAATTAAACGTGATGCTAGAGAATGAAAAGAAATAAAAGAATTAAAATTAAATTTGGAATTTAATTTCAACATGTGGGAATTAAATTAGAAATTGTAATTAAATGTTTATTTGGGAAATTAGTTGCAACTTTGGAAATTAATTTATTATTTGAAATTGCATTTTAAATTGAAAGTGGGTTTTCGAAAAGTGAAATTGAAATTAAAATTTGAAATTGAAAGTGAAATTGAAATTGAAATATCTAATTTGCATGTAATGTGAATTAGGGTTGTATTAGGTATTTCTGATTTATAAAGAATACATGTTTTAATTTTAGGGGAGAAAGTTTTTAGGAAAATTCATTTTTACAGCAGGAAAGAAATTTTGGAAAATTTGCACAAGGGTTTGAAGAAAGTTTGATTGTAGAATTGATTGAAGGAAAGATTGTTTGCATTTATTGGGTTTTGGATTGGATTCATTGGAGGATTGAAGAAAATTCAGGAAATCTTTGAAGGAGGCTTGCATCAGAAATTCATCTCTTCCTGTAGCTTCTTGTACCAGGTTTTCCTCTTTGTGTTTTATTGTTCTTGATTATTTTTCTTTAAAATAGTAATAATTAAAGATTTGTTTGTTAAATATGTTTTAGATAACAAATTTGATATTAGAAGAAAAGAATTAAATAAATTTACAGCCTTTGCTTGTGAAAATTCTTGAGTGAAATTTGTGAAAACCTTAGTTGAATTTAAATTATTTGGGAAAATCGATTTTGTTGTTATTGAAATCAAACATAGAGATTGAACAATGCATTTAGAATGTTTTTAGAAAATGAAACCCTCTGTTTATTATTAAAAATCGGATTTTAAAATTTGTAGGATAGTTATATTTTTCATGGTAAAATAGTCTTGTTGCATCGCCTATAACTCCACTTTCACAAACTGGGTTGTTAGTAAATTTAAAGGGTTTTTATATTTTGAAATTTTCTTATCGTTTTCAAAAAATCGCAAATACCCAGATCGTAGTTTTTGAGTTATGTTTGAAACATGAGACTGCTATTAAGTTATTTTCTTATTGCTGCTCTGAAAATAAAATAATAATAAATTGATATTTATAAATATTAATATTTTATGTATTATTATTATAATATTAAAAATATTATTTAATAATATTTTATATTATAATATATAATATTAAAGTATTATATTTATTTATATTATTTTAAATAAAATTTGTATATTAGATTAGTGGAATTAAAATTATAAAAGTATGGGAAATTATTGTTTATTTTAAAATGACATGTTAAAGTTTGATTGAAGGAGGTATATATTTGATTTAAAGAATGCATTATATTAAAATTTAATTGTGGTATTTAAATTCATGTGTAAAAGGTACAATTATTAATTTGATTTAATTGGAAAAATATATTTATATTTTGAAAAATTGATGATAAGGGATATTTTATTTTGAATTAAACAATTTGACATTCTTAAAGAAAAGAAGATATGTTAATGATTAAATATATTAATTTATATTTAGTATATATATATTGAAGGTATATATCCATTTGAGAGAATAAATAATATTTTATATTATTTTATTCTGTGGTTTGCAAATTGGGTATTATTAGTGTTCTAAAAGAAATGATTAGTATGTGTAGAAAATGTATAGAGAAAGATATTTTTTTTATAGAAGTAATTACTTGATTTAAAAGGAAATATTTATTTTGTTAATATGATTGAAGAAAATATATTGAGATGTATATATATATCCATGAGTATTTTCAATCAGTATTTACCTTGTTTTATTTAAGTGCGTGTAATTTAGCTTTGCATGAAGAATTTAAATGATAAGTTTTGAATGTATGGTCAAAATTGATAAGGAAAAAGATATTTAAATATATTGAAGAATTATAGAAATATTTATATTTAAATGTTTGTTTTAATTAATGAGATTTAATTAGAAACAATATGAATGCGTGGTCAAATAGATAAGCCAAAAGATATTTTTATACATTGATGAAATTGCATGTTTTTAAATGGATAGTTGAAAAGACATAGACTCCGGATAGAAAATTGAAAAGATTGTTTGCAATAGTGTTAGGTTGCATTAGAAGTAAATTTAGGAACTAACTATATTGAAAAAGGCAAATAGTATTATGTTTTATTTAGTTCCATAGAGTAATCTAGTCATTGTGAATGGAATATTAAAGAATATATGTAATTAAATTTATTAATATATATATTTGGTGTCTATATAATATGGAGCATATATATATATATTAAGTGTAAAATTCATTATCGTATTTTATTTTAATGAGATGCATGCAATATATTATTGAATAGAGATTTACAAATAGATTGATTAGTGTATATGGAAAATGGATAGAGAAACAATATGTTATTATATTAAAGTGATTGAATGTTTTAAATTGAAAATTGAATGAGATGTAAGATTTGGTTAAAAAATGGAAAGAGTTACTTGCATGGATTTGTGTCAATTTAAAAGTAAATTAAGAAGTTGTTTTATTGATGAGGCAATCAATTATTTTATTTATTAATTTCTATTTAGATTAATTGAATCATTGTGATTGGATTATGAAAGAGATATGGATTTAGTATATCCAAAAGTAGTATCTTCCTCATGCTTATCTTAAAGGATTTAATTCGTTGTATTCAGTAAAGGGAAGTAAGTTTAATTGTTTTAGATTTTGAATAATGAAAAGGGAAATAGGGGTTATGATTATTTTAGATGATCTAGTTATTGTGTCTTTGACTTTGTCAACACTACCTATTGAATGAGTATGGATTCAGGAAATCCAAATATTAGATTTGATTAATGACTTGAATGTTTTTGTTGCTATGTCGTCAAGTTGCATTGTTGGTTTTGGGATTTAGTGTTGGTCCTAAATTATAAGTCTTCTAGAAGATCTTAGAGGATAAGGGTTCTTGAATCTTTATGCCATCCAGTTGTTTTCCCTTGGGTAGTGCATGGCGTCTTTTCAGTTTTACCCGGTTTTCACGAACGGGGATGTTTGCACCTCCTTGGTTTAGGAGTGGATTATGGGATCTGTGTCCCCTTGTATGGAGTGACCTTGTTATGTGGTTTCATCTTGTTGCATCCTATAAAAGGAGTGGACTATGTGTTTGTTGCCTCCAAGATGTTTGGAGTGATTTCTTTTATTTGTATCCTCCTTGTGTTGGAGTGGATTATGATGCCTAGTTGATATGCACTTGTGTTTCACTTGGTGGATTGTTTGGGTGTGTGTTGTCGAATAGAAGAGTGGCTTTTGTTAGGGGCCGAAGCCCAAAGTGGTAAATCGGGTAACCTTCAGAAGTGAGTTAATCAAGTGATAATTAAATTAATGTACTTAGATGATTAGGATGCAGTTCACACTAATCAAAATAATTTAATCCTCACTCATAGACACAAGGGCTTGTTTAGACTTGGGATGAGTGAGAAGGCCTGGAATGGCAAGATCAACTATCTTGTTCTTGCGAGAGGTAGTTGATTCCACATGAGTGAGTATGAGTGCTGAGATTTGGTTGAGGCCACCAAGATTACTTGTGCCGGAGCCTATGAAGAATGCCCAGAGGAAATCTCATGACAAACCTTGTGATGACACTCTATCTAGGACAACTGTTGTTAATTGTTTTATATGTATGGTTCTGTGAACATACTTGATCTACTTTATGTCTGGAAGCAATGTGACCTATGTCAGTGATGTTGGAGTTATACTTGTTTTGTACTTGTATGATGATTGAGTTGTACTTGTTAGTTCATTTGTTTGGTTATGTCAGTATGAGTCTGCCTTTGGTTAGAGGTAGTAGAATCTTGTCCATGTTATTTTGTTACTATCTCCTAGCATGGGGGGTGGGCCTTCGGGTACCACATTGGCTGGGTGGAACATGCACAAATACCGTTGGGTCCCCATCTATCTTCAGTACTTGGTGGCGAGACATCCAGATGGACAGCTCGCGGTTCTTGTTGTAATTTCTTGCATTGTAATATTTTAACTTATACAAGTTATTTTATCCCTCTTATGTTTATGAGGTGGAAGTTTGTAATTGTAACCTTGAGTACTATTGCCTCATTCTGGGAATGAGTGATATAACTATTGGATTGAGTTAATATTTATGAGATTGTATCTTGGTTGATTATCTTACTATGTTATGTGGTATTCTTATGATGTATGATGTTTATCTCATAAAGTTTATAATCCTATGGTTATATGTAATATGTATGTGTGGGTTTAAGTAATCCTAACCTTGTAGCCTTAGAGGTTGTTGTTAACTAGTAAGTGAATGTGTATGTCAAATGCACTTTTTTAAAAAAAAAAATAGTTCGCTTAAGACGTTAATTGCAACTTCCTTTAAGGTTACTTGGTAGGGCATTACAATTTATCTCATCAAAATTTGTTGTATATGTGGCATTCTCTTCCAAAAGAGATGAGGTAGATGTGTGAGAAGGGTGCTCCTCTTGTTGGGTAGATAGGACAATGAATTTTTCATTTTGGGTCTCCACTTTGTGCATGACACTACACTCACCCATAAAGGAAGGAGTAAATTATAAAGAGCCCCGATCATAACCAAATAAATTAAACTTGGGTTTATCTTCAGGTTGGTCCTTCTTAGGAGGGGCAATATTAGAGGTAGGAATTAAGGTATCGAGAGGACTTGATGTGCCCTTTTTGAGTTGTAAGGAACTCTCACGTTCAGGATCAATGTCAATTTGATAAAATTTGTTATTATAGACATATTTCATTTTGTGATGAAGGGTTGAAGGTACTGCATGCATCTCATGTATCCATGGTCAGCCCAAGAGGAGGTTATAAGAAAGATCATAGGGCATGACATGGATAGGGGTTTGCAATGTAACAATGCCGAAAGTAATGGGTAAGGTGATGACACCAAGAGGTTTCTTTGTAACATTGTCAAATCTTTTAATTGATAAGGAATCCAATTGGATTTGTGATTGATAGACATGTAACCTATCAATAAGCTTCACACTGCACACATTTAGGGCACAACCATTTTTAACGAGGGTCCTTTTGATACCTATCCGATCATATAGGGATATAATCCTAAAGGCTTCATTTTGTTTCCATAATTCTAATGGCAGAAACTCATGTTGATAGAAAGTAATATCCACATTAGTTGTGTTCATGTCATGTAGGAGAGATTCCACATCACTAGTATTCATACCGAGAGGGACCACTATCTGTTGCAATGTTGTTTGAGGCATGGAGTGATAGTTAGGCGAATTATGAAGGAGGTCCCAAAGTGATATCTTAATGGGAGTGTTTTTAAAATGTTCAACCAAATCATACTCCCTAAGTTGTGAGTTGAAACAAGGATCCATAGGTAAGATTGCTGCAGGAGCACCTAGGAAACACTAGGCAATTAGGAAGTCTAAGATGAATTTTTTTTTTTGATATGATACCATGAAGGTCATGTTGACCATTGAGATAGAGTTAGAGGCTTAATAATATGTCTTGATCAGGAGTGATCAGTAGTGATCAGTAGTGATCAGTAGGTTAAGGAGTGGAAAGGGTGGATGAGTTTAGAAACTCATTTTACTGATGAGTTTAGAAATTCATTTTACTAGAAATTAGGAAAAAGTGCAAAATGGTGCATTTTTTGCAAATTTGCCACAAGGTAACTGCAATGTCCAATCAAGGGGAGGCATAACTACTTTTGTTGCCCTATATAGGGTGTGCCTCGACTTGAGAGCAAGGTTGGAAAGTATTGGAAGTATTGGAAATTTAAAAATTCAAAGGAGAACACTGTTGTTAATGTGAAAGTTAGTGATTTTTGCATTTGAGGAAGTGCTTTAATAGTTTGATTTGGATACTGTGAATTATGTAGGCTGTAATGTGAGTGTTAATCAAGCACTGTGTTTTGGTAGTTTAGACTCTTGGTTCAGGTTCAAGTTCTGTTTGTAGATAGTTTCTTTACTTTTATAGTTGCTGATCTGACAGGTTATTTGTAGAGAATGGAGGTTTAGCTCACACTCCCACTGTACTTAACGTACAGCCTCTTGGGAATTGTGAATAAACCCCATGCTTGTACATATGGTAGGGTTAGGAGGTCTTGACAGTTCTGCAAGCACCATGGAAGTCTTCTCCTAGGCGAGCTTGATAGTGTCCGGCTAGGAAAGACATGGAGTGCATGGCACTTGGTTTGTAGGGGTGGCCATTCCCTGTCAATTCATAGTGTGGAGAGGGAAGAAAGATGCCTTGCAAAGACTTGGCATGAAGGAGGAGGCTTCACCAGTCCATTTGGAGGGAGAATAAAGTGACAGTTTGCTATGTGGTCATGAAAAGGCTTAAAAAAGGCCTAATTTGCTAAATGGAGGGTTATGGCTGTGTACAGATAGTTAAGGATTAAGGCCTCTAGAATATTTGAGGGATAGACACAAGAACCAGGAAACCCAAGAGAAGTTCCTATGTTCTTCGGAGAACTTTAGAGTTCTAATTTTTTTCCTCGAGAAGAAGGCCTAATTTGGAATTCCTAGGCTAGTAGCCTTTTAAACCCTAAATGAGGGTTTGCTGAAAGTGATGAAAAGATGGAGTTAGGTGGATCTTTCAGAGCCATAACAAGATGGAATTAATTCATTGGAAACATCTCCACACCCTTGCAAAGCTAAGCTTTAGTTCTTGGAGAATGTTAGTCTTTAGGGTAGATTAAGGGCTAAGGAAGAGTTAGAGGCATTGCACCAAGATTGTCTTGGTAGGTTGAATTGTGAAGGTAGTGGGGTTGCCCAGGAGAACCAGGGGTACCTAAACATGAAGAAGGTCCTAAAGGTTAAGGTGGTGAAGTAAGACACCAAGGAGGTCTTGTAAGTAAAGATCCAGAGCATGGAATAGTGATTGTTCCATCCAACCCTACCCTATCAAAGATGGGCTTGGGGAATTGTAGGGATGTGGGTTATTAAGAGTATAATGAGTGTGGGTAAAAATATCATTATTAGGAGGGTAAAGGGTAAACTCAATTTGGGATGGGTTTGGAGGTTTAGCAGAAGGTGGGTAAAGAATGAATTGAGGTTGGATGACGTTGACATCTTTTGTTTTAGTTTGGTCATCACAACAAACCATAGTGGATTAAGTAGGGGAGATTAAATCTTGGAGGACGTCATCTAGCATGCTCATATCACTACAACTAAAAGGTTTGGAAGACAAGGGTGGGGAAGTTATAACTATATCATCACCAACCTTAGTGGATGAAGTTAGTGAGAGGAAGCTTTGAAGGGATTTGTCTAACTTATCAAAGTCATCGCTACTAACAGCTTTAGACAATATAGTATTCCTATAGTGAAGAAGTGTGTGTATTGTATTATGTGAGGTTTCTATTTTTTTAGGTGTATGTTCCATTGAATTGACTTTGAAAGAACTAGGAACTAGAGCAGAAAATGAAACATGTAAAGCTCTAATGCTACTCATAACCATTTTAACCTGATAATAACAATATAATAGAGAATAAGAGCACTGGAACGAAGCATAAAAAAAACTAAACAAAAACCATGAAATCTAGAAAGAAAATGTAGGAATTAATGAAGCAAAATGTATACTAGGACTAGGTTGCCCAAAGTGGCAACTTAATTTAAGTATGAATATTCTTTAGTTTTCTTTGTGTTTTTTGATGAAAAATGCAAGTTTCTAGAATGTAATGTGCAGAGGTATAAGATATATGCCAAATTTTATTATCATGCAAGGAAATGAATGTCAAATATGATGTTTTTTCACTAATGTAAGATGGAAAACCCTAGGATGCTTATTTAAACAATGCAACATCTAATGCAAGACTAAAGAGAGAGCTCCTAGTATCCAAATGTAATTGAAATCAGAAGTATGTAATGTGTTGAAATGAATGTTCACCAAAATGAATCACAAAATTTAATGCTTTAGTGTGGGGGTAAAAGAATGGGTCCTCTACAACTCTATAGGTTTCACCTAGAAGGAAGAGGGCTTTCCTTTAGCACCAGTGGGCATTAAATCTTGTGATTCATTCAATGCTAGGGATTGAATATGTAATGAAATATGAAAATTACTTAAATGTAACATGAAAACCTAACTATTTAACCTAAACTAAAAGAGTCTATAATACTAGAAAACACATGATGTATTATAACAATGCTAACAAGAAAGTTAAACTAAGTAAAATGATCAACTAGGTTAAATGAGTGCACCTGGAAACTATTGTAGGCCGAAGAGGGAGTTGTGGAATCTTTGAAAAATTTGGGAAATCAAAGTTTTGAGTCACTTGGAACACTTACGCCAAGTTGGGCGACCTAGTCCCTATTCAGGAAAAATGTCTCGGAAGCCATTTCTGTCAACCAGGTCTCCAAATATGCAAATTTCAGTGTCGGGAACCTCTAGTGAGACTAGTTCACCATTATGGGTGACCTAGTCCCTTTTAGCTTTTCTTAAAAACTGAAAGCGGACATGAAGGCCTTTGGTCTATACTTTATTTCTTCATGGGAATCCGAACTCAGATCTGTAAAATAACCTACAAAACAAAAGATATTTGGGTTTCTAATGTGGGATTTTCCTTATTCAAACCACTAGTTTGTATTTAAACTTGTAATGGAATAGAAAATCTGCAAAGAAACTTAGCCCTAAGTGTATCTAGAACTAGCAAAACCTGAAATAAAGCAAAACCCTATTCTATTGTGCTAGAATAGGATGCAAGTAATAGACTTGAAATGATGCAAAACTTCAACCCTAGAAACCCTAGATGATTGTAAATGAATGTAACAAGGAATGCAAATGGGATGCAAACCTCAAATCTATAAATGGGTTGAAAGTAGAAGATGGAGGCACTTTGAAATTAGTCTTTAGGAGTGATTTGGTGGCGAGTTGCACCTCTTGAACCTCAATTTCTCCATGGATCTCCATAGGCATCTATCTTCAACTTTTGTCAATGTGTGATATTGGATGTGAAGTGAGCTTGAAGACCTATAAAAAGCCCTATTTTTTTGTCTAAAAGCTTCAACTTTTGCTAAGTGAGAGATGAATCTTCTTGAGGAAGATGTTTCTACACTTGATTCTTGGAGTTGAATGTGAAAAATGACTAAGAGAGAGTGGAAAAATGACCTAAAAACAACTATATAAGAAACAAGACCTAATTGTCAAGAATTTTGACATAAGAGGCTGATAGCCATCAGGATTTTTTGATTAGATATTCATTTTCCCGCTTAAATTCTCAAAAATCTTCAAAATGGACTAGGTCACCAACTTGGGCGACCTAGTCCCACTAAGGGATTTTTTAGTGGGAATGATGCTTTTTGAATGGTTTTGATATTGCTTGTTGGGGGTTGAATGATCCCTTAGGTAAAATAGGCCTCCAAGTCAAAATTAATGAACCTCAGGGGCCTATAAATGTTGTTTTAGGGTGAGAAATGATGAAATGGGACCTAAAGTAGGACCAAAACAGGCACAAAATTGTCCTTTTCTTCAAAGGTATATAATTTTTGGCAACACACAAATCTTCTATTGATATTCTCTTCTACCTTCAAGGAAAATTGATAAGCATGTTGAATAGTAGTCATCTTGACTAAGCTTAGCTCCTACTTAATGCTTGACTTAAACCCATTTATATAGTGTGCTACCTTCTCTTTGTTTGCCCCAAAATGGTCTATTCTAAAGATGACTTTATAAAATCATCTATGTAATCATTGAAAAACTTAATTACCTACTTCAAAACTATGCATCCTTTTTAACAACTCAAACTCATAATCAACAAGAATGAATTGTCTCTCTAGATTTTTCAGCATCTGATTGCATCTTGTTATTTTTTATTTCCCTCTTTTATTTATTTCTATTTGGAATACCTTCCAACAAATATTGGAATTACCTTTTATCTTGGTCTTCACAAATTTAACCGTCTTAAGATCTTCCATCTCCTCATACTAAAGGTACTCAATAGGAATGAATTGTCTCTTTAGATTTTGCACCATTTGATCACATCTTGTTATTTTTTCTTTCCCTCTTCTATTTATTTTGATTTGGACTACCTTCAAAATATTTTTATGACCTTTGATCTTGGCCTTCAAAAATTTAACCCTTAATACCTTCCACCTCCTCATACTGAAGGTACTTTTCCATATCATTGATGAAATAAATTATTTCTTCTATGTTAAGATTTATAAAAGATCTAGAAATGTAAATTTTTGGCCATTTTACAACCTTTGATATGATATTAAATAACCTAACATTATGTGGATCTACTACATCATATTCTTCTTCAAACTGTGCTTCTTCTTCAACATCATCTTCACTTTTGTATCCCATTCTCAACTCAAACCATCTATATATCTCCTCTCGTATTGCTTGAACTTATATCTACAAGGATTTGAAATACTCTTCTAGTACAAAATTATTTATTCCACTAACTCAATTTCTTCATGGAGGCATTCTAATCTCTTCTCTAACAAACCCACAACTACATGTCCTAGTGCAAAATACCTCACATTCATTAATTTTCTTATACAACTAAGTAATATTGCTTTGATACAACTTGATGAAGGGCTATCCAACCCAACACCCACACAAAACACAATAACATATATTAACATAAAAATATGTATGAAGGAAAATAACCCATATTCAATTTCTTCCATAAATAGAATCATAGATTCAAAAATTACAATGCTAGAACCACATGGGCTTGACTTACTACAAAGAAAATTAATTCTCTAGAAAAACTCTATAATTTGGAGCATACATGACCTGCCCACTCATTTATAGGGGTACATGATGAGTTACTTGTTAGGGCTAGCCATTTATTGATGCATTACAACAAAGTATGCCTAAATTTTCTTAAATTAGGCTTTTGTAAGATGACTAGAGATGTCCTCTATGTACTTAAATGTGTTGTAGTGTAGGAAAATACATACCTTTGTATTTTCACACTTTTTTGGTTTCTCCTTGCTTTATTTATCATTATTTATGTATTAATTGGTCCTATTTTGCATCCATAAGCCTAATAAATTACATTTTTTATGGATAGTCCTCACAAACATCAAAGGATAAATTATAATTTAATAATTTTAGCAGTGTCCCTAATTTTTGGGTTGTGACTAAGATGCCACCTAGGGCATCTTTGTCTCCCAAAGGTCTTAGGACCCTTATTTCAAAGGTACCTTAAATGGGACCCTTTTTGGATTGTATGCCCCGAGTTTCAAGACTTGGGACTAAGATGCCACCCAAGGAGTCTTAGTCCCCATCAAGTTATTTTTGACATTTAATTTCAAATCTTCAAAAGATTTAGCCTCCTTTAATTAATGATTTCATTTGTCAGCTTGTTGTGGTGCAATTTCAAGATATTAAGCATGGATAAGTATAAATACAATGTTCTTTCACTCATTTCTCATCTACCAAGTTAAATGAGCATTCCTAATAGCAATTTTAAGTTCACAAGAGAATTCAAGAGAAATTCATCAAGCATTTGGAGCCATCATCAAGATTCAAGCATTATGTCAAAGATATTCTTGTAGCATGTGTGTTTTTGAGCTAACATTTGTGATGTAGGGTTTCGATTCAAGCAATAAATTAAATTCAAGATCTATAAAGAATTAATTTGATTCAAGATATATATTCAAGCTAACCACTTTATAAAAGTTTGCTGATTTCATAGAAAGGGTTTTGTTAGTTGCAACATAGCACTTTTTTCATTCATTATTCCATTTCATTCCAGGGTTTAATTACCAACAAGGGGTTTGACCAGGGAAAACCCCTATTTACTAATAGTCAATAATTTTTCCTCTATTACATGTTTGTGTTTTCAGATTTAGGTTGAAGACTTGAAGATAATTTGGAGTGCAAAGTTGTCATCTTCACAAAAACTTAGCTACAGGCTAGATCTGGAAGTTTTAGGACCTAAGAGATGAGAAGAAGGAACTGTAGACATTGAGCATCAAGATCACATTTAGAGATTTCAAAAATTCAAGATGGGACTAAGACAATAGTAAGGGAGTCCTAGTCCTTGAAGTGAAATTTTGTAGAGATTATTTAACATCCTGTTTCGACATCTGAAGATTTAGAATTTCCCCTAAAAAACAACAATGGGACTAAGATAATAGTAAGGATGTCTTAGTCCTCCCTAGCATATTTTGACAACATTTTTGTATTTCCAGAATCCTCATCATATTTCCAAACTTCCTATGTACACACATTCTAACTTATTTTTGCTTATTTTTTCATTTGCATTCATCATTTGGCTTACATTACTAGGTTTTGTGAGTTGAATATTAAGTTGTCTTTTCAAAGATTTTTCTTGGTGGTGAACCATTCAAAGCCTAAAGAACCCCCCTAGGTCTTCCTTGTTGTGAATTGGACCACCTTTGGGTTAATAGTCAATCCAATTTGGGATCCTATGGAATTATTGAATGACAATTGGAGAAGGGTGGTGTTATATGACCTAGGCCCTAGAGCATCTCCTACTTTTCCTTATTGTTCATTTTGGTGAACCTACATTTTGGACATTCCTTTTCTAATTTATATTTCTTTAAAGTATTAGATCTAGTTTGAATTCACTCTTGTATTAGTAAAAGTGCATCCAAGGTTTCTCATATTTGCATAAGTGAAAGTTCATATATGTTGATTTTTACTTTCTTGCATCATTTTATATCATTGAAAAACTAGAAAAATTCATTATCAATCATCCTAATTGCATTTAGAAACATTGTTATTGCATTCAAAATAAATAAAAAATCATTTAACTTTGCATTAATTTCTTTCCATTAGTTACTTTTGCTTGCATTCATTAGCATACTTTTATGTTTCAAAAGATTAAGTCCCTAGGTAGGAAACTTGGGAAAACTATTAATAAATTAGATTCTACCATTTCTTTTGCAAAATTTCTCTTTTGGGACAAAAAGTCCCTTACTCTAACATCTTAGTCCCTCTATGGGATTTTTTCTCAGAACCCTGTCTGAGCTATTTTCTTTTTTTTCTAGTTTCTAGAACGTCCAAATTCCTTTAGAAGGACCAGGACACCCTTGCTAGCATCTTAGTTCCTATGGATTTTGTGGTTGCAATTTTCAGGGTTAAACAATGAATTCTTGTGCTTCTATTTTCTATAGTTACTTTGTTGTTTCAGTCTATCAATTTATTGTTTCATTCATTTTCATAGTTCATGTTTACATTGATTAATAAAGATAGATTATTGCACTTTCATCTTGTCAGTTTTAGACTTCAATTTATATTCATTAGAAAAAAGAAAACAAAAAACCAAAAACATCAAAATAAATAGACAAAAAAATGGTTAACATTAGAGAAAGCATATCATTCAAACCCTTTAGTAGATATGAATTTTACATATTAGATGAAGCCCTTGATTACTTCATCTTTCCTAGATCATCCACTAAAGCTTTAACACAAAATGATGCAATCATCTACACGAATGATAATCATAATTGTTCTTCTCTCGATATCTCTCCCATCAGTGACAAAGATATCTTGCTGAAAGAAGATACAATAATTGAAGATCATGAAAGTATTTATTGTATTCTTCCTCCTCCCACTTGGAAATATATTATGACACATGAGGTTGATATCATGGCCACTACTTTACCTAGTCTCCATTCATCTCCCAACACCTCCCTTGTGAGAATGTTTTAGTGAATAAGGATATAATCATGAACAATCATGAAAAAAATATTTATGTGGAGGATATGTTGATATTAAGAGATCCAATAATTAAGAGCCATGAAAATCCCACCTCTCCTAATTGGGAAGACATTATAGGACATGGGAATATAATTATAGGTAATCATAACTTTCCTTCTCCTAATGTCTCTTCTAGACATGAAGAAGATAGTTTGGTGTTAGAAGATATCCTTATTGAGACTCATGAGAATAATTTACCTCCCTTTCCTAATTCCCCTATTATTTGGGAAGATATATTTGAACAAAAAAATTCAATCAGTGGTAATCATCAAATTCAAAGTTATATTTCTTTTGATGCCTCCCCTATTTGTGATGAAACTGCTTTACAAAATCTAACCACAAAATGTGGTGGAAATTTTAGAAGCTCTCCTAATAGGCTAGATAGTAGGGTACAAGAGAATGGGACCCTATAAAACAAGAATGAAATCATGAAAAATCATGACGATCACATTCGTTCTTCTCCTGGTATCTCAATTATTGGTAATGAAGATACTTTGATGTTAGAAAATATAATCAATGAAATTCATACGAATCCTATTTGTCCCTTTTCCCTTAAGGAAAATATAATCAAAAAAGAAAATACCATCATTGATAAACAAGAAAACCCCACTATTGATGAATTCCCTACTTGTGATGAAGTTATTTTAGAAGAACCAAACATTGAATGTCATGAACATCTAGTTTATATTTCTCTTAAAAACTCTCTTTCTAGGGAGAATATCATGGTGCAAGAAAATCATTACTTTGACACACTTGTTTCAAACATTAGTAATATGGCTTCCTTAGATATAGACGATGAAGTAAAATTAGACTCCTCTTCACTAAGAGAACATGAAAGTAAAGATAAGCCCTTTGACATTATGCACATTAGATATCCCTTGACACCAACCACACATGTTGAAGTTGTACAAAATAAAAAAGAGAAAACAAAATAGAACAAGCCACAAAGTTATTGGATGAGGCTTTGAAAACCTTTGATTTCATTTCTACATCCATGGCGGAATACAAGATCATAAGAAAAAATCTAAAAAGGGAAGAGAAAAATAGACTCCTCTTCACTAAGAGAACATGAAAGTAAAGATAAGCCCTTTGAAATTATGCACATTAGATATCCCTTGACACCAACCACACATGTTGAAGTTGTACCAAATAAAAAAGAGAAAACAAAATAGAACAAGCCACAAAGTTATTGGATGAGGCTTTGAAAACCTTTGATTTCATTTCTACATCCATGGAAGAATACAAGATCATAAGAAAAAATCTAAAAAGGGAAGAGAAAAATAGGTAATGTCAGAAACATTCACTTCAACCACTTTAGAAGAAACAAAAACGCACATGACAAACTTTAAATATGAACAACCACCAAATTTCAAAAGAGTGAAAAAGATCTATGGAAGAGATTATGCGATTCTAAAAAAAACTTGGGTATAGTGAAAAAGGATGTGGTACTTGAGAGAAAGGTATCCATATCCCCATAGATCCTAATATGCAATAAAGTATTAAAGGTCTTGGTTATTATCCATTGAAAGAAATAAACAAGCCTTCATTCAATGTCAACACTATTACAAAGGATTCTTCCAAGAAAAAATTAACTTTGGTGGATCCTAAAATAATAGAAATCTCACTAAATATGCATCAAGTTGATACTTTTCTTACTCACCCTAATCAATAACAATAGTTTTTGTTCCTTGCCATGTAATAGTTGTAGGATTATAACATACTAACTAGTGCATGTTTTACAATCATCATAAATAGTTTTCTTCTTTGCAAGGAGTAGCATATCATCATTTATTTTGGGCTCACGCTTGTCTAGCACTAAGTGGGGGAAAGGGGTTAGGTAGCGTTGTCCTTATATGTTAATTGTCTTTGTCTCTTTTGGATAGTTGATCACTTTTCCTGTGTATATAGGAACAAGCTTGGGATGTGGGTGACATGCCTTATGTTGGCTTGCATGTGACATATGTATTAGTGATGTAGTCTCATTTAGGAACATATGACTTTCCATAGGTGTTTTTGAGTAGGCTCTCATGTCTTCTTCTACTTTAAATAAATTTATCACAACATGGTGTTTAGAAATTTCTTTAAAGTGGGGGCATATATTGGCATTATCTTGGCATTATGTTTTCATTTTTTTCCATGTTCCTTGATGTGGTTTTCTTACTTCATGTGATGTATTTTTTCCTCTTTATGGTGACATTGGGAGTAATGTCCTTCAAGAGATTGATCCATCTTAGAATTTTACATTCCTCTTAGTGGTGATGTGACACATTGCATTCCCTAAGTTGTGAATCTTTTATCCTTTGATTGGTCCTCTCTTGGAGACATTAGGAACAATGTACCATAAGATTAATACCTCACACAAAATAAGAAAAATCCCTTCGAACAATCCCTCTTTCCTATTGTATTGCATCTTTGTACCTTATTAAAGTCATAGAGGTATGGCTCTAATATAGTTCCTCGAGGCTGACCTAGAGAAAAACTAGCTTCACTAGCCTAGGTTGTGAGCAAGAATTTTATTTTTGTCCTTATCATAGTCACATGGGGGTATGACTTTGATATGGACCTCTTGTGGCTCGCCTAGTGAACAACTTGCTTCACCAGCCCTTATGAGCATTCACTTTTGTTTGCATAGTGGAAAATGTGTTCCACTTGTGAAACTTTATTAAACAAATATCCTAGACCCATTCCACAATGTGTTGGGTGACCAATCGAAGCTTGATCCGTTGCATTTTTCTTTTCCTTTTTCCTTTTCTTATCTTTGATAGTGTATGTTTGTGAGCTAGTTATGGCTTCATATATCATCTGCAAGTGTGTTCCTTTATGCCCATGTTGTTCTATCATAGGATCTTGATCCTAGGGGCTTGTCCATCTTTTTGATTATTATCATCCTATCTTACTAACATTCATACATTTGAACCTCTCTTGTTTGTGTGGTTGGATACTTTACTATGAGTTTGAAGCAAGTTCATCCTCTCACTAAAGTAGGGGGCTAAATATAGTGTAGGAAAATGCATACCCTTGTGTTTTCACACTTTTTTGGGCTTTCCTTTCTTTATTTATCTTTATTTATTTCTTAATTAGTCCTATTCTGCATCCAAAATCCTAATAAATTACATCTTTTTATGGCTGATCCTGACAAACATCAAAGGATAAATAATAATTTAATAATTATGGTTGTGTGTCCTTGATTTTTTGGTAGGGACTAAGACGTAACCTATGACCTCTTTGTCCCCCAAAGATCTTAGGACCTTGATTTCAAAGGTACCTTAAATTAGCCCCTTTTTGGAGTTTGTGCCTCATGTTTCAAGCCTCAAGAATAAGATGCCACCTAGGGCATCCTAGTCCCCCTCAAGTTATTTTTAGGATTTAATTTGAAATATCAATGGGATTTAGCCTCCTTTAATTAATGATTTCATATTTCAGCTTGTTGTGGTGTAATTTTAGGATATTAAGCATGGATAATTATAAATACAAGGTTCTTTCACTCATTTCTCATCTAGCAAGTTGAATGATCATTCCTAATAGAAAGTTTGAGTTCACAAGAGAATTTAAGAGAAATTCATCAAGCATTTGGAGCCATCATCAAGATTCAAGCATCATGTCAAATATATTCTTGCATCATGTCTTTTTTTGAGCTAACATTTGTGATGTAGGGTGTTGATTCAATTAATCAATTCAAGTCAAGATCTATCAAGCATTCATTTGATTCAAGATCTACATTCAAGCTAGCCACTTCACATAAGTTTGTAGATTTCATAACAAGTGTTTGGTGAGTTACAACAAGAACTTTTTTCATTCATCATTTCCCTTCATTATTCCATTTAATTCCAAGGTTTAATTACCAACAAGGGGTTTGAACAAGGAAAAAACCTATTTACTAACACTCCATAAGTTTTTCCTCTCTTGCAATTTTGTGTTTGAAAATTTAGGTTTAGGACTTGAAGGTCATTTAGAGTGAAAATTTGCAAAATTTCATAGAAAATTTGTCATCTTCACGGAAACTCACCCATAAGCTAGATCTAGAATTTTTGAGACCTAAGATCTGAGAAGAAAGAAGTGTAAAAATTGAGTCTTAGGATCACATTCAGATATTTCAGAAATTCAAGATACGACTGAGACAATAGTAATGGAATCTTAATCCTGTAAGTGATATTTTTTAGAGATTCTTTCGGATCTTATACTGACATTCAAAGATTCTACATTTCCCCAAAAAAATAGCAGCAGGAATAAGATAATAGTAAGGGCGTCTTAGTCCTCCCTAGCATAATTTGAAAACATATTTGCATTTCCAGAATCCTCATCATATTTTTAAACTTCCCAGGTACACACATCCTAGCTTACTATTGCCTAATTTTTTCATTTTCATTCATCATTTGGCTTACATTACTAGGTTTTGTGAGTTGAATGTAAAGTTGTCTTTTCCTTGCTTTTTCTTGGTGGTGAATTGTTCAAAGCCTAAAGAAAACCCCATAGGTCTTCCTTGTTATGAATTGGATCACCTTTAGGTTGAGAGTCAATCCAATTTGTAATCGAAGGGCATTCTTGAATTACAATTCGAGGAGACTGGTATTATATGACCTAAGCCATAAAGCATTCCCCACTTTTCACCATTGTTCAAGTGTGTCAAGATTAATTCCATGCACATGAATTAATTTAAAAGAATGTGTTCAATGATAATTGCAATTAATTTTCACCTTCTATCCTTATGAAGAAGGGCACCAAGGATAAGCCAAACATGATGGTTCTCCTTTGTAGTAATTTTCTCTCTCTCCTTTGTATAACCTATCAGAATGTGAAGTTTAGATCATCTATTTAGGTCATGGAATCCTAAGGAAGAACCACTAGAGGAAAGAAAGGTAAGTGCTTTTTCTCCCCAAGATCAACATATAGTTTGAGGAGATACCATACAAGCTTTCCTCCCTTATATGTTGATATAAAAATAGAATAGTATTAATATTGTGATCTTTAAAGTCACATTTAGTGCAAGGAGAGACAACAAAAGTATTTCTTAATATTGTTTTTACTAGATTAAATATGGGAAGGGCATGTACCCATTACAAAATGTACCTAGAGGCTCAACGAGGGGGCTCATGAGAAATGATACAAATAAGAAGCAAAAAGAAAACAACAACTAATAGAACAAGCACTTACATATGGGTTGGATCACTTCACTATTGGGTGGATTAGGGCTGCCCTCTCCTTTTTCTTTGAGTGGCTAGTGGCATAACCAACCTCGATCATCCTTTTACCATGAATGTTGTGAATTTATTGCAATAGTTAAAATATTGTATGAACAAAAAAAATTGTATTCCCTCATTGAAAGGAAATATGTACCTAACTACTAAGAAAGCATGTCTATGCCAAATGAATCCTATAATAAAATACTTAGTACTTTTTAAATATATATATATGGTAAGTTATTTACATATAAAACTAAATTAGTTTAAACACTTTCCATAAATAATTATCACTAAAATTAAAGCAAAAATGATGAAAATAAATTATAGCAAAAATGTCTCAACAAAGAGTCAAGTGTGTTAAATGATAGAATGAAATTGAAGTACACAAATCTAGACATCAAAATCTAGATTTAAACTTTACTAGTACATTACCTATGGATGCATTGAATGAGATTCATAGAAATCATAAAACAACAAAATTGACAAGCCAAAAAGGGCATATGATGAAGTAGAGTCCTACAAAATAATAAAGAAGTTAGTGATATTTCTTAAAAAAAAACAAAATATTGTAAACCCATAGATGGTGGGTGTTGAAATAGAAAGTATAGTCTTAATAGTCTAATAAAAATTAGAAACCAAGAAAATAAAAATACTTAAATGATGAAAATAACATATTTAGAGTGTGGAATAGACACATCATGCTACAAGTTATATTCTATAAACACAAGTTGAAATGATGATATAGAAAGTAGAGGCATTGAGATAGAAACAAGATTCAAAAAGATAACCTTGACATAAAATATGGGTTAGCATGAATTCAAAATAGTAAAATGGGTACTGAAACAAGTTAATGATTAAAATCCACCACCAAGACGTATTCTCAAATAAATTTATAAAATTTAAAAGGAAAACCATCACAACCTAGATATTTTTGATTGGTCATGTCAAGGTTGAATTCCTCGAGATCATCTAGTTAAATAACCTAATCATAAGCATCCAATTGAATGTCAAATTATCAATAGGGTACAACATTAAGGCATTATCTAATTTATTTCTCCCATGCCTTGGAATTTTCTTGACCTTGAAAAAATATTTAAATAGTTTTAAATAAAAGCATGTGACACTTTAATAAATTTTCAAATTATTTTTTACCTCTTAAATACCTATGATTATCTAGGAAAATTTCATAAATAAAAGGGATTGAAAATTATTTGGTGACCTTGCAATTGATCTTGGAAGAATGAAACTTTGAATTATTATTAGAGGTATTTTCCATAATGTGTTTTTTATCTCTAATGTTGGAGGGGTAGCTACACTTCTTAAAGGTGTGGTACTTCATGAAAGGGTTGATATTGGAGCTTACTAGTCAAAAAAATATAATTTTTTTGGTGAATTAATGTTAACTAATGGTTGTAGATGTCAATGCATGTAGTCTCATTTTACTATGCAACAAAAAAGCAACTTAGATCACTTTGGATAAATGGAACAAGATACTAAACATGTTAGAGGTTTACAAGGGTGGGCCAATATTGGAGGAGATATGTGTTCAAGAAGAAATGCTATTTCTCAACCTTTATTTTAAAAAAAATTTATTCATCCCAAAACATATAATTTTTTTATCAAAGAACAAAGTGTCATTGAAAATTTCCACTAGGAAAAAATAACAACTAGAGACACTTAGATTAAATTAAAATTTAAAATAAAGCATGGCTCTATGAATCCTCTTAATAATCATTTTTAATCTATGGTGGAGGTTAGACCATGTGTACCACACATTGGAGTACTTTTTGGTGGCCTAAATTTAGGACCTAAAGGCCAATTTTAGTATGCATACATAAAACAATACCTCTCTTTGTCCAACAATCCATCACATTAGGAGGTGAAATTTATTATCTAACTCCACTGCAACATTATTAAATTTAACATTCAATATCCATTACAGATCATTATAATATTTAGGGTGAATTACTAAATACTGAATTATATAGTTACAAGATGTATTCTAATACTAGTCCTAATGCAATTATATCAAATAGAACACCAAGAATCAAATTTGAGACATTTAATGTATATTTGATGTTACTTTATAACATAAATAGTGACACTAAATCTAATGTACAATTAAAATAAGCTATATCTAAAACTTTTCATCCTCCATATTTATCAATTTTTATGTTTTCACAAAAAATAAAATAATTTTGATGTCATATACATAGATAAAATATTGAAATGTGTTTGATAGAACTTACACTATAAATTCAAAAATAAATTAAAAAGTGTCATTACTCTTACACACTAGTAAGTGAAGTTGTACTAAGGTTCCACTTTATCCCTTATTACAGGTCATATTCATTATAAGATTTAGAATAAAATAATTTTAAATTCATCAATTGTTAAAATTGAGATAAGAATTTTGAGAGTTCTCTATAGATGAAATAAAGAATTGCATTAAAATTTCTTGAATGAAAACTATGCATACGGGGTGCACTTTTGGCAAGTTTGGTCTATTTTTTTTAGTAAATGTTTAACATATTTGAGTGTCATCTATTGAGACCACAAACATGAACATCATTTACCTAGTATTAACATAGTCCGAGTTCATGATATTAATGATCAATGATGATTTAAAACTTGAAAACACAATAGTCTAAGGAAAGCATGAATTTGAATAAATAATTTAATAATACATAACCTAACCATCACATTATACCCTTGATGAAGAGTACAAACTAATTTGAAATTAAAATAATGTATATATATATATAAAATAATTGTAAGAAATATATACAAATGCACACAAACACACATACACGCATAAAAGTATAAAAAAATGAAACATTAAATTTGATTAACCTAAAACTTAAATTATTACTCTCTTACATAAATGTTTCTTTTTATAATCCAAAAAATTGAATTGTTATATCAATATCTATGTTTGAATTCATCAATTGTTAAAATTGAGATAAGAATTTTCAGAGTTCTCTATAGATGAAACCCAAAATTGCATTAAACTTTATTCAATGAAAACTATGCATATAGGGTGCACTTTTGACAAGTTTGGTCTAATTTTCTTTAGTAAATGTTTAGCATATTTGTGTGTCATCTATTGAGATCACAAACATGAACATCATTTCCCTAGTATTAACATAGTCCATGTTCATGAGATTGATGATCAATGATGATTTAAAACTTGAAAATTCAATAGTCTAATAAAAGCATGAACATAAATAACTAATTTAATAATACATAACTTAACCATCACATTATACCCTCAATGAAGAATATAAACTAATTTAAAATTAAAATAATATTTTATTTTTAAAATTTTAAGAAATATATATTTACATGCGCACAAATGCACATACACACATAAAAATTATTAAAAAAAATAGTAAATTTGATTAACCTAAAAATTAATTTATCACTCTCTTACATAAGTGTCAATTTTTAGCCGATAGGCTATATGTTTGGAATTTCCGCCAGGATTTTCATCAGCCCGACCATGAATAGAATTTCTCGACATCAAGAATTTTCTGACTAATGGCAAGGTCCTCAGGGTTGTTTATTACCATGTTGAGTTTGGTAATTACGTGGGTTGACAGTGGTGGAGTTGGTTGTCTCATACACAAAAGTAGAATGGTAAGTGCTTTCTTGTGGGAGGGTTAATACATCATCGCGTTGTTGTACGATGGTGTGGGAGGAAGTAAATACAATATTCAATGTTGTAGTGTGGGAAAGTATAGTCCAAAATTTGTGATAAAATTTATTCATTAAGTTGCATTGTCAAAAGAGCCATTGTGGTGTTGGGTTAACGATAGTAGACTATTCTAAAAATCATCGCCTTCAAATCTGTCATTGGTTTGATAGTAGAAAATTCTAATAAAATCGTTTCCTTCAACTCCATTTTATAGCAGATTGGATAGTTTTAAAACTGTTGTTCTCCAAAATATGTAAGCCATTTTACATGGGCATTTTGCATAAATGATTGATTTATTGTTCATTTCTATTTGTTATATGTTTTTATCTTTTTCATTATACCCATTTAGATACTTCAAAGAGATTATGGCTCTATATGGATGGAGATATTACAGTTAAATCTTCTTTCTTTCGTAACAAATATTGTTAGGGTTATTAATGTTTTCACCCTTCATTTATTGTTTGTAGTTATCTATGTGCATCTTTGGCATTATACCCATTACCATAAGAGAAATTGCAGTAAAATTTTCTTTCTTTCATCAAAAAATATGGTTAGGGTTAGTAATTTTTTCTCTCTTCGTTTATTGTTTGTAGTCATCTTTGTGCATCTTTCACATTATACCCATTAGCATAGGAGAAATTGTAGATTAGCATAGGATTAATTGCATATATATATACATATATACATATATACATATATATATATATATATATATACATATATACATAAATATATATATATATATATATATATATATACATATATACATAAATATATATATATATATATGTAGAGAATTAGTATGAAACCATAAAGATATTCAAGATAAAATTAGTGTAGTGGCTGTTAAGTGTTATTCTAATAGGTCTTTTAGAATTACTCTATTTGTCTATAATATTTAGTATCAAGTAATGTAGCTTGAATTTTTAATTAAATCTATGGCATTATAGCCATTTTACATAGCTTATTGCTATGCATTGGTTGATAGGCTATATTTTAAAAATTTCTGTTAGGTTTTTTGTTAGCCTAGCCATGAATAGAATTTCTCAGCGCCAGGAATTCGTCAGCCAACAGAAAGCTCCCCGGGATTGCTCATGATGGGATGGAGTTTGGTAATTATGTGGGTTGCTAGTGGTGGAGGTTGTTGTCTCGATAGGTGGAAGTAGACTGGAAAGTGCTTTCTCACATGAGTATTAATGCATCGTCACGTTGATGTATGATGGCGTGGGAGGAAGTAAATCCAATATTCAATGTTGTAGTGTGGGAAAGTATAGTTTGAAATGTGTGAGAAAAGGTGTTGATTAAGTTGCATTATTGAAAGAGCCATTGTGGCATTTGTTTAATATGATAAGTGTAGATTAACATAGGAGATTACACACACACACACACACACACACTCATATATATATATATATATATATATGAGGAGGATTAGTATGAAACCATAAAGATATTCAAGATAAAATTAGTTTAGTGGTTGTTATGTGTTAATCTAATAGGTCTTTTAGAATTCCTCTATTTGTCTATATTATTTATTGTCAAGTAATGTGGCTGGAATTTTCAATTAAGTTTGTGGCATTGTAGCCATTTTGCACAGCTTATTGCTACCCATTGGATTTACAAGTTTTATTTAATGTGGGTTTATTGTCAAAGAATGTAGGTTGAATTTTGAATTGACAAGCCAACTCTTACATAGAGTGCTTCTCTTGTATCAATATGTTTAATATGGGTTTTCCATTATCTTTCATCTACCTATGATTCTTAAGTATTTTTCTAATAGTTATTTTATAGTTTCTCTATTTTGTCTATAATATATAGTGCCAAATAATGTAGCTTGAATTTTGAATTGAGAAGCCAATTGTTACATAGATTTCTTGTGTTGTATCTATATGTTTTATTATATTCTTTTTCCTATTTTTTCAATGGAAATTGTTCTTTATCATACTTTCCCTCTTCTATTCTCCATATTTTAGTAAAAATTGTCATCGAATTGAGAAGTGAGCAATTACATAGGCTGCCAACTATTATATAGTAAATAGTTTTCTTTATGAAAGCATTCAACTTTTATGTACCAATGCACCCAAATCCACCACTGCCAACCCACATAATTAGCAAGCTCCAATGATTTCATAAAAAACCCTGGGTAGTTTGTTGCAAGGAGCTTCAAGGAGTTGAGGAAAAAAGAATATCATGAAACATATTGATACAAGATTTGAGTTATGTTATTTGGTGATAAATATTGAAGACATGTAGAGAAGTTGTATAAGAGGTGTTAGAATAACACTTATTTTCTACTAAATATTATTGAGAAAAAGGGAAATTGTATTGAATTCCCTGTAACATAGATAGATACATATACAGATATATATATGTATTGAATTCCCCATTTCATATTTTAAAATATACATATAGGCATAAATATATATCCATATATATACACCAAGATGACTATGGCTCATTTTACAATGCAACAACAGTTTATATATATGCATGTATATCTAAAAATATGTGTATGCTATCTTTATTCGTATTTATGTAGACTTTGATTTTAAAAGAGTTTAAAATGACATATATAAGTATTATTTAGCTTCTGAGGAAATTTCTCCAATACAACCATAGAATTCAATGATATAGCATTGAGATGTTGTTAACAATAGACCATTTAATGATGTATTCTATGTAACATGTTCATAACAAACCTATAAATTTTTTTTCACTTTGCCAATGCAATGTGCCTATCGAAACTAAATACATTGCAAAAATACCAAAACCAATGCAAAAAATTATAGTTGAAGCCAAAAACAATGTAATTTTTTGAGGTTGTAAAAATTGAATATTCCATTTTCTTTCTCCCACCATCTTCATTTTCATTGTCTAGTACCTTCAACAACCATTTACTATTTTTCCTTTGCGTTAGAAGGTGGCCAAGAGCCCTTCATTGGATATATAGGAATGTCAATGACTACATAGTCAGGAATAAGTATAGTATACACATGATCTATTTAGATATAGCAGTATATATATAAATAGATATATACATGTGTATATATGGATATATATCTGGTTATATGTGTCTTTTTGAAATGTGTAGGCAAAGGGGAAATTCAATGCATATATGTACTCAATCATTTTTATTCTTATTGTTGTATATCCTATTGTTTGGATACGAAAGGATGAAGGGACCAACTAGAAACATATACAAATATCTACATATATGTATATGTAGAAATATAGTAAAAATGACATGCATACATATATAAGCTTGACCTCAAAGATAAACATATACATATCTGGATATATACATTTGCATTTATCACTTTTATTCTTATTGTTGTATCTCTTGATGTTTCAACATTATTGAAAAGTGGAATGGTTATATCCATTTTCATTTAATCAAATTAGTAAAATGGTTGATAGATTATCAATATTTTAAAGCTTTCTACCAGTTTCCATTGGATGTTGTAATATATTAATCTCTTATTTTTATTATCAAATAGAGATCTGAATTAGTCAACTCAATTTGCAACATTTTCTCCCTCTAAAAGTTCACACAACTATGTCTATAGAGTCAAAATTTATGGATGGGTCTCCAAAGCCCCCAAGAATGTTTTTTTGACATCACCCATAGGTTCTGCTATAGATTTTGGCTCTGAGGGTTTGAACTGCCAACCTTTAGAACCCAATTCTGTAAGTTTATATTTCCTTTTCCTTATAGTTGTTGCAAATTTTATGTTATTGTTTCCTTCCTCTTTTGTATTCAAATTGAACAATGACTTTTAGCTCCTTTAATTTTATGATCCTCAAATACATAAATGCACACCACATATAGTTTCCTATTTATGTTTTCAATTTTCTTGGCATTTATGTGTATACACACATGGTTGGGCCTAGTTAAGCATATAGATGTGCAAGTAGATACGCATTGATCTTTTCTAGCACAAAAAAATCCCTTTACAGTCTTTGTTTTCCTTACTCCTTTTATCCATTTGGTGTGATCAAGTACATTTTCCTCAATTGAACTTATCTTTGTAGGTTACAAAGAAAGAACCAAGTTTGACTTGATGGAATTCTAAAACATTGCAATAAAATGTTGTTGATAAGAAAGAATTTAATAGTGTAGTATGTGGAACATGTTCAGAAAATCTATAAAATTGTCTATACTTTTCCACTACAATCTATTTATCATAATTGAAAACATTGAAAAATAGAAAAAACAGTGCAGAGATGGTGCAGGGGCATCTTGGGGTCTAAATGCCTCCATGAGGCTTTGGTGAATATTGTTTTGTCTTTCAAGTTGTTTGTGGTGTAATAAGGTCCAAAGGGCCATTCTCAGTGGTTTAGAATGAGTTTTCTTTCATTGTAATGGGTTTTCAATGGTTGAACTAGGTCTCCTCCTCACCATGTAAGCTTGTTGCATCTAGTCCAAGTAAAGAATCAGGGTGCCATGATACAACCAGGTAATAGAGGGGAGTCATCTTGATGATTTTAATATGTTTTGAGGTGTCTTTGACATCTTTTGGGTTTGCAGTAAAGTCGGGTTCTTGGGTGTAGTATTAAGTTGTCTTATTTAGGCAACTTTGGGGTTAAAATAGAGTTTCTTAGTTACCAACAACCCTCCAATTAAAAATATAGTTGATGTACATTGAGAGGATTTTGAAAATGATTAAATAAGCCTCTCTTGGTCAAGGAAATATTGATTTTTAAGTAGGGAAGGACTGGATGAAATGAACTCTATTTTTATTTTATTTTCAGTGTAAACTTGTTGATCTTGTACTTGGTACGACTTGTAGCTTTCCTATACATTTCCAAGGCTGATATGGATTGAAAGAGGACTGATTTGGATAAATTTTGGTGGTGGTTTTGTGCAAATTAATTAAGGATTAGTGGAGTTCTTACCGATTTTTTGAAATTGGTAAAAAACCCTAAAAACCAGGGTTTTGATCACACAAATGCATATAACTCGCCATTCCTTCTTGGTCAAGGATTAATTATTGGTGGAATGGTAGAGTGCATCATGTATTTTATGGTTGAAATGGTATTGGAGAATGAAAATGGGTTTCGAGTGACGTTTTGGAGACTCTAGGCTTGGCATCCTCATGTGACAAGCCTAATTGTGGTGCAAAAGTCTAAGTTTGTTGATTTGTGAGTGAATTATTTTGTGTAGAATGTGTAAAAGGGGTTGAAATGTGTGTGTTGATTTTGTGAGAACCATATTATTGGCTTAGGGGAGTTTGGGTGTGCCTAGATAACCCGGTTCTTGTTTTGATCAATCAAATAGGCTTTCTTGTGGCATTACAAAACTAATCCTTTGTGCTTGTGCTAATAAATGTCATACCCTAAATATTTGAGGGTTTTTAATGGTCTGTTTGAGGGGTCTAAATTAGGGGCCACTTGTTTGGTTCTTATATTTATAGGGGTTTTATATTGACTATCCTAGTTGGCATGCCTGCAAGGGAAATAGGCCTAGTGTTGTTTTGCTAAGTAGTTGGGTGTTCTCAAGCATAAAAATGGGATGTGTGGGATTAAATTGGTAAGAAAAAAGGGTCTCCTATCCACTTCCATCCTCTTATCATGTTTTGTCTAACAGATTCCATGTTAGTATTTGGGTTACTATGTGGAGTCAAGTGAGGCTTGGTGTCTTAGTGGGCATATTTGAGAGAAGATGTGTCAAAAATCACATCTTGGTTGATCGCCTCTACATCAAAGTGGTATTAGAGAAAGGTCTGATTGTGGGAATTTTCCCAAGGATTGTGAGTAAGTAGAGAGTGAATAACAATGCCTTCAAAAGATGGATTTGTGGTTGCAAAGGAGCTGAAGTCCCTAAAAGAGAAGGTAGAAGCATTAGAAGCCACAAAGAGGAGAAGAGTGGCTATTGATGAAGAAGGTACTTCAGAGGAAGAGGTAGAAGGTGATGAGGAAGAGACTCCACCTATTGAAGTGATGGCTCCTATGCAAAGGAGATTTTTGGGTGCTTTGCAAACCATAAAAGTAGATTCTTCTAAACCTAATATGGACATACCAATGTATGGGGGTAAAATGAATGCTGAGGCACTACTAGAGTGGGTAGGTGTCTTGAACAATTACTTTAAGTACAGGGAAATGGTAGATAAAAAGAAGGTCAAGTTTTTTAAGACCAAGTTCAATGGATCAACCTTGATTTGGTGGAATTACCAACAAGGAGAAAGAGTGAAGGCAAGTAATAACATGATCACTTCATGGGAGAGAATGGTGAGTAGTTGAAAGCATAATTCCTCCCTACAAATCATGAAGTGCAAGTATTCAAGAAATTAAAAAACCTAAAACAAAAGGACATGGATGTGCCAACCTACACTAAAGAGTTTTATAGGCTTTGTATGAGGTGTGACCATGTGGATAATGAGAAGCAGAAAGTGGCCAGGTATTTGAATGGCCTAAGGTTTATGATTCAATATGAGATCATCCTAATGACCCCTAAGACAATGGAAGAATGTTTTCAAGTGGCATGTAGGGCTGAAGAGAAGCTGAGAAGGAAGCATGAGCATCAAGGAAGGGGTTGATGCATACATTTGAAAGGAAGAGGTAGTTTTGGTGGAATAAATTAGTCACAAAAAAAAAAGGGGAGTCAACTAGAAAAGAAAAACAAAGTCAAGAGTCAAGAGGAGGATTTAGGGGCAGGAGATCTAATGGAAAAGGAAAATTTGGAGGAAGAGGTTCAAATTCATTTTCTGGAAGATGCTTCACTTGCAACCAATTTGGACACGCATCCTTCAATTGTCCTCATAAAAAAGCTTCAAAATATTATGGCAGGGATAGGAGAAACCATTTGGTGCAAGAAGAGGATTCATAAAGTGTGACTTCACCTTCTAGGCCTATTGATCCTGAGATTGGAGAGAACTTGATGATGAGGAGGGTACTTTTGAAGGTACCAAGTACCAAGAAGCCACCACAGAGGAAGTCCCTATTCAGGACCACATGCAAATTCCATGGGAAGGTATGCAAGGTAATTATAGACTCATTCTCTATTGATAATCTAGTGTCCTTAGAGATGGTTGAAATTTTGAAATTGAAAAAAATTCCTCATCCTAATCCTTACAAGGTGTCATGGATAAATAAGAATCAACAAGTGCTTGTCAATGAGAAATTTTGGGTGGAATTTCAAATGAGGGACTATAAGGAAAAAAATCCTTTGTAATGTTACTCCCATGGATGATTGTCACCTACTCTTAGGACATCCTTGGCAGTATGATAGGAAAGCCCAACATGATGGGCAAAAAAATACCTATAAGATCAACAAAGATGGTGAATCTTTCACCTTGAATCCTTTGTCGGAGGAAGGCATGGATAAACAACATTAGTCTAACATCATGATGGTAGGAGAGAAGGATTCTTTGCAAACCTTAAAGGATAACGGAGGTCTTGGGTTTGCCTTGATTGTTAAGCCAAAGTGCAGGTTTGTTTATTCTACAAATAAAGGATCCATCCCTAGTGAAGTTCAAACCTTGTTGGATAGATATAAGGAGATTTTTGTGGATGAATTGGCTCGTTCCCTAACTCCAATAAGAGATATCAGTCACCATATTGATCTGATACTAGGTGCCACATTGCTTGATAAGGTTGTCTACAAAATGACCCTTGCTCAAAATGAAGAGATAACAAAACAAGTGGAAGAACTATTGGACAAGGCCTAGTGAGAGAGAGCTTGAGCCCTTGTGTTGTTCCAACCATGTTGGCTCCTATGAAATATGGTAAATGGAGGTTATGCACTGATTCAAGAGCCATAAATAGGATAACCATTAGATATAGGTTTCCTATACCAAGAACAAAGGATCTTATGGATTGTCTAGGAGGGGCTTGCTATTTATCAAAGATTGAATTGAAAAGTGGATACCATCAAATTAGGATCAGTGAGGGGGATGAATGGAAAAAAAAAATCAAAACTAATGAGGGTCTCTATGAGTGCATGGTGATGCCTTTTGGCTTGTCCAATGCCCCTAGTACCTTCATGAGATTAATGAATGAGGTATTGAAACCGTTTATTGGAAAATTTGTTGTGGTTTATTTGGATGAAATTATTGCATTTATCAAGTCCAAGGAGGAGCATTTGAAGCATCTTGATATGGTCCTAAGGAGGTTACATGAAGAGGGATTTCTGATCAACATGCAAAAGTGTGAGTTTATGAAAGAAGAATTGGTCTATTTTGGGTTTTTCATAGCAAAAGGCAGTTTGAAAATGGATCCATCAAAGGTTGAGGCCATTCTTAATTGGAAAATACCTAGGTCAGTGAGTGATATGAGGATCTTACATGGCCTTGCAAGCTCCTACAGAAAATTCACAGAGAATTTAAGTCACATTTGTGCACCAATCATAGACACAATCAAGGGAGATAAGAAGAGAAATTTCCAATGGACCAATGAAGTAGATGAAAGGTTTGATTATTTGAAAAGAAAGGTATCACAATAGCCTATCCTTTCTCTTCCTAATTTTGATAAAGTCTTTACAATTGAGTGTGATGCAAGTGGTCAACCTATAGGTGTTTTCCTATGTCAAGAGGGTAGACTAGTTGCATTCTTTAGTGAAAAACTAAATGTGGCTAAGAGAAAATATTCTTCATATGATCTAGAGTTGTATGATATTTTCCAAGCCTTAAATAAATGGAGGAACTACTTGTTACCAAAGGAGTTTGTTGTATTCACTGACAACCATGCACTTAGTTTCTTGAATGGACATGAAATTTTTAACCAAAAGCACATGAAATTGGTTGAATACGTACAAGCATACACCTTCTCCATAAAGCACAAGAAGGTGTTAGCAAAAAAATTTGCAGATGCCCTTAGTAGAAGGGTCATGATGGTTCAAGAAGTTCAATTCCAGAGTGTGGGTATAGAATATCTTAAAGGTAAGTATAAGGAGGATGAATATTTCAAGGTTGTTTTTGATGTTTGTTCTAAGTTTTCAGATTCTTTCCACAATGATTATGTTGATTATGTTTTGCAAGATGGCCTATTTTTTGAAGGGGCTCAATTGTGCATACCCAAGTGCTCTATGAGGGAAAGATTGATAAGAGAAAAGCATAGTGGAAGTCTTCGAGGGAACTTTGGACTTGAAAAAATCTTGGAGCAGGTTAGGAGGTTTTACTTTTGGCCTAAAATGCAGGTTGATGTAAGAAAGTTTGTGGATAATTTCACTATATTCCAAAGAGAAAAGGGAAGTACTTCAAATTATGGCCTATACAAACCTATACCAATCCCAATAGACCTTGGGAGAGCATAAGCATGGATTTTGTCTTAGGAATACCTAAGACTCAAAGGGGAGTTCATAGTGTTTTTGTAGTGGTGGATAGGTTCAGTAAAATGGCACACTTTATTCCTTGTAGAAGTACTAATTATGCCACTAATATTGCATGACTATTCTTCAAAGAAATTGTGAGGATCCATGGTGTTCCTTTGAGCATCATGTAAGATAGGGATTCCAAATTCATTTTGTCACTTTTGGAGGACCCTATGGAAGAAGTTAGGGACAATTTTTTAATATAGTTTTTCCTACCATCCTCAAATAGATGGAAAAACAAAGGTGGTTAATAGATCACTTGGTAATTTGCTAAGGTTCTTGATAAAATAGCATGTTCTTCAATGGGATTTGGTGTTGCCCCAAGCAAAATATGCTTATAATGATTCTCTAAATAGAAGCATAGGCAAAATTACCTTTGAGGCGGTGTATGGAATGAATCCAAGGGGAATATTTGAGTTGAGAGATTTGAAGGGCATGGAGAAGAGGAGTTTTCCATTGCAATGAAATCCATTCATGATCAAGTGAAGGAGAATATCAAGAAGAGCGCAAATAAATACAAAGAGAGGGCAGATTTGAAAAGAAGGAATGTTCAATACAAGGTGGGAGATTTGGTTTTTGCATACTTGAAGAAGGAGAGGTTGCCTAAGGGAGAATACACAAATTTATAAATGAAGAAAATAGGCCCTTGCAAGATCATTCACAATTTTGGGAAAAATACCTATGAGATAGCAATCCCTCCCAGAGTGGCTATCTCCCCCATTTTTAATGTTGTTGACTCATACCCCTTTAAGAGATCTTTGGATGTAGGTTCAAGTGTTAAAGATGATGAGTGTTTGGTTGCAAGACCTTCCACCATCTGAACCTTTGAAACTTGAGGCTATCATAGACACTAAGGAGGTAAAAAGGATAAGAAAGAAGGTATATAATTAATTTTTGGTTAAGTGACAGGGTCTTCCACCTAAAGATGAAACTTGGATGAGTGAAGAATATATCAAACAACATGGAATTACTCTGTAACAACTGATCTCAGGTGGTATTTGAGATCTCTTCCACCCCGGGTGTATGGTGCAGGGGCACCTTCGGGTCTAAATGCCTCAATGAGGCTTTGGTGAATCTTGTTTTGTATTTCAAGTTGTTTGTGGTGTAATAAGGTCCAAATGACCATTCTCAATGGTTTGGAATGGTTTTTCTTTCATTTTAATAGGTTTTCAATGATTGAACTAGGTCTCCTCCTCACCATGTAAGCTTGGTGCATCTAGGCCAAGTAAAGAATCAAGGTGCCATGATGAAACTAGGTAATAGAAGGGAGTCATATTGATGATTTTAATATGTTTTGAGGTGTCTAACATAGTTTGGGTTTGAAATGAAGTTTGGTTCTTGGGTGGGGTTTGTGGAGGATCATGATGGGCCAAAAAGTGGTGATAGTAAGCCATATGATGACCCATGTGGCTGACGACTTTTTTTTTACACAAAAATGATGAAACGAAAAGGGTTTTTAGAGGAGATTCTCAAATTTACACCAATATAAATTATGCTTTACTTTGAATTTAATAAATAATTATTTTTTATTTTCTATTAGAATTATGAATAAAGTCTTGATTGATAGGTTGATTGAAAAACATCTATAACTTTCAAACGGTATCACATTTTTTTTAATCTGAAACATGTGTCACATTCTATGCTATGTATATTATAGGATTAAAAAAAAAAAAAAATTTCATGAATTTTTTACGAACTTAAGGTGGTTAGATAGACAAGATTTTTTTTTTTTTTTAAGTTGTAATAAAAAAATCATAATTAATTATTTACTTGGAAGAAAATTATAAAAAGATATGCATCACATCGGGAGAAGAGTCCTCTACTTATATCTAAAATTTTATAAAAAAATATTATCATTTAATTGTGGTTAGGGTGGTCAGACAAACACTTCTTATCTTTACCTTGAAATTTTGAATTTTCACCAAATAGATTTTTTTTTTTTAAATAAAGGTCTAGTAGTTTAGAAACCACATTCAATTTGCTACAGATTCCATTTTTACTTTTTTTTGAAATAATATAAATAACTTATTCAAATTTTTATGTCAAGTTGTCTAACTATAATTTTATGTCTTTTTATTGCCACTTAAGGGCCTATTTTTTCCATGATGATCTTGCATATACCCAGTGTAGTATTAAGTTGTCTTAACTAGGCAGTTTGGGGGTTAAAATGGATTTTGTTAGTTCCCAATGACCCTCTAATTAAAAAAAGAGTTGAGGGAAATTGAGATGACATTATAAATGATTAAATAGGCCTCTCTTTTTTGAGGAAATATTGATTGTTAAGTTGGAAAGAAGACTGAATGAAAAGAACTATGTTTTCCTCTATTTTTTTGTCTAAACTTATTGATCCCGTACTTGGTATGGCCTGCAAATTAACTATACATTTACAAGGCTATATGGATTGAGTTGCATTCATTTTGGTGGTGTTTTTGTGCAAAACCATAGAGGATTAGAGGATTTCTTACTGATTTGCTAAAACTGGTCAAAAACCCTCAAAACTAGGGTTTTGATCACAAAAATGCATGCAACTCACCATTCCTTCTTGGTCAAGGATTAATTCTTGGTTTAATGGAAGAGTGAATCATATATTTCATGGTTTAAATGGTCTTGGAGAATGGTATATGGTTTGGAGTGGCTTTTTGGAGACTCTAGGCTTGGCATCCTCATGTGACAAGCCTAATTGTGGTGCAAAAGTCTAAGTTTGTTGATTTGTGAGTGAACACATTTGTGAAAAATTCTTAAAAGGTGTTGAAATGTGTGTTTTGATGCTATTAGAACCATATTCTTGGCTTAAGGGAGCTGGGGTGTGCCTAGATAACCTAGTTCTTGTTTGGATCAGTCAAATAGGCTTCCTTGTGGTGTTAAAAAACTAATCCTTTGTGCTTGTGCAGATAAATTTCATACCTTAAAGCTTTGAGGGTTTGTAATGGTCTATTTGAGGGGTCTAAATTAGGGTCCACTTGTCTATTTCTTGGTTTGTAATACCCCTCCATTTTGTCTCTTGTTCAAATTGCTTTATGTTATGTTTCGTTGCAGTTACTTTGATACTAGATACATTTTGTTATGATGTTTTGATTGCTACTATTGAGCAACAACTAATATTGTGGGATGCAGTTATCTGATTATTGTTTCACATGCATTATGGATTAATGATGTTGTAGAATTAACATGAGATGTTATTATGAGATTACTGGATTATGATGGAAGTGTCAGTTTCAATGAGTGTATTGGTGAAGAGGATGGTTTCACATCACTCACTTGCGAGCACCCTGCGAATCCATAATTTCTTCTTCACGGTGTGTATTATATGCTAGATATATTGTATGATATTGTTTACTTGGTTGCAGGATTGCAGGTACATGACATCGACTCCACCTGGTTGCACAGGTTTGAGCGTGTCGATCCAACGGTTAAGTTGAACGGGAGATAGTAGCTAGGTAACATGTGTCAAGTTCACACCCTAGCCTTAGTGTGTCGTTAGTTGTGTGTGTCGAGTCATTGTCTGTCTTGCTTTGATGCCATTTAATTCTAAAGGATTATTGATTTAGAAATAGATACTTAGAATAATTGCATTTAAATCATGTTGATGGTTATTTAATTCAAATAATGAACTCTGGATAAAAGTTTATATTTAAATTAATTAATTATATTTAATTTATTTAATTAATTAAATTTAATCCAAGGGGGTTGAATTTAGTTATTAAATAATTAAATTAATTAATTAAACGTGATGCAAGAGAATGAAAGGAAATAAAAGAATTAAAATTAAATTTGGAATTTAATTTCAACGTGTGGGAATTAAATTAGAAATTGTAATTAAATGTTTATTTGGGAAATTAGTTGCAACTTTGAAAATTAATTTATTATTTCAAATTTCATTTTAAATTGAAATTGAAATTGAAATTGAAATATCTAATTTGCATGTAATGTGAATTAGGGTTGTATTAGGTATTTTTGATTTATAAAGAATACACGTTTTAATTTTAGGGCAGAAAAATCTTTTAGAAGAAAAAAAATACATTTTGACAGCAAGGAAGAAATTTTGGAAAATTTGCACAAGGGTTTGAAGAAAGTTTGATTGTAGAATTGATTGAAAGAAATATTGTTTGCATTTGTTGGATTTTGGATTGGATTCATTGGAGGATTGAAGAAAATTCAGGAAATCTTTGGAGGAGGCTTGCATCAGAAATTCATCTCTTCCTGTATCTTCTTGTACCAGGTTTTCCTCTTTGTGTTTTATTGTTCTTGATTGTTTTCTTTAAAATAGTAATGATTAAAGATTTGTTTGTTAAATCTGTTTTAGAAAATAAATTTTATATTAGAAGAAAAGAATTAAACAAATTTACAGCCTTTGCTTGTGAAAATTCTTGAGTGAAAATTGTGAAAACTTTAGTTGAATTTAAATTATTTGGGGAAATCGATTTTGTTGTTATTGAAATCAAACATAGAGATTGAACAATGCATTTAGAATGTTTTTAGAAAATAAAACCTTCTGTTTATTATTAAAAAACGGATTTTAAAATCTGTAGTATAGTTATAATTTTCATGGTAAAATGGTCTGATTGTGTCGCCTATAACTTAACTTTCACACACTGGGTTTTCAAGAAATTTAAATTTTTTTTGCCTTTTGAAATGTTCTTACTCTTGTCCAAAAATGGGAAATACCCAGATCGTAGTTTTTGAGTTATGCTTGAAACACGAGACTGTTGTTAAGTTATTTTCCCATGGCTGTTCTGAAAATAAAATAATAATAAATATTATTATTTTAGGTATTGTTATTATAATATTAAAATATTATTTAATAATATTTTATATTATAATTTATAATACTAAAGTATTATATTTATTTATATTATTTTAAACAAAATTTCTATATTTGATTAGTGGAATTAATATTATAAACGTACGGGGAAATTATTGTTTATTTTAAAATGGCATGTTAAAGTTTAATTAGAGGAGTTAAATATTTGTTTTAAAGAATGCATAATTTAAAATTTAATTGTGGAATTTAAATTCATGTGTAAAAGGTCCAATTATTAATTTGATTTAATTGGAAAAATATATTTATATTTTGAAAAATTGAGGATAAGGGATATTTTATTTTGAATTAAACAATTTGATATTCTGTAAAGAATAGAAGTTATGTTAATGATTAAATATATTTAAATATATTAATTTATATTTAGTATATATTGAAGGCATATATCCATTTGAGAGAATAAATAATATTTTATCTTATTTTATTCTGTTGTTTGGAAATTGAGTATTATTATTGTTCTAAAAGAAATGATTAGTATGTGTAGAAAATGTATAGAGAAAGATATTTTTTAATAGAAGTAATTATTTGATTTAAAAGAAAATATTTATTTTGTTAATATTAGTGAAGAAAATATATTGAGATGTATATAAATATATCCATGAGTATTTTCAATCAGTATTTACCTTGTTTTATTTAAGTGCGTGTAATTTAGCTTTGCATGAAGAATTTAAATGATAAGTTTTGAATGTATGGTCAAAATTGATAAGGAAAAAGATATTTAAATATATTGAAGAATTATAGAAATATTTATATTTAAATGTTTGTTTTAATTAATGAGATTTAATTAGAAACAATATGAATGCGTGGCCAAATAGACAAGCCAAAAGATATTTTTATACATTGATGAAATTGCATGTTTTTAAATGGATAGTTGATGAGACATAGACTCCGGATAGAAAATTGGAAAAGATTGGTTGCAATAGTGTTAGGTTGCATTAGAAGTAAATTTAGGAACTAACTATATTGAAAAAGGCAAATAGTTATTATGTTTTATTTAGTTCCATAGAGTAATCTAGTCATTGTGAATGGAATATTAATGGTGTCTATATAATATGGAGCATATATATATATATATTCAGTGTAAAATTCATTATCGTATTTTATTTTAATGAGATGCATGCAATGTATTATTGAATAGAGATTTAAAATGGATTGATTAGTGTATATGGAAAATGGATAGAGAAACAATATGTTATTATATTAAAGTGATTGAATGTTTTAAATAGAAAATTGAATGAGATGTAAGATTTGGTTAGGAAATGGAAAAAGTTTACTTCTATGGATTTGTGTTGATTTAAAAGTAAATTAAGAAGTTTTATTGATGAGGCAATCCATTATGTTATTTAATTAATTTCTATTTAGATTAATTGAATCATTGTGATTGGATTATGAAAGAGATATGGATTTAGTATATCCAAAAGTAGTATCTTCCTAATGATTATCTTAAAGGATTTAATTCTCTGTATTCAGTAAAGGGAAGTAAGTTTAATTGTTTTAGATTTTTAATAATGAAAAGGGAAATAGGGGTTATGATTATTTTAGATGATCTAGTTATCATGACTTTGACTTTTCTACACTACCTATTGAATGAGTATGGATTTAAGAAATCCAAATATTAGATTTGATTGATGACTTAAATGCTTTTGTTGCTATGTCGTCAAGTTGCGTTGTTGGTTTTGGGATTTAGTGTTAGTCCTAAATTATAAGTCTTCCAGAAGAACTTAGAGGATAAGGGTTGTTGAACCTTTATGCCATCCAGTTGTTTTCCCTTGGGTAGTGCATGGCGTCTTTTCAGTTTTACCCAGTTTTCACGAACGGGGATGGTTGCACCTCCTTGGTTTAGGAGCGGATTATGGGATCCATGTCTCCTTATATGGAGTGACCTTGTGATGTGGTTTCATCTTGTTGCCTCCTATGAAAAGAGTGAACTATGTGTTGTTGCCTCCAAGATGTTTGGAGTGAGATCTTTTGTACCTCCTATGAAAGGAGTGGACTATGTGATAGTTGCCTCTAAGATGTTTGGGGTGAGTTTCTATTATTTGTATCCTCCTTGTGTTGGAGTGGATTATGATGCCTAGTTGGTATTCACTTGTGTTTCCCTTGGTGGATTGTTTGGGTGTGTGTTGTCGAATAGAAGAGTGGCTTCTGTTAGGCGCCAGAGCCCAAAGAGGTAAACTGGATAACCTTCAGGAGTGATTTAAACAAGTGATAATTAAAATAATGTACTTAGAAGATTTGGACTAACTTCTCACATTAATCAAGATAATTTAATCCTCACTCATAGACACAAGGGATCGTTTAGACTTGGGATGAGTGAGAAGGCCTGGAATGGCAAGATCAACTATCTTGTCCTTGCAAGAGGTAGTTGATTCCACATGAGTGAGTATGAGTGCCGAGATTTGGTTGAGGCCACCAGGATTACTTGTGCCGCATCCTATGAAGAATGCCCAGAGGAGATCTCATGACAAACCTTGCGATGACACTCTATCTATGACAACTGTTGTTAATTATTTTATGTGTATGGTTATTTGAACATACTTGATCTACTTTATATCTGGAAGCAATGTGACCTATGTCAATGATGTTGGAGTTGTACTTGTATTGTACTTGATTTGTACTTATGTTGTACTTGAGTTGTACTGGATTCGTACTTGTATGGTGAATGAGTTGTACTTGTTAATTCATTTGGTTAGTTATGTCAGTTTGAGTCAGTATGAGTCTGCCTTTGGTTAGAGGTAGTAGAATCTTTGTCCATGTTACTTTGTTACTATCTCCTAGCATGGGGGGTGGGCCTTCGGGTACCATATTGGTAGGGTGGAACATGCACCAAAACTGTTGGGTCCCCATCGAATCTTTAGTACTTGGTGGCGAGACATCCAGATGGACAGCTCGTGGTTCTTGTTGTAATTTATTGCATTGTAATATTTCAGTTTGTATATGATACTTTATCCCTCTTATGTTTACGAGGTGGAGTTATGTAATTGTAATACATTTGTACTAGTGCCTCATTCTGGGAATGAGTGATGTAACTGTTGGATTAAGATAATGTTTATGAGATTGTATTTTGGATGATTACTTTATTATGTTATGTGGTATTCTTATGATGTATGATGTTTATATCATAAAGTTCATAATGCTATGGTTATATGTAATATGTATGTGTGGGTTTAAGTAATCCTAACCTTGTAGCCTTAAAGGTTGTTGTTAATTAGTAAGTGAATGTGTATGTTAAATGCACTTTAAAAAAAATAAAATTGGTTTGCTTATGATGTTAATTACAACTTCCTTTAAGGTTACTTGGCGGGGCATTACACATATAGATTTTTTATATTGACTATCCTAGTTGATAGCATTGTAAGAGAAATAGACCTAGTGTTTTTTTCTGAGTAGTTTGGTGTTCTCAAGCATAAAAGTGGGATGTGTGGGCTTAACTTGGTAAGCCAAAATGGTCTCATGTCCACTTCCATCCTTTGATCATGTTTGGTCTAACAAATTCCATGTTAGTAGTTGGGTTACTTTGTGGAGTCGAGTGAGGCTTGGTGTCTTAGTGGGCATATTTAAGAGAAGTTGTGTCAAAAATTACATCCTCATTGATCCTCTCTACATCAATAGCACTATTTAAAACTATGAATTGTCATATCTACAAATCTTAATCATTATGTTGATGAAACCTAAAATACTGAAAAATAACCCAATAGAATTGAACTATTGTATTCAATGGTGTAGCATTTAGATGTTAATAACAAAACATTTTATAACACAATATGTGCAACATGTTCATAGTGAAGTTGAAAAATTATTTGGAGCGTGGTAGTAGAATGTGTCTATTGAAAATCAATAAATTGATAAACACCCAAAATAGTGCACACAACTATGGTAAGAGCTTCAAAGAACATGGTCATAATTTAAGGAATTACAATGAAACAGTGAATGTATTGGTTTATATATGTATTAGTTAGATCTTGTGTTTGTGTGTGTATGTGTATGTATATATATGTATATATGTATATATGTATATATTTATATATATATGTATATATTTTTATATATATGTATATGTATGTATATATGTATATATATATATTACATATATACATGTATGTATATATATATATGTAGTGCACAAAACTATGGTAAGAGCTTTAAAGCACCAAATAGAGAAATTTTAAAAGAGCTATTAGAATAACACTTAAGAGCCATAATACAAATTTTATCTTGAATAACTTTAGGCTTTCATACTAACACTTTACACATATATATGTGATTATGCCTATGTTAATATGCAATTCCTCCTATTGTAATGGGTATAACGCCAAATAATTTTTATATATTTATATATATCTGTATACACATCTGTATATATATATACATATATATATATATATGTATATATATAAATGTATATATATATATGTATATGTATATATGTATATATATATGTATATGTATATATGTATATATATATGTATATATGTATGTATATGTATATATGTATGTATATGTATATATGTATATATATAGTTTTCTTTTTATGTTTTCGGTTTTCTTGTCTTTTATGTGTATACACACATGTCTGACCTTGGTTAAGCATATATATGTGGAAGTATATACACATTGATCTTTTTCATCACAAAAAAACATCCCTTTACAACCTTTGGTTTCCTTACTCCTTTTATCAATTTTCTGTGATCAAGTACATTTTCCTCGATCAAATTTGTCCTTTTAGGCTGCAAAGAAACAACCAAGTTTGAATTCATGGCATTCTAAAAAATTGCAATCATATGTTGTTAATAAGGAAGCATTTAATAGTGTAGTATGTGGAACATGTTCATAGAAAAGCTATAAAATTATAGTCTATACTCTACCACTACAATTTGTTTATCATAACTGAAAACATTGAAAAATACCAAAAACAATGCATAGAACTATCTCAAAGAATCAGTTGTCATATCTGCACATCTTATGCATTATGTTGATCAGACCCAAAAATACTGAAAAACAACCCAATAGAATTGAACTATAGTATTCAATGGTGTAGCATTTAGATGTTAATAACAAAGAATTTTATAACAAAATATGTGCAACATGTTCATAGTGAAGTTGAAAAATTGTTTGGAGTGTGGTAGTACAATGTGTCTATTGAAAATCAATACATTGATAGACACCCAAAATAGTGTAGAAATCTATGGTAAGAGCTTCAAAGCACATGGTCATAATTTAAGGAATTACAATGAAATAGTGAATGTATTGGTTTATATATGCAATGGTTAGATCCTATGTGTGTGTGTGTGTGAGTATGTATGTATGTATATATGTATATATGTATATATTTATATATGTATGTATGTATATATATGTATGTATATTTATATATGTAGTGCACAAAACCATGGTAAGACATTCAAAGCACCAAATAGAGAAATTTTAAAAGAGATATTAGAATAACACTTAATAGCCACTACACTAATTTTTTCATGAATATCTTTATGCTTTCATACTAACCCTCTTCAAATATATATATGCAATTGCACCTATGGTAATGGGTATACCACCAAAGATGTCGTATATATTTATATGTATATATGTACATATATGTATGTATATGTATATGTATATATATATATATATAGTGCACAAAAATATGCTAAGAGCTTCAAAGAACATGATCATAATTTAAGGAAACCACTCAATAGTATCCTTCCTATTATGTTGGTAATAACAATAAAACAATGAATGTATTAGTTTATGTATGTAATGATTACATCATGTGTTTGTGTGTGTGTGTGTGTGTGTACATAAACAAGATGTGTGTGCCACCTTTGATTTCATCTTCATATGAATCAATTTCTAGCAGCTGCAACTATATATTTAGAATAATGCATGTGTTTGGATGTCATATACACAAACAAAAAATGAAAAAAAAGGTTCAAAAGGCAATCTTGTAGACTGGCATTGTTGTGTGCATATTTTCATGGTGAATTTAAAACAAATTGTATTTCTAATAATAGAGAACCCAACAAATAAGAACAAAATTTTCTTCCATCTCTAAAGTTGAGAAGGATGCAAAGCAAATGGATAACTTCAATGCTTCACTTGATTCAAGCTACATTATTTGGTACTAAATATTATAGACAATTGGGAAATTCTAAAAGAGCTATTAGAAAAACACTTAAGAAAGAATCACAAGAAAATGAAAGATGATCAAAAACCCACATTAAATAGAACTTTAAAATATGGAGAATAGAAGAGGTGAACTATGATAATTTGTAAACACATAGTTCACAAAGAAGATATAACATGTTGTATTCACACAAAATGCAAAAGTGAAGATACCTTGACAACTACAACACTAATTTTATCTTCAATACCTTTATGTTTTCACTCTAACCCTCTGCATATATATATCCAATTTTAAAAAGTATACACATGTAGGGGAAATTGTATGTGTATGTTTATGTAGTATAACATTCAAAGAAATACACTGTTCAAAAAAAAATATAACATGTCCCATTCAGACAAAACGTAAAACTAAACATACCTTTAGAGCTACTAAAGTAACTTTATTTTGAATATCTTTATGCTTTCATACTAACCCTTTGTATATATACATGAAACTGCTCCTATTGACAAGTATTGATACAAAACAAGTAATTTACATAACAAATACCTTGTCAATTCAAAATTCAAGCTACATTCTTTTCTACTAAATATTATAGACAAATACTAAAATTGTATAAAAGGTATACTTCCTCCTTTTGTGTTTATTGCCATTGTGCAACAATGTAAGCAAGAATTTTTCACTCTGCTTCTGCCTATCCAAGCAGCCCAACCCTCTAACACTGCCATACCATGTGCTCAACAAAGCCCACCTCCATGGAATGTTGTGGTGAACAGTCTTGGGAAACTCCCCATCGGCCTTCCATACATATTCCAATGTTCAAACCATGCAATTCCTTTTGTGATCATCCATATATACATTTATATACAAATGGATAAACATATATTGTGTTCTATGTTTATGTGAAATTACTAATTTAAATATATCTATGGTTATACAAGTATATTCATATATGCTAATATGGTTCAACTTGTATGTACATTCCTAGGCCATTTGAATACATTCAAGTTCAACAATCCAATCAATTTCTGAAATAAAAAGGCTAAAAACCAGCAACAAAACCATTTGTACTATAGCCATCATAAAGAGGAAATTTGTGCAAAAATCCATACAAAATACTTGGAACAAAGGCTAACTACAACAAGAACACCTTCAACTCTACCCAAGTCTATTAATCTTCCCTTAGAACCCCCACTAGCAATGGTAAATCCCACTCCTTTTTCCATGGATTGTTTTCTTCTCCCAAGCAACCAAAGTGTGGATGATAGTTTGGACAGAAACATATTGATTTCAACCTCACAAGATATGTTCAATATGCAATCTCAACTAAATCCCCCCATTACACTAGCACACCAACAACATCTCAAAGAATTTTTCAATGACTGCTACCTTTCTTTAGTAAAACAATTCTGACACCACTTAGATGTATTGCCAAACCTTTTTGTTTGTTAGATATGCAAAGAAAGCTACATTGGGATGCACACTTGTTTATCCAAACCAAAAATTGTATGGGCCAGATGTTATTTTTAAAAAGGCTCCCACCGATTCAACTCTGTAAATGGCATGGACCTAGGGCCACAACCATTTTTGCTTTAAAAACTAGCAAAAGTTGAAGAAATGCTTATTGCTAGGGTTGGTCCAGTTTTACAAGTGTCCCACACTAGAGGAGGGCAGTTAAAATACAGTGGTCACACAACAAGCTTTCCTCAATATATCTCAAGTATTGTACAACTTTTGTCTCACCGATTACAAGACGTTGAAGTTGTGATCGTACGGTGGACGATCATTGAAGGTGGAAACTATGACTGCTATGATAATAAACATCATGTCATGGATGTGTTGAAATATAAAATTCAATATGAAAAATGCTACAATGACATTGAGATTGATGTTCAAGCTCTTGATATGTTACCTAATATTATTATTGATGTCTCGAATTTCTTGCATACAATAGAGAAATTCTCCAATGAAGAGTTGATGCCATCAACTAGTTCAACAAATTCTATTGAACATGAAAATGGGTCTTCAACCTTTTCATCATTTATCCCTTTTTTTGCCAAATGCGACACGAGAGCTACACAAAATAAAAATGGTATTAAAAATTGCAGAAAAGGAGCAGAATATCTTGTCCTAGCCTGAAATTAGTTGTTCTCCTATTAATGAATACAACAATGAAGGTTTATTTAGAATGGATTTTCCAACACTACTCCCCACTGGAACAACACTTCCCCTCCAACTAGGTTATATTCAAATTCAGTTGCATGAATATGTCCTCCACTTAATGACATATATTGACCATAGATTTGGAAAACATGTCAAGTTTAGGTATTTCCTCTAAAACTTGATAATGAGACATCACAGTCAACAAACTATTTTTGTCTTCATCCCAACAAATCTGGAAGACAAAATCCCAAAGTCTTTGTCTTTATTGCATGAACGAATTCAAGCTGCTCTTGATGACCAAATAGTAGAGAAACTCATGTGTTTTGGTGATTTGTTGTGTGGGACCTACCCTTTTTGGAACTCTTGCCAAGCCCAACTATCTACAATGATTGAACAACTTAGGATACCTACCCTTTTTTTAACTCTGAGCTATGCAAAAAAAATGGTTTGAGCTACAAAACATTTTCTCCTCTACGGCTTGTTTGGTGATGGATACTGCAAAAAATAACCTAATAGATAGTGTGATTCAAAATCCACATATAACATCTTTATATCTACATTATAGATTCTCAATTTTCCATCAAGAGGTGATTGAAAATATTTTGCACACAAAAGATTATTGGTATAGATATGAATGGTAGCATTGTGGCTCTGCACATGTGCATGGATTTTTATGGCTTCCAGAAGCATCAAACATTGAAACCCTTGATTGGTCCAATCACCATGATCTTACCATGGCAAGGAACTTTTTGATAGATATGTTTCAACATGGAATCCATATTTCCCCGCACAAAGATTGCTTAGAATGTATTGTTGTTTTGTAGAAAATTTGTGCTTACTTTCCATGACCTAGATTATTTCCAGTGATCCAATCATAGATTATCGAGAGTTTCTAAATATAGTTCAAAGGCACACAAAATGCTTTGAATATACTTGTTTCAGGAAAAAAGGAGACCAATTACAATTTCGTTAGAAAGCATCTTGGTAGAAAAAACTTACCTCTACATTGACACCTGATGAGAAGTCTTAAAAATGCTACAAACCAACAAGAAATGATGATTGCCTAAATATTCATATCCCACCCATGCTTGCAATCTAGTGTTCCAGTGTTGACTACTAGCCAATTGTTTTAAATTATATCTCTAAATATGCAGCTAAATATGAGAAGAAATCATAAAATTACCTTGATATGCTGAAAAGACATGCAAATAGAAATATAGTTGAGCATAGAGAACTGCTTGCATATCAAAAATTCATGATGAACATTCTTATTGAGTGTGACATCTTTGCATAGGATACGTGCCATATGTTACAAAAATTTCCCCTTGTCACTTCAAGCTGACAATATATTCACTTGAATGTTGGCAAAAAGGCATGGTTTCGTATACATAAATATGATACTAATGAAGGCCTACCAAAAAATTATATTTATTGTTATATGCAAAGGCCTCCAGATTTGGGTGTTGTATCCCTAGTTGACTCAGTTTGCTTATATACGCATTCAGTCCATGACAAAAAGGACAAATGGAAATCGAGATAGCAACCTACAATTATTCGTGTGTACCCCTTGTTCAAGAATATTCCCCTTGAAGATACAAAAATATTTGACACATTTTGTTGGACTGAACTTATGTTATGCAATCCTTTCTGAAACATACGCATAGATATAGGTGTTTCCAAAGAAGACATAGTACAAAATTGGAAAGTTTTAAAACCTGTTGTTTATCATCCTTGGCATGTTAATAGAATACCAATTGCATCCACGATTGAAGAACACCATGGTAGTGATAGTGATAATTTGAACTATCAACATTTTATGGATGAATATGAATGGGAAGTTTTCTCTTAGCTTGTTGCTACTACTAACTTTAGTATAAATCAGCTGCAGTTGTTGGGTAGGCGAGAATTTGATATGAACCATTCATGGAATACAAACCATGTGCCTGAATAAATTCATAATATTTCTTTGTAGTTCATTGCATTGGCCAAGCCACAACTTGAGTAAGCTATGATACAATCCTTATCTGTAAATACATCAACCCATCAGCTTTCACCAAAACAACAACTAGCTCTTCAAATCATCCATTCCCATTACATGTAAGCTTCCCCCAAAGGCCCTCTCCACATGATAATTCAAGGAAAAAATGGCAGTACTAAATCCTTTTTTATAAATTGTATAAGACAAAAAATAAACACCTCTACTACTAGATGCAATAGCCCATTGCTCACATTGGCCCCTACAGGTGTTTCTTTCTACAACATATGTGCCTCCACAATCCATACAACCCTCTGCATTCCCATAAATGATATGAATCCTTTGCAAGGCCAATCATTGAAAATATTCCAAGAAAATTTAAATTATATTCAATACATTTTGATAGATGAAATGAGTTTTCTGGGTATGTGCAGGATCATCATGGAAAAATAGACCCTTAAATGGCAATAATATTCATAAAATCTGAGTTAGGAAACTTGACATAAAATTTTGAATAAGTTATCTATATTATTTTAAAAATATGTAAGAATAGAATCTATAGCAAATTGAATGTAGTTTCTAAACTACTAGGTTTATTAATTTTATTTTTTAGATCTATTTGGTGAAAGTTTGAAATTTCAATGCAGTAGTACTTAAATTTCAGGGAAAAAATAAGAAGTAGGTGTCCTTCTGACCACCCTAACCACCATAAAATGGTAATATTTTCTTATAATATTTAAGATATAAGTAGGGGACTCATGTCCTGATGTGATGCATATTTTTTTGTAATTTTTTTCCAAGTAAATAATTAATTATGAATTTTTTATTACAACTTTTAAAAAATCTAAAAAATTGTATGTCTGACCACCTTAACTTGGTCAAAACTTCATGAAATTCAATTATTATTATTTTAATCCTATAGTATGTGAAGAATAGAATGTGTTGCATGTTTTGGATTCAAAAAATGTGATACCATTTGAACTCTATAGAATTTTTTCAACCAACCTATCAATTAGGACTTTAGTCATAATTCAAATAGAAAATGAGCAATAATTATCTATTGAATTCAAAGTAAAGAATAATTTAAATTGGTGGAAAGCTGAGAATATCCTTTAAAAACCCTTTTCATTTCATCAATTTTGGGTAAAAAAAAAATCGTCAGCCACATGGGCCATCATATCACTTAGACATTGCCACTTTTTGGCCCATCATGATCCTACACATACCCTTCTAGGCCTGAAGTTTCTACTCAAAATAGATAGCCGGTTGTGCCAATCATTCCCTAATAACCAAGGGGAACCATTCGGTGGTGTTTATATCATCCTTGTTGGTGATCTTTCCTAGTTATCATCAGTCATGGATACTCCTATTTATGCTTCATGCTCATCAGTTGTAGCCGTATGCCATACTTTTATAGTCTCAATAAAATTCGACACTATTTTTTGTCAACAAGTAGATAGTCCTTCCTAGCAAACATTTTGGGAAACCATTCTCCATATACGAAATGGTGAGGCTCTCCACAATGATTGGGAAGAGCTTATGAAAGAAACAAATAAAATTATCTCACCCATAGAAAGAGAATAATTTGATGTTACAACACATTTTTTTACCATAAATAATTTAGTCGCATTCCATAATAGAAAAATGATCAAACAATTAAACCTTTCCATATCCATTAGCATTGATTGAGTAGCACAACAAAAGCTGTCTGATTATAGAGATGATGATCGACTTCTTCCAGAACTATTGCTTTGTCTTGGTGAAAAGGTGATTCTAACAAAAAAATTGTGGATTCAAGTTTTCTGAGTCAATGGATCCCTTGGTCTTGTTACAACTATTGTGTATAATGGATGTTGCAAACCACTAGATCTACCTGACTATGTTGTTGTTTGTTTCCAAAATTACATTGGCCCACCATGGGACCCACAAAACCCAAGAGACATCCCCATCCTAGCTATAACCTGAGGTAGTCTGACACAAAATCCACTCACCATGGCATGGGAAATCACAATACATAAAGCACAAGGCTTCACATGAGATAGAGCAACGATAAACATAGGAAACAAAGAAAGGTAGGGAAAAACTTTTACATCTATCTCTTGTGTTAAATCAATTGAAAGACTCCATATTGATCTAGAATTCTCATTTGAGAAATACTCTAGACTAAGCAACAACAAATACACTGCTCAACGTCACAGCGAATATCCTCAGTTGGAACAACTCCAACCCCCATCAAATTCTTTTGTTCCCACCTCGTGTTTTGAATTATGAAAAAAGGTTTTGAAAGATTCCTTTTCACATTCACTCCACACCGTATACCATCCTCTTTTCAAGCACTTTAAGTTAAATTTTATAGAAACATACCAAGTAATAACTTGTGCAAAATGGGTGTAATGCCAAAGATGCACAAAGATACCAAGGAACAATAAGCATAGGGAAAAACTTGTACAAGTTAGTGACATGTTTTGATCATTCCATTCTATTAAAATATATATTCAACTATTTTAGAAAGATTTTCAAGAATATTGTGTTGTATTTGATTGATTAGTTTTAAATTATGCACCTATAGTTTTTTTTCTACTTCTTGTGCCTATAAAATCTAAGTTTTCCTACCACATTAATTTTCCCCTATTTATTCAATGCTTTCCATCCTCTTTGGCCTTGCACATTAAAGATAATTGTCTTGTTTTTTATTGTCTTTTGTATGTTTGACAATATAATTTATCTTAAATTCACTATGCAAATATGAACCCATAAATATTAATCTTCCTGCTACTCCTTTCAACATTTCGTTGTTTCATAATTTCTATATATGACATTCACAAGAATACACTCTTCACAATATGGGACATCATATATGAAAACACCAGATTTTGCCCAACTTTGAGCAAAAAATTGACTACAATATGAAAGATCATATATGAAAAAACCATATTTTCCCAGCTTTGTTATTATGCCATATATGATGAGGCTACATGAAATTACTCATGGGAATTTTATACTTATGTTTTTTGGGAGTTTGGCTAAAGCGCACAAGGCTTCATAATGTCCATATGCAAATATTCTCAAATCTTCCTATTGCATTTCACCATGTGTGTGTATCTATCCTTTCAACTTACTTGATTGATTAATTATACATAGTTCTTTACTAAGATACTAATTTCCTCTAAAATTATCACAACATTTGCATTTTGTTTTTTATATGGTAAGAACCATTTACAGGGTTTTGTACCCTTTACACATTGAGCCCCAAGAGCCAAAAAAGATCAAGTCCAAGTTCTTAAATAAAAGCAGCTAAAAAAAATAGAAACAACAAAAAAATAGTACACCAACCATGGACTAACAACAAAAGCACCAAAACACAGACCATAAAATAGCTAACTAGCAATATCCCAATTTTTAGACAGGGGGTCCATGGAATTGTCCCCAACCCACTCTTGATTCTCATCTGCATTATTTCCCTCTAGCTCATCTTTAATCACCATCAATAGAGTGTTGGTAATGAAACATTTTCATTTTGTTATTCTAAATTTATTTCTATAAAATATACGATTGCAATCTAAGGAATGACATATTAAAATCATCCTTTTTTTGCAATTTTAACACTATATGATATATACAATACTCAGTAAAATTCTCCATCAGTCTTTTCTACTTTTATTGCTTGTCAATTTTGCTTAAGCACATGAGTCTTCATGATTTCCACACAGGGTTGACATTGCATACAATTCTCTTTCAACTAATTTTAACATGCAGTATTCTAAACATATAGTTGTAGCTGTTAGAAATTGATACATATGCATAGACAAACAACACTATGGGTTAAAGATGCACAAAGATACCAACCAACAATAACTAGAGGTTGAATTTTCTATAAGTCAGTAACATGATTTCAACATTTCAATATATTAAACTATATATGCACATATTCTATAAACTTTTTCAAAAATATTGTTCTATTTGACTAATAAATTTAAAATTTTGCAACTATGTTTTATTTTCCATTTTTTGTGCCTATATACCCTGTGTTTTGTCATTTGTCCTTCATGATTTTCTTCTACATATTCTTCCATGTTCTTGCTATCCTTTCAATTATTTTTATTTGATTCAAATAGGTGGCAAATGTTGATCTACAAATTTTTGTTTTGAGCATTTCACTATTTCGCTCTTCCTCTATATTACATTCAAAAATATATAGTCTTGTCTACATTGCATTTTTGTCTAATATATGATAAGGCTCCATGTGATTTCTTATGGGCTGGATGGACCTGTTTACAATGATGGTGGAGTATGTTGACCCCATGGGTGGGAGTGGTGGACTTAGTTACATCTATCAACGGAAACAAAATAGTAAGTATTTTCTCACATCAAGGGTTAATGCATCCTAGTGTTGTTGCATGATGCCATGGGGGGGAGTAAATACAATATTCACTGTTGCACTGTGAGGATGTATATTATTTTTGTTGCATTATGAAATGAGCCACTATCATGTTTCTTTGATGGAAGAGTTTTGAAAAATCTCGCTATCCACTTGTGTTAGATAGTGGATTGGAGGGTTTTACAAGTATTGTAGTCCGCAATCTACACCATTTGGCCTCATGTTGTTGTTGTAAGTTCTTTTACAATTATTTTTTCCATTCCACACACATCTAACCAAAGACATATAATTTAACATGTTCAAATAAAATGTTGCTTTGTAGTGATATCATGTTTGGCTCAATGCAAGCCTAGATGGAGAAGGAGATATGAATCCTATCTCTAAGTCAATTGGTGCCTAAAATATGGCCATAGTTATAAGAATAAATAAGGTTTGTTTTATAAATTTATATTTTACTAAGTTATACATTCAACCGTTTTCTTTGTACATGGCTAGATAGAATCCATATATTTGTTGTTATATATATATACATGCATGCATGAATTCTTACATGTAGTTGACTATAATAAACATAGTCTATTCTACACATTTCATTTTTCCATGTTCCTACAGTTATATTTTCAGCTTATGGGTTCAAACAAATATCTATAGCCAACTCTTTATCAACATACCCATCTTTTTAAAGTTGTCGCAGCAAAAAAATACTGCAATATAAGATATCATATATGAAAACAACCAAATTTTCCCTACTTACCTATTGTGTGATATATGATATGACTCCATTAAATTTATAATGATTCTTCCATACTTTTCTTTCTCAAGGGTTTGGCTAGGGTTCAAGTGGCTTCATGATTCAATATGGTAGAGAGGAGAAGGAGCATGGGTTTTGTGGTTTTGGTTTGCATCATCATAGATTGGGTGCTACAAATACACAACATATTGTATTTTTCTAACTGCATTTGTCCATGCTTATACAACTATCTTTTCATCTTGCCAAATGAATTATTTAAACCCAGTTCATTATGACGATACATATTTTTTTTAGGTTATCACAACAATTATATGATGTGATCCTAAATTTTTTTATGTACAAAAAACCTTTCCCATTTTTTCAAAGTTATACGTAGATAGAAAAATTTGAAACATATTCATACAAGATTCAAACTATGTTCTTTGGTAGTAAATATTGAACACAAATAGAGAAATTGTATAAAAGGTATTAGAATAATATTTATTTGCTGCTAAATATTATAGAAAAAAATGACATTAAACAAAACTTTAAAATATGGAGTATAGAAGAACCAAACTACGATAATGAATAGTTTGTTATGGGGGACTGAAAAAAAATATCACAAAGAACAATTTGCTATCACAAACTTCAAATAGATGAAGGAAAAATAAAATCATCAAACACATTGATACAAGACATATAACATGTTCCATCCAAACAAAATACTAATGACAATTAATAGTTTTTTGTAAGGAGCTTCAAACAGATGAGGAAAAAGAAAATTATGAAACATTTTGGTACAAGGCAAATAGTCTACCTAGCATTTTTAAGAGGTACTAGAATAACACTTAAGAATCACATGTAAATGACAGATAGAAAAAAACCTTTGGTTTGGTTTCAATGTTTTTTGGTCTATGTATGTTTTCCTACCTCTCTCAAAGTTCTATTTAATATGGGTTTTTGAGCATCTATCATTTACCTATGATTCTGAAGTGTTTTTGTAACAAGTCTTTTATAATTTGTCAAATGGTAGATGATTGAAAACCTAGTTTAAATACAACTTTAACATATGGAGAATACATGGTGTAAACTCGGCTATGAATAATTTGTTATACAAAGCTTTTCCTCTATAACATGCATATAGCACCAAAGATCCATATATATAACAAGGGACAATAACCAGAGGCCACAAAAAATATATAGACCAAAAAAATTGAAAGTAGTCCAAAGATATAGGTCAATGTAGTGTTTCTAGTTTAGACCAACTTACAAAATTTCAGGATTTTGAAAGTTAAAAAATAATTCTTGTCACAAGGACAATACAATAAGAAACTCCTAAACAATTTTGCATTTGGTGTGAATAGAACATGTTATATGTTTTTTGTGAACAATGTGTTTACAAATTATCATAGTTTGCATGTTCTATTCTCCCCACATTAAATAGAACTTAAGAGCATGGAGAATACAATAGGTGATCTCCAATAATCAACAGTCTATTATGGAGAAGTGGATATTGATATAACACAAGCAATCTATGTAACAGTTAGCTTCTCAATTCAAACCTAAAGCTACATTATTTGGCACTAAATATTATAGAGAAAATAGAGAAATTGTAAAATAGCTATTAGAAAAATACTTAAGACTCATAGGTAAATGATAGATAATCAAAAACCAACATTAAACATATTGATACAAGAAAAGTAGTCTATCAAAGAGTTGGTTTGTCACTTCAAAATTTGAGCTATGTTCTTTGGTAGTAAACCCACAATAAATAGAACTTGTAAATCCAATGTGTAGCAATAACTTATGAAAAATGGCTATAACACCACAGCCTTAACTGAAAGTTTTAGCTAGATTACTTGGCACCAAATATTATACAAAAATAGAGAAACTATAAAAGAGCTATAAGAATAATACTTGACAGCCACTAAACTAATTTTATCTTGAATATCTTTATGGTTTTGTACTAACCCTCTTCATATATACATATGCAATTACTCCTATTTTAATCTACAATTCCTCCTATGCTAGTGGGTATAACATCAAATATGCATAGAGATAACTACAAACAATAAATAAAGGGCGAAAAAATTACAAACCCTAACCACATTCTTTCACAAAAGAAAGAAGATTTAAACTATAATTTCTCCATCCATACATAGCCATAATCTCTTTCAAGTCTCCAAAATGGGTATGAAAACAAAGATAGAAACATATAAAAAGGAACAATAAGAAGAGAGTGAAATACATGAATAATAAATTAATCATTGTTACACCTCTTATACAATTTCTCTACTTGACTTGAATATTTCTTACCAAACACCATATCTCGAATCTTGTATTAATTTGTTTCATGATATTCTTTTTTTCTCATCTATTTGAACTATAGACCCATCCACAAAATTATCATCTTGATAAAAAATTGTATATAAATAATCTTTTAGATAGGTTGAAAAGATAATTGTACATACATGCAGAAATACAATAGGTAGAGTAGAATATATTTTTTGAAGTCAAATATATGATTGTTTTCCCATAAAACAATTTCTTAAAATTTTCCCTTTTTATCGCCATTGTAGATTTTGGTTTATGTCATTATGGAGGGCAGACACACACCGTTGCCGTGTGATTCTAAGAGGAAAAACAATTTGTTGGTTGCATCACATTGTTTATCCCCAAAATCCCATGACAATGGTGTATGTTGCTCCATTCAACTAAACTAATTACAATGTCATGGTTCACCTGGTTTAAATTTTGTACATGACTACATTTTTTTCCTTTCTGGTTATTGGTTGTTATATGTGCCCATGTTTCTATGGACATGAAAATATGCAAATGGTTAGCATGATTCTAACATCCTCATTGAATAACATGACATTATTCAAAAACAAATGACAAAACTGAATCAAACATGTAAAGAAGACATGAAATGTATCTATTCTATGGTGGATTGGTGGTCCTTGAATATGTGAAAGAGCCCTTTCCCAACCCTTGATAAGCAAGATTTCCAAGATGATGAGATGATGAGATGATAGAAAATGAGATGCTCATCAACTCAAGTTGCCTATAATGGAGATGCCTTCAAATGTAGATGTTGAAATGAGAGAAAATGAATTGCATTTATAGGAGAAGTTGAGAGAGGAGAAGCCAATATTAGGTAATGTGGGACTAAATCCCATATAATAGGAGAGACCCACTTGTCACAATGGGATTGGCCTATGCTTGTGCAAGTTTTGGCCAATGTGCCCATTCAAATTTGAAAATGGAAATAAATGAGTATGGTTGAGGGTTTTTGGGGGGAATTGTGTTTGTCCAAAAAATTCTAACATGAGAGTTAATGAGAGTATATTCCTTGGGAATATGCCCTTGTGAGGGAAAATAGGTGCTTTAATAAATCAATTTAAATGATTTATTGTGCAAGTGGATGAATCTAGAGGATTAATGTAATTAGGATTAAACTAATCATGATTTGATTAATCTAATAGGAGTTTAGGTGATATGACATTTGATTTAAAATTTTGTATTTATTTTAAATCAAATGAGAGGAAATGCATACGAGTGATTTAATTAGATATATGTGATTTAATTAAATCAGGAACTATAGGAGATTAATTAATTAATTATATTTAATTAATTAAAGAGGGAAGAATGATTAAATGTGATGTTTAGAATGTCATGTTATTCTATGAGGATGTTAGAATCATACTAACCATTTGCAGATTTTCATGTCCACAAAATGGGGCTAGAAGGAGGGCAGCTTCCGATAAACTATTACTGTGTTTAAGTTTTTCATACTCACCGTTGTATTTATTATCGTGGTTTGCTTTATTATGGTTTGTTTACTAACAGAGGTTACAAATTTCTGCTGTGTGCTTTCTTACTAACAAGAGAAAAAAAAAATAATCAGACAATCAAGTCGTATTTCTTAGCTACTCTGCATAACAGACATATCTTACCTTTTTATGTGATAATGTTATCTTAAATACTTACTATCATGATGTGATGCAGATCGGTCCTTACATTTTTTAGTATCAATGTATTGTTTATATCATCATTGAAATCCATATTTTCTCACATTCTTTCCCATTTTCTGTGCAATTCCCTCTTCTTTCACAGGTCTACATTATATTTCTTCTTCTAATGGCTTCACAGATCTATAAATCGTGCAAAATATTAAAATAGTCAAGTCGTATTTTGATAGATACATTTTTCATCTTCCAGTTTCTTCTTTGAGCTTGACTTTCCTCAAGATCTTAATGTTTATAAAACAGTGTCTCTTTTGCAAACGTACGCGATTATATGGGAAATCGTATTTGAGAAATGAACCCATGTTCAATCAATTCTTCATAGGAACTCGCATACAACTCAATATGGCTATGTGCTGTGACATATGTGGATGTTTGCAATTATGAGGAAAGCATGTTCAAACCCTGTCCGTTTTTCTCTCTTTCGTGCATGTGCTGGCACATTAGGCGTCGTTTTGCTTCTATTAAATAGTTAAAAGCTTTGAATGCATGGTCATCATAAAGTGGCCAGTCTTTCTTTCAAACTTGGAAGAACTGATAGCTTGTGTAAAGTGAATGATTGGCTTGCTATTGACGTCCAAAGTTTCTAGCTGTTAGCTTTAAAAGGTCGAGTGTTCTTCTAGATCATGCACCCCCTATATCACTCAACCTACATGAACTATCCTTGCTTATGTGGAGTGCTTAGTTATCAGGCACATTCACTATCTCTCCTACCCAATCATTACTACATCCATTCATTATTTCCTACCACTAGTTCAAGTATTATTTATGAGCTTCATCCAATTTCTAATTTTACCCATCACATGGTCATAAGTTCTCTTATCTTGACTACCTTTTATGGCACCCATTAAGTCTCCAAATCGTTGGTGTAGTTGTAACTGCAACATCTGAAAATTATAATCTCTTGTTTGTTTGATCGACGTTTATTCATTGTTCCAACATTCCCAAGATCAATGCATTCGGTCTTCAATACATGGCCAACGCCAATACATTGATAGAACAACGCAAGTATTGGTTGAGAGTATTGTTTATGGTGCCCGATAATGGAGTTAGATTCAGACTTTAATCAAGATATTTTACCTATCAAGAAGATTATCTCAAACAGATGGAAGCATTATCTTTTTCCGGGTTGTCACCGAAGGATGAGGAGGAAATCATGGTTGTCTAAAAAGACATAATCATCTTTAGTAAACTCATATAGTGTAGAGCTGTGTGTAAGAAAATGCTACATAAATGTAATAGTGTTGAAAAATATGGTAGTTGGGCTTTGATTTGTCACATGGGAGAGGCGTATACCTTGCAAATTTTCCATTTTGTCATTAATGTTGTTGTCCCTCTCATTAATGTTGTGGTGTTTCATTAGTCTACTCTTGAATTGATTTTTTTCTCTGAATGGTAATAGATATAAGTAGTGGATTTTCAAAATAGATTGGTTATGTCTAACATTTCCTTCCTGTGTAAATGTACTGACCGATAGGCTTTAGTTTTCCTCTATCAGTTTTTCCTTTTGGAACAAATTCAATCTTACAAAGATCAAATCACATTCTGAACAATCCTTGCTATAGCTTTATTTGTTGCATACAATTTCTTACAATTCTGGAGGTCAGCACATTGGAAGTACATTTATTTGAATTTAAAGACCATCCCCTACCTACGTTTTCCTTTGTTGAGATATAGTTTATTTATCTGTAATATTTCTTATAGTTTTGGAGGTCAGTGCATTTGAAGTAGATTTCTCTAAGTTCAAAGACTATCCCATGCTTGTGTTTTCCTTTGCTGAGATACACTGGTATTTCTTCTTGAATGTGTTCGTGGTTCCTCTATCAGTTTTTTCTTTTTGGAACAAATTCATCTTATATTCTACTAGAAAGCTATCAATTATATCGAAGGACTTGTCCAATAAAATTTGAAAGGGTAAGCATCTCACACTTTAAGGCAAAGAATCAAGTCTGCATTTTTCTTTTCTGTTAAGAGTTCAATATAATCTTTATAGCCTTATGAGAGTAATTAATTCATCCACCCTAATCTTCCAAGGTCGCAACTGCAAAATAAATTTTGTAATCATTCTGGTGATAGGACACGTCTGATGCTTTTAGACAAATCATTTATGTTAGAAAATATGGGTTAGTTTTTAATATCTAAATCAAACTGTTGACATATATTGGTCTGTGGTAGCAAGTCAAGATGGTTGTTTACTCAAAACATTAATTACTCTTTGGCGAGGGGCAGTTTTTATTTAAATGTTGTATATCTAAATTTCTTGGAAAGGTTTGATTCAAATGGGATCTTCTTTTATTTTCCTGTTGAAAGGGGGGATAATATTAAAATCATGTCTTGATCTCAATATTGAAATTGCATATCTTTTTATTCAAAACACAATCACCATATCATGCACATATACTTTATGAATGATCTTTCTTAAAGCCCAAATTATTTGTGATTTATCAAGAATGACATTCAAAGGATAGGCATGGTGGGTTGCTTCTTTATTTTATTTTATTGATGATGGGTTTCTATTAACTTTCATCTTATGCTTAAAATATTGATCATAGAAAAAATTGGTGGATCGTCTTATTAACTTTGTGTGGTTTATAGGTTGACATCAAGGTTAAAATTGAAGGTTGACATCAAGGTTGAAATTGAATTTTGACATCAAGATTGAAATTGCAGGAATCAAGCAAAAACAAAGGTGAATAGAGTAGACTTAGAGATTTTCTAGAAATCAAAATTTGGAAAAAGCCTTTTTTAATGCTTGTTTTAATCATCTTAGAGCTTCCATTTTCTACCCTTGTTTTTTGTTTTAAACTAAATCACTTTTCAATTTGGGCTTAAAATCGATCACTGATTTGATGTTTTCAAAGTTGGCTAAACAAAACCTTAGACATTTACTAGATTTCGATTTGGACTTAAAATTAAACAAGGAAAACTTCACATCTCAATTGGTACTTTTAAAACAAACTCATCACTGCTTTGAGGTATAAAATGAACAAGTGTCTTTCATGTTTTGCAATCGTTTTCACAAATTAATATCATTAAAATGCATATGTGCTTCTCTCGCGCTTCACAGTGGTCTTGAGAATCAAAAGCATTTTTGTGATATTAAGTTGTGAAAAATATTGCCTCCACATTTCGATTTGGGAACTTAAAATTGAACAAAACATCTTGCAAGTGTGATTAAATTTATTGCGAGTGTTCTCCCTTTGTTTCTAAATGAATTTTGATTGAACTACGAATATGTTTACTCAATTTTGTTTATCTTAGCAAGCCTTCCTTGTGGGAAAAAGTACTCACCCAAGGGAACGACCCAACCGGGAACATGCTAAAGCCAAACAACTTCCAACCGGTATATAAGTGTGGATTCTTGAGGAAAGTTCAAGAATCATGAGGATTATCCTGATGAGATGGATAGAAATGGACTCTCGCCGATGTTGGATAATCCCCCAAGAATGGAATGCCTGCATTAGAACCCTTTGTTTAGAAAAGGAAAAAACCTTATCTATTTTGTTGGTGCAAGAGGTCATGTCCTCTAAAGTCGCCCCATGTTATACATGTGGTTTTGTTGTAGAGATGGAAAGTATGCCATGGGAGATTCATGGGTACTAATGCTTGGCTGACCCGAGAAGTGTGTCATGGATGGGAGCTAGTGTGGTCAAGCATTTAGTCATCCGCACAAAATATGCGCAGTTGGATTTGTCCAAGTGGGAACACAATAAAATATTTTCTCATCATCCTAGGGTTGTAAAAAGTGCTTGGAAGAGAAGAATACATTGCTTGGATTCAAAAAGTTGAAAAACAAACATTCATAGGACTTTGAAATTTCAAACCCCTTTTAGGAAACAAATACCTTTGATGAATTTAAGCACTCTTGCTTTCCCTAGGGATCATATCCTTAGATGTTTCTAAGTGCTTGGATTCTATCATCATTTGTTTTCAATAAGGTGAAACATAGGAGACTTTTTCCCTATTTTCCTTGATTTCCACATAATGGACTTTGTGGGATGAAAACGAAAGTGGGACATTAGACATACAGTTTGAAAGATAATCAAGCGAGTGCTTTGGTAAAAATAATAAACTAAAGAAAGATAGAAGACAAATTGGATTACACACGTGTTTTCTAAAATTATTTCCCACAAGATCAAAATCCAAAAAACCAAAGTTCAAGAAGCTTAGTAAAGCTTCAAATATAACCCCAAGTTGTATGTGTTCTACTATCAATAGAATCCTAAAGTTTTCGAAAGGTTTGCTTTCCTCCCATAGGAAGTATAGCGTGTTCTTCAACATCGAGGTCTTGTAAGAAGAATTGTTATCTAGGTCAAGTCTAGGATCAAATTCAATCACTTTCATCCATCTCTCAACCATCAAAATAAGTCAAAAATCACCTCACCAATAACTCTTGGAAACTTTGTAAAGATCTTTTATGCTAAAATTTAAGCGAAATCAAAACCACTTTGTTTGACTTAACACACCTAGTCAAACCATCATCTTATACATGAGTCCACTCTAGGATAACACAACTTCCTAGGGTTTACAAGTGTATTTATCAAAATTTGTTTGACTTAACACATTTAATCAAACTATCAATCCAATCACGATCAATCAAAGTCCTAAAAAGTTTAGCATTTTCTTCAAATTTTCTTTACGAGTTCCATTCATCCATATCACTCATCTTTCATTTACCTCATCCTCATCATTTCTTTGATCCTTCAATTATCCTAGTTCTTCGCTTATTTGAACTGAAGGTTTAGATAGATCTAAAGAATTAGAGGTTCATCTCTTACATTCTTGAAAATTGATCTTCATTTTATGGTTCAAACTCAATCTCAACACAAGAAAAAGATGGAATTTAAACTCGATTCATACATCGTGAGCAATTCGAGTCAACCAAACTATCCAAGTCTCAAAATACCAATTGATTATCGAAACTCACATTTATGCAATTCAAACATGAAATCATTATCTCCTCCAAACTTCAACGATATGAATGTGAGTATGCCCAATCTAAAGTTTGGAACACCTTTTCCAATGATAGATTTAAATCCAAGCCCAAATCTATAAATCTATCAACCAAAAACTCAATGCATGAGTTTTCCAAACAACATTATCCCACCAAATCCATACATGCCAAGTACAAATTTACCAAACACGACCATTTCAAATCCACACTTGGTAAACTTTGGTGTAGACATGTTTTCAAATCCCATTAATGTTGTTCAAAACCCTAGCAGTATATTGGCAACTCCATATGTTGATTCAATTCAAGGTAACACCATGCAAAATCAAAGTTACCTAAATCAAGGCAATATGATTCTCAACCACAAAAATGTTCAAAGTCAACCTATAATGCCAAATGAAAACATCATACCAAATCATCCCATTTTTCCATCGATATCACAACAGTAGACGGAAACCATTCAAGCAACCCCAACAATCAACACCATTCCCAATCCACCACCACCACTGCCAAAATACAACATGAAAAATTCATTATCCATCATGCTGTAAATTGCTCAAGAAGCTTCCTACAAAAAGGCGCTCCAAAACCAAAAAGCCACACAAGTTGCGCAAGCGGCTCAAGTAGCCCAACAAGCATAGGCTCAAGCTCAAGCCCAATACCAAGCCCAATAGGGGCAAGAAGAATTTTGGGCATTATTGCAAGAAATCCATCAACAAGTGCATCAACAAGTAGCTCAACAAAAAGAATTGTTGCCACAACAACGAAACGACCAACAACAACCATTGTTGGCTCATCAGCAAATGCAAACATTACTTGCGTAGCAAAGCTCGCAATAGGTTCCCACCATAACTGTTGAAATCAAAAATCAAGACCAATCTATCAATAAGCACCTTGAAGATGTTTCCACCTCAACCAACGATCAAATTAACATACACCAAGAGCTACTTTTCAATCACAATCAAAAAGCACCAAAAATACCCAACAATGATCAAATTCAAGAAATTTCAACATCACTTGATCCTATGGTTGAAGACACTGGTAATATATCTTCCACAATTGTTGAAAACAATATTCAAGATCTTGAAGATGCTTCTACCCCATCTACTGATCAACTCAACATATCAAGAGTCACCTTTTAGTGATCTGTTTCAAGATGTGTTACAATTATTTGATCCCATTGACATAATCTATGATCCATCGACCAATGATCATATCGAAAAGGTCTCTACAACACCTTATGAGTTAGAGGACATATCTCAAGAACGTATTCAAAATAATTGATCAAGATCTATCACCAAGGTCTACAAATGTTCCTTCCCAAGACATATTGACATCCTTTGACCTCATGGTTATAGATATTGAAGAAATCCTTAACTCACCATTTGATCCAAATCCACTCAAAGCTCAAGAGAATAATGAGCCACTTCCCAATGATGATTTCCAAGAACCCACTATAAGCAATCCATCCTTTGAAATTGACCCATGTCAAGAACTTGATCCAAAGCATGTTGAAAATAGTTCCAAAATCACTCAAGATCGAGAATTCGTATCTCCAAGATACTATAATGATCTAATGGGCACTCTCCTATCTATACAAGATCCTCCAAATGATGATCATATCCATATAGCACATATTCCTCCATCTACCCACAAGATGCTTTCTTTGGATGAACATGTAGATGATCTTGATTCAAAACAAGAGTCTCATACTCTTGACATCATTATGAAGATACAAGAGTCTCCTACTCTTAAAAATTGTACACATGATCAAAATATGGAAAATTCTAAAGACATAGCAAAAACAAATCATGAAGAAGGCTTCTATAGAAGTTGTGAATCAGAAACATCCTATGGACACCTACCAGAAAAAAAACATGAGGAAGGATTTTATAGAAATCGTAAATCAGAAATAACATCCCGTGAAGTAAATTATGAGGAAGAATTTTATGTGGACAATGAAACATCAACACTTCTTGACGAAGCATTACAATCTGATATCTCACAAGATCAAGCCAAAGATATCAATCAAGAAGTCATCCCACATATGAAGGATCCTATCACTTATAAAATTGGATCACTCACCTTTATCAAGGCAAGCTACCTCATCAATAAAGTAGTTGTCACTTTTGAAAATCCACCACAAAGCAAAGAAGGAGCAACACTTTGTTTCCAAGGAAAATCATATCCTTTTGTAAACAAAATGTTTCTACAAATGAATTATGAAGGAAATGGATTAGGTCTGCATGAACAAGGAATCCTAGAACCAATGCAGATTTTGGTAATCCTAACCATCAAGGCCTTAGTTATTCAACAATCAAGGGATCTCAACATATCAGTAATACTTCCACAAAACTGGGGGCAAATTCATCTTAAGCAAACATCAAAATAGGGACCACGAAGGATCCTTATGATGAAACCGATGCCAATACTACAACCATCCACATTACGAGTCTTCATCCACCCATCACCCCATCCACGAATTGGGACCAACAAAAAAAGAAAGATTTGAATCAAAGCATGAAGAACGTCATAAAAGGAAAAGAAGTAGCAAAGCATAAAGGACCAATCAAATACATATGGATACCAAAGAATACAAAAAAAGACGATCCCTATCAAACTCCATTAGTCAAAAAAACTATGGGGAAAAATAAAAAGGGGCAAGTATCCATCAAAGATGTCCACAAAGGAAAAAATAAGCTTCCCAAGTGACATACAAAGTGTATCGAGTTGTTGGTCATAATTCCATGCGTACTTTTGTATCCACCCATCATTGCTCATCTTCCCAAGTTTGGATAGTCAAAGGTTCTAAACTATCAACCAATCCATCTTTTATTCCTAAACACACTCCATCCATGCCTCCACACATGATATCCAATTCTCACATTAACCATGTGTTGGAAATGACCCTTCATCATAAGGATTCTGAAGGCACTCTATTGCGATGTGTGCATAAAGACAAAGATAACTCTGGTGTCAGCAAAGCAGGTTAGGAATCTCTAAAGTTGCTTTCAAGTGCACATATCTTGGCAAAGCAACTTCTTCAAGAAAGATACCGATGGCATGTTGTGACAGAAGCATCAACATCAACACCACCAGGTGGTTCAGCATCACCTTAAAATCTCTCAAAAAATACAAAAATCTCAAAAAATATAAAAAATCCAAAAAAAATCAGAAAAAGGATTGAAAATAGTAAAGAGAAAAATTATCCTCTAGCGAAAACCATTTCGGTGGCTCTTTGGATAGGTACCATGATGAAAACCTAGCAAACAAGCATCATGTGTAGAATCAAGCATCTATGAGTGCCAGTTCAAGAGAAAGCATCTTATCACATGCATAATAAAGCCAACATTCCAACCATATCATCCATTCATCCATGAACCATTTATCCAACCCATTACCACCTATCTGCTTTATCTTGATAAAATTTTTGATCACACTTTATACTTGTTTATGGTAAACATTTTGACATGGTTCATTTTCACTGATCCTATCCAATCCCAACATTATCAGAGCCTTGAAGCATTATCTGAATGAGAATCCTCTATTTGAACACCCTAGATAATCCATTCATCCCAAAATCCACCCATTGCCGTTCAAACATTGCTAGACACTAGGGGAAGATATTTGCATCTTGCTTCAAGGAATAAATCTTGATCTATATCTTCCAACTTATGTGGTGATCTAAACATTGGCAAACATGAAAGCAAATTGGTCAAAGAATTTGTGAGCCAAAAATCCAAATCACTAGCCCATGGCATATTTTGATAGGAAGACGTTCCTTATCAAGCTTTTATCTTTCATCGAACATCAATCCAAACAATTCATATCAGTCGCATCTAATGCATACATCAACATCATATCAAATCATCAAAACTATTTTGTTCCAAAACAAGCTTCATCAATCTTGATCAATTGAATCCAATCAATTATCACCTTGTTTTACTTAACACACTCAGTCAAACTATCATCTTGTGCACAAGTTTACTCTAGGATAACACAACTTCCTTGGGTTTACAAATTTGTTATCATCTTTGTTTGGCTTAACACACTTAGCCAAATTATCCAATCCATTGTCAACTTGTTTGACTTAACACACTTAGTCAAACTACCCTCTTGTGTATGAGTTTACTCTAGGATAACACAATCTAGAGTTTACGAGTGCATTATCACTTTTGTTTGACTTAACACACTTAGTCAAACTATTAATCCATTGATCTAATCAGTCAACCTTAGTTTGGTTTTCAACAAAATCCCAAAACAGATCATTAATATCATCACATATCCATATCCAAATCATTAAATTCATCAAAAATCCAAAAACATTCAAAAATTCATCAGAAAAAAAACCAAAAAATTTGAAATTCAAAAATTCACCAAAAATCCAAAAACAACCAAGTCATCAAAAATCCAAAAACATGTCAAAATATTAGAAAATCTTCAAAAAAAATCATCATTGAGTCTTGTTAGTTTTTTACCTTGTCCAAACTATGTCGTCTCTAAGCTTGAACGTAGGCAAGGTTGATCTTTGATCATCCCTTGAGATAGTTAGGGTCAGTCCTTAGGCGTCCGTAGCATTAACAATCCATTTTCCCATTTATTTTATATTTTAGGTCAGTCCTTTAGGCATTTGTCGCATTAGCAATACGTTTGTCCATCCATCTTTTCATTGGGACAAGTTTGTCGTCAATCGAACTATGTGGTCTCTACGTGTATAACATAGGTAGGGCTAGTCTATGGATTAGCTCCGAAGACCCCTAAGATAGGTCTTTAAGTTAGTTCATCATAAATCTTCAAAATACCAAAAAAATTGAAAAATCTCAAAAATACCAAAAACATTTGTAAAACAGCTCAAAATACCAAAAACAACCTCAAAATATCTAAAAAATCCAAAATGGTGCATCCATTTCATCTCGCTTTCCTAGTGATTTTCATCATTCCTAATAAAATCAATCATCACCTTCATCCTTTGGTAAGTCAATTAGAAGCAATTCTAGCAAGTTTAAAAGTGAACGTGGAATCGTCAAAGTCTCAAGTCTAGATTAGTGAGATAGCAGTTGGTTAACTCAGAATATCAATAGCTTATCACCCAAATCAGCCGCATCAAAACCTTGATCACAACATGTCCTAGCATGAAGCTTTCATGCGATGGACAGAAGCATCAGGTACCCCACATTAGTTTAGCCTTGGCTAGCGGTATCAAGAACATTAACTTGTTTGCTTACTTTATCTGGTACTTTTGACTTATCTTATTTTACGCTCATTCCAAGGACCTCTCGATGATGCCTAAATAAAACAGGTTTAGAGAGAAAGGAATGGGGCAATGATCATTATCTTTTTATCTATTGTGCTTGTTGGATATTCTTGTAAAATAACTTCATCACACATACTTTGTTTTGTTTGTAGGAAGGATGTTTTAGGTATCTTGTTGACCACATAAGAAGGCTTTCCTTTTTATGTTTTGGCTCGAGATGTCTAGAATATCTAAACTACATTTTGAATAAGGTCATGTTTGTCAAGTGTGAACAAGAGTAATCCTATCTGTTTGATGATTCAAAGTCCATCACACTAGGTGCCACGCCATCTTGGTTCTTAATACCTTGATGCATCGCCCCTATGTGTGTTATCAAATATAAACAAAGGTATGATGTTTATCTCTCCCATCCTTGGATAAGCAATACATCATCATATTCAATAAAGTCTCAATGAGTAGGGGACTTGTTGGACTTCTTCATCTTTTTGAATTTAAGGGTTGATCCCTCTCATTCTTTTATCCTCTTTCATGCTAACAATGTATCCATCCCGCATCCATCTTGCATATTTCATAATCATTTTATGTCATCATAGCACAACATCATCCACCTCACATCTCATTTTCATAATCATTTAAGTTGTTTTAGATAGTATAAATTTGTTATTCTAAGCATCTTACAAACATCTCATTTACATCATCATTATAATATAGATCATATAGTCTAACCATCCATACATCCATTTTGAACCTCTTTATCGATAGACCGACCTTAAATCAAATCTTTTCACTCGATCTCTTGAGGGGGCAATGTACTAACATACTTCTTTTCGCTGGGGCATCCGAAAAATCAAGATTTTTTTAAATTTTGATGTCAGTGGCATCATTCTTTGAACCAATGCAACAAGTACATTGACTCAAAAAGGGGCAGAATGTAGACATACAAAATTAACATTTTTAATTAAACATCACATTTAATCATTCCTCCCAATTTAATTAATCAAATCTAATGAATTGATTAATCTCCTATAGTTATTGATTTAATTAAATCACATATATCTAATTAAATCACTCATATGCATTTCCTCTCATTTGATTTAAAATAAATACAAAAATTTAAATCAAATGTCATATCACCTAAACTCCTATTGGATTAATCATATCATGATTAGTTTAATCCTAATTACATGAATCCTCTAGATTCATCCACCTGCATAATAAATCATTTAAATTGATTTATTAAGGCACCTATTTTCCATCACAAGGGCATATTCCCAAGGAATATACCCTCATTAACTCTCATGTTTGACTTTTTGGACAAACAAAATTGCCCCCAAAAACCCTCAACCATACTAATTTATTGCTATTTTCAAATTTGAAAGGGCACATTGGCCAAAACTTGCACAAACATAGGCCAATCCCATTGTGAGAAGTGGCTCTCTCCTATTGGATGGTATTTAGTCCCACATTGCCTAATCTTTGCTTCGCCTTTCTCAACTTCTCGTATAAATGCAATGCATTTTCTCTCATTTCAACATCTAAATTTGAAGGCATCTCCATTATAGGCAGCTTGTGTTCATGAGCATCTCATTTTCTATCATCTCATCCTCTTGGCAATCTTGTTTATCAAGGGTTGGGAAAGGGCTCTTTCACATATTCAAAGAGCACCAATCTGCCATAGAATAGATACATTTCATGTCTTCTTTACATGTTTGATTTGGTTTTATCTTTTTTTTTGTAGAATTTCATGTTATTCTATGAAGATGTTAGAATCATGCTAACCATTTGCAGATTTTCATGTCCACAATTTGAAAAACACATTTCTGCATATACATCTTAGCCATGCAATGCAAATATAAGCACTTAAAAACAAAATATATATGGTCAATATATATGTTTGTGAAGCTAGATGGAATTTTTTAGTTATTATACACCCTTCTATATATTCCATCTATCCATGTTTCTCTAGCCATCTTCAAATCCCATAATGCCAATTCTTTATCGAGATACCTTCTTTTGTCAAGTTGTCACAAAATAAAAACTATAATATTAGAGATCGTGTTTGTCAACACCCATTTTTCCCCAAATTTTTTATTGTATGATATATGATAAGAGTTCATGAGATTTTCCATGGACCTTACCTACCTTTCTTTCTTGAGAGTTTGGCTAGAGCCCGTGAGGCTTCATGATGCCAATATGGTAAGGAGGAGAATGAACGTGGGTTTAGTGCTTTTGGCTTCCATCGTCATATATTTTTTGTGGCTTATATACATTGACACCCAAATTATCTCATCCACTTATCTACCAAAAACATACTCTATTCTATCCATTGTATTTTTCATTATTTCCACAACTCTCTTATCAACTTCTCCAATACATTGCTTATACACAATTATTTGCCAGGATGCGATGTATTAAAAATCTTTGATTTTATCTCTTTCTATTTACAACACAAAATGCTAGTTCCTCTTTTATTGTATATCTATATTATTTCCTTTATAATTCTGGACAAATATAATAGACATTCAAGAAAATTGGTACAAATATAAGTAGTTATACAACATAATCTATATTGATATATATGTTTGTGAAGCTAGATGCACCTTTTTACTTATTATACACTCTTATATATATTCCATCTATCCATCTTTCTCCAGTAATCTTCAAATCTCATAATGCCAACACTTTTTTGAGAAAATGAGACTTTGTCAAGTTCTCATAGCAAAAAGAAGACTACAACATTAGGGATCTTGTTTGCCAACACCCGTTCCCCCCAATCTTTGTTATTGTATGATATATGATAAGAGTCCATGTGATTTTACATGGACCTTACCTAGGTTTATTGCTTGGGGGTTTGGCTAGAGCTCACGAGGCTTCATGATTCCAATATGGTAGGGAGGAGAACGAGCCTGGGTTAGTGATTTTTCCTTCCATCATCATATATTTTTTGTTTTTTATATACATGGACACCCAAATTCTCACATCCACTTGTCTACCCAAAACATACTCTATTCTATCCATTATATTTGTCATTATTTCCATAGCTATCTTTTAAACTTCTCCAATAGATTGCTTATACACAATTATTTACCAAGATACCATGTATTCAAAATGTTTGATTTTACCTCTTTCTATTTACAACACATAATTATAACCTCCTTTATTGTCTATCTATATTATTTCCTTTATAATCATCGATAGATACAATAGACATTCAAGAAAATTGGTTCAAATATAAGCAATTACAAAACAAAATCTATATTGAGATATGTGTTTGTGAAGCCAGATGCACCTTTTTAGTTATTATACACTCTTTTATATATTCTATCTATCCATGTTCCTCTAACCATCTTTGAATCCCTTGATGCCAATTCGTTATCGAGATACTTTCTTTTGTCAAGTTGTCATAGCAAAAAAAAAGACTACAATATTAGAGATCTTGTTTGTCAACACCTCTTTTTTCCCAACTTTTTTATTGTGTGATTAATGATAAGCGTCCATTATAATTTTTCGTGGATGTTACCTACCTTTCTTGCTTGGGGGTTTGGCTAGGGTCCATGAGGCTTCATGATGCCAATATGGTAGGGAGGATAACGAATGTGGGTTTAGTGATTTTTCCTTCCATCATCATATATTTGTTGGTGCTTATATACATGGACACCCAAATTCTGAAATCTAATTGTCTACCAAAAACATACTCTATTTTGTCCATTATATTTTCCGTTGTTTCCACAACTCCCTTTTCAACTTCTCCAATAGATTGCTTATACACAATTATTTAGCAAGATGTTATGCATTAAAAATGATTGATTTTATCTCTTTCTATTTATAACATATAATACTAACCTCTTTTATTGTATATCTATATTATTTCGTTTATAAGGTTGCACATATACGATAGACATTCAAGAAAATTGGTGTATTGTAAATTGTCTTTTCCAAATTTTCTCATTCTCCAACAACATGATCCAATGTTGATTGCCCTTGTTAAGCACCATCAACACTACATGTAAGTACAAAATTTTTCCAATATCAATAAATATATTCAGTGAACCAATTATAAATATTAGTAATTATTTCTCTTAGATTCTTTGCAATGGATTTATTTCTCCCAAGAATCTTGCTTTCTAGATAAATAGACGAGTATAGTGGATGACATGCCATGTAATTCATAAACATGAAACTATATTTTCCTGATAAGCATTTTGCTTTTGCAAACATAAATCTACATAATTGTAATCATGGGATATGTAGTTCATTGGTTAAATATTTGTGAAACAAATACTACATTTAAGATTGGGAGGACGAAGAAACAAAGGAACTATTTTGGCTTGCAAAGAATATAGGGAAATGTTGTAAAATTCATGCCACTTGTCATGACTTTAAAATTCATGGAATTTTCTAAGAAATTCCAAGTCATGTTGTTTGCCATGGATTTTAGAGCACTTCTCATTGCATCCACTAGAGGGAAAACATGTTTTGATCGATGTTCCTTGATTTTTTCAAATGATGATTATGGGAATTTCATGTTGCGTATATGCCTACTTCAACATGGATACTCCAAAAAATATGTTCATCACTTCCAACTATATAATTTTGACATATAGATAAATAGATTCGGTGAACCAATTGTAAATATTATTAATTAATTATAGATTCACATTGTCTATATCGATTTTGCACATATACTTACTTTCTTTTAATACTTCCTTTTTGATTTCATTGGGTCAATATAATATCTCTTTCCAAGTCAATTTTATGATTGTTTCCCATAGAACAAGGCATACCTTTTAATTCAAATATTCTAATAATGCAAAATATGTATCTTGTCATCACATTCTTCTCTTCCTGGGGCCTGCTTATTTGTTTTCAATCAAAGATGGGGTAAGTGAGTCTCTGATTGGACTATCAATATCTTTACTCTCTAAACCACCAAAAAAATATACAAGAAGGGAGACATGATTTCCCTTACTAGGCCCCTAGGGTTTTTCACCTAGGAGCACTTGGTTTGGAAATGACTCTCTTTCACCTAATGATATGCTTTTAATGTGAGTTCAGTCAAATATAAGGGTTGTGTTCTATGTGTTTATGTCTAAATGAAATAGTCTAAGTGATGGAAATAGATAAAAGAAACTAAATGTTGATATGAAACCTAGAAAATAGACTACGTTTGAAAACACATTAAGATATGCAGACTTATATTAAATGACCTAAGAAAGCTTATAAAATAAAATAGAAATCTATAAAATTGGAAATATGTACCTAGAAGTGTGTTGCAAACTTGAAGTATCTCAAAAACTCTAAAAATAAATATTTTTAATGTCTAATGGGACACTTGTGCCAAGTTGGGCGAACTTGTCCTTTTTCGGGGTGATTTTGGGAAACTCACCTAAGGCCTTTTTTAGCCCAATAGGTATCTTGATCCACAAAAAAATCTAGAAAATATGCATAGTGGGACTAGGTCACCACAATCAGAGGGAATGTCCCATTTACCTAAACCCAAAATCTGAAGGTGGAAACGAGAGTTCTTGATCTGCACTTTCTGCTCCTTCAAGTGTTCAAACCATAAACCTTTATCTTTAATCTATAGGTGTCTTTTGTGGATGATTTTCCCTAGTTGACAAGGAGATGCCCTAACAATTCTTTAATCCACCCTTGAATGATCTTCAAACCTACAAAAACACCTAAATTTACAAACACACACAAAGAAGGAAAGAAAAGATATTGGATGCTAGGATATATGGTTTTGCCTTGGTCAAACCCCTTTGTAGATAATCAAATCAAATGATGGAATACGAGAAGAAATAATGAAATATAGATTAGTAGATTTAGTACCTTTTCATGGAGATAGATCTTTAATTTTTGCAACAACTCAACCCTTAAATGCTTCAGCAAAGGATATCTTGATGACTAAGGATGCAAACCCTAGCTTGCTTGAGAAGGAGTGGATGAGTGCTTGAGAATATTGAGTGAAGGAAAAAAAATGAGACTTCGAAGGAGAAAAAATAAAGGAAAAAACCTTATTTATACATGTTATGCCCTAATTTCCCCGAAATTGACACATGATAGGCTGACCTTAGGGTTTTGGGGGAAAATTCTTGCAAGCTTTTTTATTTAATTTTGAATTTGAAGCCAAAAGGGACTAGGTCACCCAAGGTAGTGACCTAGTTCACTTGGGAAATTTAAAGTGGTGGTTGCGAATTAAATAATCTTTAATGAATTTTATCAGATTTTCCTCCTAAAACACACTTAAGTCGAGCCTAAAAGTACATTAAGGGGCCATTTTTGACATAAGGAAGGGTTAATTTAGTGTTGAGAAGCCTAGAAACGTGTGAGATTTGGTCACAAAACCTTAAAAAACTTTAGAGTAAGGCTTGGAAAGGGGTAATTTAGGTGAATTACTATAGGAAATGAGGCCAAAATCCACAAGGAAGGGCCGAAATGTGTGAAAAGTGTCAAGGGTACACATTTTGGTGACACATTTAGCCCCCTTTTTTAGTGAGAGGATGAACATGGTTCAAACTCACACTAAAGTAGCCCAAATGGAAATGGTGAAGAATGGTGGAGAATGAAGAAGGTGGTGAAGCCCCCAAGATTTAAGATTCTAAGTCGAAAAGACATCAATGCAAGAAGGAACATTCAAGGGTGAATGATTTGTAGCAAGAAAAAATATATGATTATGCAATGATGGGAACTAGAATGAAGAGAGAAATGAAAGTAGAAATTTTGATCAAGCCTCGACCGTTTGTCTAGCTAGTTGTGGATCAAATCTAGGTTGTTTGTCCAAAAAAAGAAGCAGGTTTAGTGAGAAAGTCATGGCAGTGTGACGACTTCCCATTATACTAATCATACCAAAGTTACCTCACTTAATAAATTTTATAAGACACCACAATTCTTGTGTAAATGCTTTTGAATTTGAATGTTATTATTTTGTTTAAGGGGATTTTTCTTTGTTCATGTAAGGTCTTCTTCTTATGGAGAATTGTGCCTAATGTCTTCAAGAGAGGACAAGTTGGGGTGTCATATCATTCTCCATGGGATGCTTCATTCACATTAGGCCACTTCAATTGATCATACACTCTTGGAAGGCATCAAACCCAATGACACCTCCAAGAAGAGGACACATCACAAGAAAGGAAAAATCACGCCATGTAATTTGCAAAAGGATGTCGTTTATGGATGCCCCCACTTTAAAGGAATTACTACACTATCAATGTGAGCAATTTCTTTAAAGTAGTCAAGGATAGGGGAAAGAATACATAAGAGATAACTTGGAAAGCTCTATGCTAAGTCATATGTTTTAAAAGTGAGCTACATCATGAAAAGGGGTAGTATGTCACTTGTGAGTGAATCTTAAGAAATATCATCCACATCCAAAGATTTCTCTTATATGTTCATGAAAGGTTAATGACGAGTCAAGTTTGACAACGAAAATTGACATACAAGGATAAGGCTACCAAACTACTTTTCCCCCACTTAGTGCAGGATAAGGGTGATCCCAGGATGGAGGATGGTATGCTGCTCCTTGTGAGGGATGTGGAACATGCAATAGTGAGTATGTTATTATCCTACAACTATTACATGGCAAGGAGCAGCAACTAATTTTATTTGTGTGGGTAAGGAAACAAATTTTCAGAAAAGTGAGCCTTGATGGTGTAGACTTTGTCATAAATGTGAGTAAGGTCATTGTAACTTGGGTGGTGTGAAATGTTGTTCTTAGGTGGCTGAAATATTAGAGGATGTTTAGAAGTTCCTATAGATGGGGATCTAATGGACACTTGTGTATGCATAACCTCAATGGGCTTGGTTTGATGTATCTCTAAACAAAGGCAATTCAGTATCATCTTTTTACCATTACCCAAGGAAGACACCACAATATTTCTTGAAAGCAATGCAACCATGTTGTTTTTTTCTTTGACCAAGATACCTTCCCAATTAGGAGAGTTTGTAGGAGAACTACAAACAAGATGTTCATAACATTTATTGTTTGGTTCTAAATTATTGAATTCATCGCAAGTAAGGCAATGATCTATGGTTGAAGTGTCTTGTTCCATCATAATATCTTCTTCACTAATAGGAGAGGGGGAAAGTGGATTGTTGTCATTGTTGATGGTTGAATTTCTTTTTGCTAAGGTATCAATCTCTTGTGTCGTAGTATCTATCCTAGGAGGAGAGCTATTCGGAAAGTGAAAAATAATAGGTTGATCACATGACATGATTATAGTTGGTAAAGTATCTTCATTGCTCATAGGATAGGAATTCAAAGAAGGACAACTAGGAATTAGATGGGTACCAATGATTGGAATATTTTGTTCAAATAGACCCTTCCAAATGTGAGGGATATTAGGAAGGAGAGAAATAATTCTATAACTCTCAATCATTGGAGTGCTTGCTAACAACATATCCTTAGTTATTAAATAATTACTGCCAGTAGGGGAGGTGTTGGGAGAGAATGGAAGGATAGGTAAGTTAGTAACCATTATTTTAGATCCATGTGTTATAAGGTCTTTTCAAGAGGGAGGAGGAAGAGGAAGACAAGAAAGACCATCATTATCTTCAATAATTGTGTCTCCTTTCAACAAGATACCTTCATCACCAATGGGAGAGATATCAAGAGAAGAACAAACATGATTATCATGACTATAGATGTTTGCATACCGTAATGCCAAAACTTTAGTGCATGAGGTAGAAGAGATAAAGTCATCAAGGGCTTCATCTAACATGTCTAAGTCATCACTACTAAAGGGATTAAGAAGGGTGTGAGTGGGTGCTTTTGATATTGTTAAACTATTATTTTCATTTTGTATTGAATTTGATCTAAATGAACTAGAACTAATGTTGAAAATGAAAATTGTAAAATTCTAATACTATCCATAAGTGCCATGAAATGAAATATAATAGAATCTATGAAAATTTAAAATGTGATGTAAAGACATAGAATGCAATGCAAGTTTTACATTTCAACTGTAATTTACTCATTTTACTAAAAATAAAATGTTGTGAATGCAAAATTCAGTTTAATAAATGCATGAAAGGAGCTAACCTAAGCTAGGTTGATTAAAATTCATGTAATAGAAAGACAACCCACTAATATAGATAGATAAAGGGAGAAAACACAAGCCTAAAAATAGAGTTTTCAGCTTTGTAAAAGGTTGTTTCAAAGGCCTAAAGGGCTAGGGGGTGACCTAGTTCTCTTGGTGATTTTTTTGAGATTTTTCTAACTTTTCTATATGATTTGGATGGTGTTGGGGTTGTATGATGCAGACCTAAAATGAAAATATAGAATTTTGATGGGTTTGAATGATTGAATATGCAAAAATGCAATCTAAATGCAATTTTCACTAATGCAAAATTTAAAACCCTAGAATGCAAATTTAACAATGCACAATGCAATGTTATGCATACCTAGGATGAGGATATAATCCAATTAAGAGACAAGGGAATTCGAACGTCGAGTCACCAAAATGAGCCACCAAAAACATATAGAAGAAGGGAAAGAGGATTCCCCTTAGTAGGCCCCTAGGGTTTTTCACTTAGGAGCACTTGGTTTGGAACTGACTCTCTTTCACCTAATGATATGCTTTTTGGGTGATTTCATTCAAATACAGGGGTTCTGTTGTGTGTGTTTATGTCTAAATGAAATAGTCTAAATGCTGGAAATAGATAAAAGAAACTAAATTTGTGATATGAAACCTAGAAAATACACTATGTTTGAAGACATTAAGATATGCAGACTTATGCTAAATGACCTAAGAAAGCTTATAAAAAAATATATAAAGATGTAAAATTGGAAATGTGTACCTGGAAGTGTGTTGCAGACTTGAAGGAACTCGGAAATTCTAAAAAATATGATTTTTATGTCTGATGAGACACTTGTGCCAAGTTTGGCAACTTAGTCCTTTTTCAAGGTGATTTTAGGAAACTGACCCAAGGCCTGTTTTAGCCAAATAGGTATCTGGATCTAAAGAAATCTCTAGAAAATATGCATAGTGGGACTAGGTTGCCACAATTGGATCGAGTGTTCTTTTTACCTTTTCTGAAAATCTAAAGGTGGAAATCAAAGTTCTTGATCTGCACTTTCTACTCATTCAAGTATTCATACAAGAAATCTTGATCTTCAATTTGTAGGTGTCTTTTTGTGGATGATTTGGTCTAGTTGACAGGACATTCCCTAACAATTCTTCAATCCACCCTTGAATGATCTCCAAACCTGCAAAAACACCTAAATCTACAAACACACACAAAGAAGGAAAGATAAAATATTGGATGTTAGGATATAGGGGTTTGCCTTGGTCAAACCCCTTTATAGATAATCAAATCAAATGATGGAATAAGATAAGAAAGCATGAAATATGCAATAGTAGATTTAGTACCTTACCATGGAGATAGATCTTGAATTCCTACAACCATTCAACCCTTGAATGCTTCAGGAAAGGATATCTTGATGACCTACAATTTAAACCCTAGCTTACTTGAGAATGAGTGGATGAGTTCTTGAGAAGATTGAGTGAAGGCAAAAAAATGAGACTTTTTAGTAGCAAAATGAGGGGAAAAACACTTATTTATACATAGTATGCCCTAATTTCCTTGAAAATGACACATCATAGGCTGACCTTAGGGTTTTGGGGGGAAAATTCTTGCAAGATTTTTTATTTAATTTTGAATTTTCAAGAAAAATGGATTAGGTCGCCTAAGGTGGTGACCTAGTCCACTTGGGCAATTTCTAGTGGTGGTCAAGAATTAAATAATGTTTGATGAAGTTTATCAGGTTTACTTCACCAAACACACTTAAGTCAAGCCTAAAAGTACATTAAGGGGCCTTTTTTGACATAAGGGAAGGTTAATTTAGTGATGACAAGACTAGAAAAGTGTGAGAGTTGCTAACAACACCTTACAACACTTTAGACTAAGGCTTGGAAAGGGGTATTTTAGGTGAATTATTGTAGGAAATGAAGCCAAAATCCACAAGGAAGGGCCCAAATGAGTGAAAAGTGTCAAGGGTACACTTTTTGGCGACAAACTCTCTAAGTGATATTTTACCCTATATAATCCATTTTTTGTTCATCAAATGGTCTAAAATTTATCAATATAATACTTTCACTGTCTTCGTAAATAAATGCATTTACATATTTGATTTTATTTCGACAACAATTCAAGTTGGTTTTCTATTTGGTCATCCATTTATTATTTTGCTCTATCTATGTCCTTTTCATTTTGTTCATACACCAATTAAGGATCATGTTTTTACTAGAAGCAATTCATAAAAGACTCATATTTTTATTTTCAATTTAGTTCTAATTGACTAATTTTGAATCCTTTCTACCTGTGTCCATTTTATTTTACCACTACTAACCCATAAATCACATGCATAATAATGGTTTTATTTCCAAAATTATGGATTAAACACTAGTTATAAAAATGATTCAATATTAAAGATTTTTTTTTTTCAAAAACCCATTATTGATAACCATCATAACTAATATTCAAATAAAAAATAATCACAATAAATAACATCAAAGTAATAAATTATCTAGAACCACATAAGCATTGCAACAAATATGCCATACCTAAAGGTATGTACTAACTTTTTTAAAGAATAATTTTTTATTCAATATTAGTAATTAAAAGTATGACTAATAACTCTTTAAAAAAGGATAATCCTTTGATGTTCCATACTTTTCATAAATATTATTTAATCCACAACTTCAATTTTTCCATATATTTCTATCCATATGTATTTTAAGATGATTAAATAATAATCAATCAATTAATTGATTAACCTAGACAAAAGGGTCAAATAGAGATGTGCATCTAGGTCTAATAAATATAAAACTCAAATAAAGATAAAATTATATCATACCTTAAATTTTGGAGATAAATTATTATTATTAAAAAAATTAGTTATTTTAAAATTTAAATTTTATTTAATTTTACAATTAAAATTTTTTAACAATAAATTTATTAAAAAATTGTTCTCGTTGAAAATTAATTTACTATGGATTCCTAAAATTAATAGATACATTGAAAATAATAAGATTCGTTCAACATAACCTATGGTTATTTTTAACATTTTCGTAATCAATTTCCAGCTAATAAATATTGATGTGGAAACACATAGATCAATTTTTTGTTTTATGCAAATGGTTCTTAATCTTGCATGCATTGTGTGCTAGATAAGAATGAAGAAATAGACTATAACATGAGGTTTAAAATTATTTCCAATGCTTCAATTAAATGAAGACATATAAAATAATCTCTCCACCATAATTAAGTGATATATAATATGTTCAAGTTGGGTGATTCAAATTGATATCTTTCAATGCACACATAGGTTCGCTTTAACTTTAATACATATGTATCTATATCCTTGATCTATCAATCTAGTTATCTATAGTAATATATAGATTGATTTTCCAACATCTCTCTCCATTATGTTCTACTCCAGCTATTTTATCCAGGGTAAAATCAAAAATCATAAGATTCATGTTGTACTATAAACTAACCTCATGTTATTTCATATTCGCTTATTAACATGCTTTCCCTTTTTCGACTTAATCAAACAATTGCAAATATTACTCATTATTTATATTTCACATTGCATTCTGAAAAGAAGCTTGTTTCCTACATTCCATTGAATAACCACATGCGGTGAACCCCTATTGACTGAATGTTGCACGCCTGTACATGCAACTGCTAATTTTTAATCCAATCAACTAAATTGCTATATCAATATCTATGTCCCTTTTCAACAATCAGATTACAATAAGAATAAACATACATCTGAATAAAAAAAATTCTTTTGACTTGAGAACCTGGAGCATGGTTGTCAGTCAGTTACAATAGAATGCAACTTGTTACTGGCTTTATATATTTACTGTTCTTAAAAATATTGTAACAGAAATGAACGTAATGGGCTAATTACCGCCTCCTGGACTAGGACTCGATCCAAGAATCCGTTCCTTGTGCATGTGCTTCATTGTTCCTCTAGAAACCTGCATGTGACCCACCCCTGGGCTGGATTCTGATGTGGACAGCCGCTGCACTTTGAGCCCAGCAGACTCCTGCTCTGCATCGCCCCCGGTTCCATTCTCCATCAACCGGAACTCCAGATTGTTGGGCTTGTCTTTCGTGGCATCGTTTTCAGAGGCGCTCCGGGCCTTCGTCTCTGCTGCCTCTTCGAATGCCACCTCAGCTTTAGAATTTTGTGGTGGGGCGATACACAATTCTTTATTCTCTGCCAGTAGCCTAGCTGCGCTACATACCTTCAATCCGACCAGGAGCAAACAGCACAGATATTGTACCCAAATTTTCATATGAATCTTCATCATATTACTACTTTGAGAGTTTGAAAGAGTTTGAAAGCTTTGATTGAGAAGAATAGGCAGGCGATATCTAAACGAAACGTTCGACCACTTCTACTTGTTCTTTACTCTCTCTAATCCAAAGGGAGAGAATTTAATGAACTAATGTTCTTCTGAAATGCGCTATTTAATACCCTCCCGAGGAAGAGCGAGGCGTGGGTTTTCAGATCCCAATTGCATTTACTTGGTTGTTTCTTAAGCAATGAATGAATTCGCTGAAATTTTAGAGAAGCATAGGAAATAAAGGCTTGGATTGTAGAAACAACCTCATTGTTCACGTTTGTAAAGTACCATGTGATAGAATTGGTATGGTCCTCTTCATAGTTTTGTACATTCTTCGTCGTATTATCTAAGAAGTGCTTATTCTCCTTCCTATCAAGGATAGGACTCTTCTAAGTTGGGACTCCTGAAATATTGCGTTCTATTGCTTGGGGAGGAAGTCGTGGGTAAATACGACTGAAACCTGCCATGATGTGAGGATAATATGTTCATGGTCCCAAAAAGGGGACTGTAATAATATTCAAGGTCCAAAAAGACAGCCCTACCCTTCGCCAGTCGTATGACTTTCTCCAACGTGATAATGACTTTCAAAACGCACTTTCTCATATTGTCCTTGTATCGAACCGAATTCCATGAACCTGATCCATTTCTGTCGTTCATTTATAGTAGCTTTATTTTGGAAGGAACTTTCAGATTCAAGAGTAACTTTTTTGACCAACCATTCATCTTCGCATACCACAGATTTGTTTTGTGCTTTTCATCCCCATAGTAGATTGTAAGTGCCAATATACATGAGGATATGAGGGGTCACACTAATGACATGGAAAGCTAAAATGGTGATGTTATTTTGTTGTTTTTCTTTTCAAAATATTTAAAAAATTAAGTTTTGTTATTTACATATCATCTATTTTAATGGTCAAAGGTAAATTTCAGTTAATAAAAAAAAAAAAATATTTATCATTTTTGATAGAGATAAGAAATAAAATTACTATTAAGTATTTTAACATTGAATAATGTGAAGTTTTAGGTAGAGTGTTCGCGCATTCGCTTACTCTTTATTAACTTAACTTATTATTGATGTTGCATCAAATGGATGAGATGGTTGGGAGTTTGAATATATTAACATTTTGCATTCTTGTAATAGATAGTGAAACCTTACTTAATGCTAGAGATAGACCTACTACAATGGACATTGAAAAGATGCTTCCTCTTTACCTATTCATAGTTCATTCATATTTATCTTACATGTCATGGTAACCTTATTGACATAGACCCATTTTCTTTTGATGGCATGCCTTATTTTATATATTATGATGTGCCTCATGATGATCACTCTTGAATATCTAATGTTAGTTATATGGATACTCATGATAGTCTTTTATATCTTATCATCATTTCTTAATTAATTATATGTATTTAATGATTTTTTAATTATTCTTCAATATTAATTAAATAATTTTAATTATTTAACTAATTCATCTAATTTTTCTTCTAAATATTAATACCTATTATTTGATTAATTAATTTTTATCAACATGATTCCACCCGTGAAACATTGGAATATCCTCAGGTTGTGGGTACCCTATAATGAGAACATACTTCCAGGTTATGGGTTGGTTCCCCTTTTGATTTTCTATGAAACTAAAGGACTTAAACATGAAAAGGGATAGAAGGCTAAATGGAATGAAATGCAAAATTGAACTAGAATGATGGTGATGCACCTAAAATATGATAAAATTGAAACTTGATTCACAAGGACCTCTCAAAGATTCTATTTGCACAACTAGATCTGAATAGTTCAATTACATAAATATTTCATACAAAGGCTTTAATGAAATTATCCTTTTTGAAGGAAAAACAATGTTTTCACAACAAAGATGATAGCTTTGAATTACATGCACAATGTAATTCCTATGAAACTGAACTTAATTGCGTTCAGACACTTATGAGTGAGACAAAAAAATTAATGTTTTGATATTAAAACACAGTTAATTTCTGATCAAATCAAACATAAGGACAACACCTGAAATTTGGAAGGCAAACTTGATAATATTTGAAAGATGAAAGGAAAATTTTGTAACTGAAAAACTATGATAAACTGTAAAATTTGTTGTATTATATTAAACTATAAATAAAATTGAGTTACAAGATAGTCTCTCTGTAGAATGCAAAGGAAGAAAACAAGAACTGAGGAAAAAAGACAGTCTTTTCCATATATACAAATGTATGATAACTCCAATGTGCCAAGAGGTGGATATAAAAATGTATGATAACTCTAAAGCACCAAGAGGTTGAAGAAACAGTCAACTAAAAGTGTAAAATATCTCTGAAACCCTACTCATGAGTAAAGAATAAAAGCCTCAAAAAGAGGGTGCACAACAGAAGCAAATTGAACTCTAAATGTTGTAAACTCCTCCCCTCATCATTCATGATCAAAAGATCTTCAAAAATAATGTGAAGCTATAGTATGTCTCAAAAATCTCCACTATTTTCTCCACTTTTTCTTTGCATGATTAGTTAACTGCCATTCAATCTTGAGTTCCACTCTCATCTTGAATCTTTGCATGATTTTGAAGTGAAGGTAAGCAATTTAAAGAATATTAAAGTAATCAGTAAAGAATTACTTTAATAGGTGTTATGTATTTTCCTCCTTTTTTTGCATTTGCATGACATATATTAAAGCAATTTATAATCTATTTCTTTAATAATATTTATATTATTCTCTCATTTCAAAATCATGCAAATATTGAAGAACCTGAGGAACATCGAGTTTGGTTTTAAACGAAAGACATCACAAGGTAATTTGAGGAGTTGACTTCGAGTTTGATTTACAATTTTGAAAGTTTGCATGGAAATATTAAAAGGTATATGGAATACCTAATAAACAAATTTTGAAATGTGCAAAGTTTGATTGTTTAAAACACAAGGAAAAATGCCTTAAGTTAATGATCGATCAAAAATTAGGGCAAACTGAAGCCTTAAACCTAAAATCCGTGGGCATATTGTATTTTTCACTTTGATTCATTTTGCATTTAGTAAAACCTATCACCTCAACACCACCATGGAGAACTAGGGCTTGAATTGGAGTCTTCAAGAAGTTGACACTGAAATCCAAAGTCTTTATCCAGAAGAGGAACTCAAACTTTAATGCTGGTAAGTCATCATTCATTGCCTTGAAATAACTCCATCTTGTGCATTCATCGTGACTATGGAAAAGAAGGATTCGTAGCCTCTATTATTGTTATATTATGCATTTTCTGATATTTCTTCCATTGAGTCCTTCAATATGTATCACACCTATAGGATTTGTACCTTCAACATATAAATTGTACTTCCCCTTTGTCTATACAAACGAATGATACAAAAAATGCATATATCAATTCATGGGCTCCAATGATTTCATCATACTGGCAGGTCAAGGGTTGATAGTTTGATCTCTATTGTCATTGCTTTGGCTATGGATTTCTTTATTTTCAATGCAGGTTGCGGGCTTTGAGCCATTTGGGCATTCAAACCTCGTTTCATTTCATTCTATGCATAACCCTAGGCTATAGTCATGACTTCTTCATGTAGTTTATGGGAATATGAACAAAATATTGATTCTTGGCTCCTTGGCCTCACACCTTTTACCCAAGCATGTTGAGGGTTTCATCCTATTGCTTTCTTTACAAAAAAAAAAACTGATGTATTTGTATCTTTGAAATGCTTTATTTTTTATAAAAAAGAAAGAATGAAATCTTCTTTCCTTTATGAAATCTACCCCATGCTTTGCTTGGAAATGTAAGCTACCTTTTATCTCTATCTTTTGTATTTATTGCTTTATCTTGAGATTACTTTGATAGAAGAATAATATTATTCATTGTAGAATATGTATTTTCTTGTTGATGCTTGCACATACCTTTATCTTCCAAATTCTTAATACCCTAGGATTTCTTTGATCTACAATTAGACTCTTGACTTTCCCAATGCTTTTGCAATTTTTTGTTTTGACATAGCAATTGTGGTTGAGTTGTATCATGCATTCCTTCAATATGAGGGCGACTTCGCATATATACTCTGTCCTTTGTGCATGGTACTTGTCCTCCCAATTTTGTTGATCATTATCAAAGGTCCTATTCAATGGTATAGGTTGTCCATTATTTGATCACTCATTATCACTATGGATTTCATGCATTGGATCTTCAAATACTAAAATAGATGCAACTATTGAATTTTAAATTCCAAAGGTATCATAATTCATTTCAATATTAAGTTGCAGTATTTCCCACCAATTAGTAGCCTCATATAAGATAATTAATCTTACTAGCTTTGATCAAAACCAGGACAATTTAAAACAATCATGCAACCTGTGCAACTTTTGGGGTTGTATTGCCATATGAAGATTCCTACAAATATTTCTCAATTAAGAACTTAAAAATACTAGGGGTATTTCTCAATCATCAACATTTTTTATGGACTTTGCTCACTTTCATGTATCTCTTAACAATCACAACTGTCCTTTTTAAGGTATGGTTGTCTATGCAAAAGAATGATCTTTTGTTGCTCTATGTCCTCTATGATCAATATGATAATCTCAAACCTTCATTAAGGTCATGGTCCCTGAGCCCTCTTTGTAATGACTCTTCCTTGTTTCACAGTGCCTTTGACTATTTCTCATTGTATTTAGGATAGTCCATTTACCTTGATCACTATCCTTTTGGCCTTTTCCTAGCATGAGTGCATTCTTTATCATGACTACAATTGTTCTTTTGCAAGATTTGTTGTCCTCTCTTGTGATATTCTTTCTTGTAGTCCAAAATATTTCCCTTCCTTGTGCTTAGCTCCAACCTTTGATTGGTCTTTTTATATGCTAATATTGGTCTTCTCCAACATTTCAATCTTCCTACACACTTTTGTGGAGTCTTTTCCTCATGCAAATGTTCTTGATAACTATCATAATTTCTTTATGCATGATATGTATTTGTAGTCATCTATCCCTAGTTTTTTGTTCCCCTGACTATCTTTACTCCTGAATAGTATCCACTTTGCATGATTTTCATGATCTTTTCTCTTGTGATCATACTAAAAGAATAGTATGCTAGGATCAACCCTTGTGGGAACCCATTTTCTCCACATATTGTAATTTTGAACAAATAAGATGAAACATAAAATGATGAACCTGTACCTACATAGTGAGCAAACTAGTTAAAAATATAATGAAGTACAATGCTCTCTTTGATGATCTATTTTGACTTATGTACATATATCTATCAATGACTGAATTGAATTGATGCATCGTAGTTGTAGGGTCTATATTTGTTGATAAAAACATATTATGAGTTTTTGTAGCTCAAGCTCTAACAATTTTTTTTCAATCAATTGCAGGTACATCTGAAGACCAAGTATGAGAGGAACTAAAGACAAGAAGACCAATCTAAAGATAGGAGAATCAACACCAATATTTCTAGGCAATGATGGGTATGAATTATCTTTATGTTTTTTTCTCTTTATTTAATCTTCAGATATATAGCTTACCCTCTATTTTTTATCAATCCAATTTAGTCATTGCCATGGCTTGTCTAGGACTTTTGAACACAATTGTTTATCTTCAATGAATAAAAAAAACAACATTGTATATATTTGTATCTCAAAATTAATGCAATGCATCATATTATCATGCAATGTTTGTAATCTCTTTATGTTATAAAGTATTGCATAATAAGAATTGAACATCAATCTGAAAAATTCGTATGCAAATGATAATACTTAGCAGAATTTTATGTAGTAGGTTTCACCTTAACATTAATCAGTTGTTCCAGCTTTACCAAAATGAGTTGAGGTGAAATTTTTGGTAACACTAATTATTTTTTCTAAGGCTTAAACTTAAATAAATTGATTAAAAGTTCATTTATTTGAGCCTGCTATACACATTCATAAAATGTTAAATAAATTATTTATTCATTTAATTCCTTATTTTATCCGCATTCCTAATTAAAATTAATTTACTTAATCATTTGTAACATGTCAGAATCTCATTAATTAAATTAATCATTAATCACATCTATTGTGATATTAGAAAACATATATGATCCACACTACCACATGTGATCTCTCACACATGTGTAGGGAGATAAAATTTCATAAACCATATCCCCCATAAGACCTCTCATATCAGAGTAAATAGGTCATAACATGATACTTAATTATTAATTAATTAATTTTTATACACCTTTTACTTTAGTGACTTAAGCTAAACTTAGGAATTATTTTTTATTATTAAATTGAGCTACATTTAGCACATGTTTTATCATTGCATTAGATGATGACACTTATCTAAATTTAATCAAATGCTAATCTAGGGTTTAGTTTTTTTATATAAATATTCACCTTTCATTGTAATCATTAATTAAAGTTATTGCATCAATACAAATTTTTAGGTTGTTGAAGATATTCATCCTACTTTGATCTCTCATTTGTGATAGTAGAATTTCTTGTAGATGACCCCTTGGAGCTATGGAGTTCAATCATCAACTTTAACATTGTATCAGAGCTCCAGATCTATAGCCTCCTATTCAAAATTTGAGGGATGTAGTCTTGAGAAAAAATTAGTGCATCCTAGATAAAATGGACCTCGCTATTGCATTCAGAGTGACGAAAAATCAAATGCTCAAATGTTGTTTTTAAAAAATAGGAGATGTTGAATTTAGAAAAAAAATTGTTAGCACATTTTTTTAGGTAGAAATTTGTATAGTTGTATAGATCCTTATAGTTTTTATGTTGTCATATAGATCATACAAGTCCTATACAAATGTGCAACTCTCTAGCATTAAAATTTGGCATTTAGCAAAAAATTCAATTTTCTTAAACAAATCCAACAAAAAAAATTTTGTAGCAGTATATTATCTTCATAGATTTTCACTTCTTTTTTGTTTGACATTTTTTGTGTGCAAGATGCTTAGTGCAATGAATATTCCCTTTGAACCCATGCCCTTGTTGCTTCATTGGTGATTCAAATCCTATGTGTAGCTTGTCCACCAACCAACATAACCCTAATGCCACTGACCCCCACATACACAATCATTGATGGGTCTCATTACAATGTAGTAGCCAAACACAAGCCCCCGCTAAACTTCAACCTCACCTTAGTCACTTATTGTGCTATGGCTCCATGCCCAATGTCGACTGCTATCTCACTGGTCTTTAATTTGACTAGGGGGTTTTTTTAGCCTCGTTTGCTTCTAGAAGAGTAGATTCGGGAACTTTTACAAATTTGGGTTTATCTTAGGGTGTCATGACTCCAATTTTCAAAAAAAAAATCATTGGAAAGGTGGTTTTGAGCTTGCTCAATTGGTACAAGTAATTTTTGCATATTTTACTTTATCTAATTCTACATACCTCTAAGGTCAAATCAAGCTATTTTCACTTTAGAAGTCATAAATTTTAACTTGATTATCATACTTTCATGACTGAGGTGGTAGAAAAGAGATGATTAAGTCCTCTTCATAGATATCAAGATTATCTTTTAGAAAAATAACCAAGTATTTTTATTTTAACAAGATCTTAGTGTTTCCTTTTTTCTTTATTTTCTTAGAAAATATGCAAACAAGTCAAGATTTTTGGGATCAAAGGGAAATTTTATTGTATTTAGGGTGTCTATGTTGAATAAACCAAATACTGAGAGGGGGGGTGAATCATTATCCAAACAAATCCATTGAACAAATACTTAAAAATTTATGGCAACACAAAACAAATTAAAGTAATAGTCCAACATCAAGTTCCACAACACATGAACACCATATTTTACATGGAAAACCCAATGAGGGAAAAACCATGGTGAGGATTAACTCACAATATATAAAGTTATATCAATACTAATAATAAGATGTTGACTGCCACATACTAAAGCTCACTACTTACAAGGAGTTATTATCCAAAATGGAAGCTCGCTGCCTATAGAAAATAAGTAAACAAAATGGCTAATCACCAAAGTTGAAATGAGAAATTACACCACATGTGCAGGTTCATTTCCTTTGATGCTCAGAGTATAATCTTCAACCACTATTCACTTACTTCACTTAGACACACACTTCTTCTTCTCTTCACATTCACATTACTTTTTCCAACATCGCTTTCATTACCTTTTCAACTTCTAATCATCTTGTATATATACCCGATGTATCTGCATGTATTGATTAGGTTAGCCTGATTGATACAAATCATATTTTCAAGATGAAAACTTGTGAGCTTCATATCAAGAGCAATTCACCAGTGTCATGCAACATCATGTTGGCTAGGATTAACTTAATACCGAAATGCAATCTCAAGAACCGATTCCAACACATTACCCGATCATATGAATATCTAGGAATACATGTATACACACTTTCAACCATTATAAGCCTTTTCCCACAACCGTATATCATATTGATTACTGAAGGATATATGCAAACCAATATACCAGAGATACTAGATCAAATACCAGATAGGATAAGTGTGATCTTCACAAAGGTACTTAGTACCAGACCAACATGGTGACATCAATGACAATATATGACAAACTTCCAACAGTATATACTATTTTATCAATTTATTTCTATACTTTTTCATCATGGATCCCACACAAATTTCTCCCATTAATCCATACAACTACTATGGTTGGAAAAAGAAAATGGTGGTACATGTGAAAAAATTAGGGTTATATAGAGTGACCATGGGTACAAAAATTAATCTACAAGAGTTACAAAAAATAGAAAGTAGTTTAATAGGTGTGATGAGGCTTTTACGATATTATGCATGTCTATGTCTCTTTATGTTCTCTTTCATGTTGAATATTTCACCACACCCAATTATATCTTGTCTCAATTGGAGTCCTTATTTGGGAAGCATGATACTTTGAGAGGATTTCAATTGGAGAATGAGCTTATCAGCTTGACTCCTTGATATTTTAATATCATTTAGGAATTATCAACCAAAATCAAGTCTCTCAGATTATAGTTGAAAATGTGTGGTATTCAAAAACATGACACTTAGTTGATTCTTTTCATCTTTGTCAAGCTTGGTTCTTCCTATTTAGTTTTTGTTTCTACCTTTTTATGCCACTAGAGTTGCACTTGGTTCTAGATTCACTATTCCTTCACTTGATGATTTTTCTACATCACTCACTCAAGAGTAGTAAAGTAAAAATGGTCTCATTTAAGTCTTCCAAATCAAAGGCTCTTATTACATCACCACACACTAGAGATCTGAAATCTTCAAATAAAAAAGGAAAAAAACATAAACCAAGGAATTCCATGTCACACAAGCAAGCCAAGGAATTTCATGCACAAGGTACCTTAAATTATTCTTCCTATTTTAAGAGGAGATCATCTAAGAAGAATTAAACAAAATTTATATATTGCACAAAGATGAGACATGATGAGCATTATTATTATACAAAGAATATTGATGACCTCAATAATATTCTATCCAACAATCATATTTAGTTTCCTTCATACTTTTATTCCACTTTAGAACCTTAAAAATCAGGGTCATCCACCATGGAAAATGGATTAGACAAGATAAAAGTTCATATTCTCTTTGCAACCTCCAACCTTCGGCTCAATAAATGGATTCTTGTTTCAAGAGCCTCACATTACATGGCTCCATCTTCGAGTTTGTTAGATCTTCATTTGAGTCTTATATATTACCACATATTTAGATGGGGAATAACAATTATATATGAGTGTTACTATGAAAACATCCATAGATGTTGATGATGAGACATTTCATGATGTACTTTGTGTCCATTCATTATCTATTAATCTCCCTTCTATCTATTGGAGTGCACATAGTGGGGCAGGTAAGATAGTACAATTTACTCTCGATTAAGGGCTTATCAAAGATCTACACAATAGATATATTCTTCCAATTGGTACAATATATCATGCCTCTTCATTGTATGCTTTCTCTCATTTCTCTCCAAATGAGTTTGCACTATCATTGACTAGTCTTCACTCTCATGCATAAAGAAGTTTGGTCACTTGAACCTCTATGTACTTCCATCCTCCATGTTGGTTCATGAGACTTGTGTTGAGTTTCCACCTCCAACATCTTCAAATATTATCTTACTTTATCAAGATATTACTAGTCTTTCAAGTTTAGCTTTGTGGGATGAATACTTTCCAGATATTGTTGAGTTATTTGTTGAGTGTCATTAAATATATTGGGGACACACTTGATTATATTAACTTTCTTTTTGGTAATACCTACAACCCACCTATCATCACATCAATATTACCTTTTGCGGTTGTTCTATAGGTATCTTCACAATTGTTTGGATTTACATATGGTTTGGCTTCATTTGGTTTAGACATGTGGACCCTTTAGCATTCTTCTATGACATTCATCATGAAACTACTTTTCTTTAAAGAGTTTCTTCTGAATTTTCCATTCGACATCTTCCTTCCTAAGGGGAGGAATATTTTTTGTGATTTTTGGATCATCATAAGCATTCTTCTTTGAGCATTCACTTTTGGTAGAGAAGCTTTTTCCTTTTGAGGGGGATTTATTATCTCATATTTTGTCTCTTATGTAGGGATCATGATTGTACTTATGTGACCAATGTAACACTTGGGGGGACATGTTGATTCCCACATTTCTTTTTCACATGAACACTTTCATTTCTTTTATCTCTCTTTTGGATAGCTATTTTTTTATTGAATTTTTCTCCTTTTATTCAATTATGAGAGATTTAAGTTTCTTGATCATGGCTACCTCATTATTCCTTATATTTGGGACCCATTATGCATCCATCATTGTATACTTTATTATTTTTTTAGTTTCTCCCCAATTTTATCTTAAGGGTGTGTTGGAGTAAATAGGTCAAAACCTGGAAATTAATTATTACACCTTTTACTCTAATGACCTAAGTCAAACTTAAGAATTGAATTATATGATGTATATGTAGATGTAGTATATTTAACAAGGATCTTGATAGAAATCATCAAGTTTAATTTTTAATTAAGGGAATAAAATTAACCAAGCAACAACAATAATAACCATATCAAAATTATTAATCTTATATATCATGGTTACATAAAATACAATCATGATAGAATCAAAATAGATTAAATCTTAAATTTTTTGAATACAAGTCTCTATCATCAACAAATATAAACTATGGTAAATATAAATTTAACTCAAACCTAGTCTAAATGAATTGAAAATAATGAAAATAATTAGGGGATCAGAGGAAAATGAGTTTTATTGTAATTTTGGATACAAGTATAACTTATTGGATTTGAATTTTGAGCCAACAACCCATACAAATAATATAGAATGAATACTACTATCAAAAAATATATAAAGGAATGGATTTTTCTATGTAGCACTAAAAATTGTATTGATATAAAAAATAATAATTAATGATTAAAAATTACAATAATGAATTATTATGATAAGGAAAATGAAGAAAACCAACCCTAGATGAAACCCCAAGTGAGGATTAAATTATATCAAGACAAGTGTCCTCCTCCTATTCTATGAGATAAAAAGTCACATGACTAAATAATAAAAATCACTTCCTAATTTTAGCTTAAGTGCAGTAAAGAAATAAATAGACCTAACTATTTAATAAACAATTGATTAGGGTATTTTCTTTTGTTACTCTAACACCTCCCATTAGATACAACTTTGGAAGAAGCTAAAAATCTAATGATGGGTTGAAGAATGGATCCTAGCTATAAGGCCTAATAAGGTACCCATGTAAAAAAGAAAAATCATAACTAGAGAAAATGAGAAAACATCATGGGAAAAAATCCTCTTGTAAAGAGAGAAAAAACAATACATGTGTACATGTGACAAAATAATATAAAACTCAACATTTCCCCCCAATTACTACTTCAACCACATAAATACAATCAAGATCCCCCTATAAGGGACAAAATAAGAGATGATGAATCCTCATGCATGGAAGTAGCTCATGTGCCAACAATGCATAGTCGAAGAATAATATTAAAGATGATCAAAATTTGGAAAATATTATTCATCCCCTTTTGCAAAAATAACTACAATAGAAAATGTAGAACAAAATACCTCAAGAGATACAGGAGAAAAGGTCTCATTATGTGTCTAATAGAAAGTTTCTCTAGTTTGAACATGTTTTAATGAAAAGATGATTTATGAAATGAAGAAAACATAAAAAAATATGAAGATCCTTATAGAATAACATCCAAAGGAAATGAAAAAGTGATAATAGGTGTTTTCTAGTTTTCATCAAAGAGGAAGTGAATATAATAAATCATATCCCCAATATTTGTAATGATTAACTCAACAACTAACTCTATAATGTCTAGAAAAAAACTTATCAAACAAAGTTAAAACTAAAAGACAAGTAATATCTTGCTAAAATAAGTTGATGTTTGAAGATGTAGGAGAAAGAAGAGGTGGAATTTCAACACAAGTCTCATTAAACAAGGTGGATTTAAGTACACATAGGTTCAAGTGATGAAACTTCCCTTCATATATCTAATTTAATATAGAAGCATGAGAGATTAAACCAATCAATGGTACTACAAGATCATTCGGAGAAAAATGTGAGAAGATAAATAATCAAGATGTATGAGAAAATTTTCCAAATACAATAATCTATCTACACAAGTCCCTTATAAACACTAAATTATCTATGAACTCAATAGTCTTACCTACCCCATTATGCATAACTTGATAGATAGAAAATAGGTTGGTGGGTAGTGAATGAAACTAAAGTATACCATGGAATGTGCCAATATCAATGCTAATATATCATTTCCCAAAAGCATACATCTAATTGTTGTTTCCCACTAGTTTGTGTGGTGAATTACAAGGATCAAATAAAAGAACATATCTTAAGATGAAGCCATGTGATATAAGGCTTTTTAATCAAGAAGCCAACATCTTAAAAAAATAATTGTAGATGTAAAGAGTGCATGACCTTTCATCTTTTTGTAATGATAGATAAAGGTCCCCTTAACTTGACCTTGATTTAGTGTAGTAATATGCCTGATATGTTCACATTAGGTCTTGGGCCCTTGTGAACTAATGGATTTAAATGGCACCTTGTTAAAGTGTTGTGAGCTATTTTGACACACTTTCACTCTTTTCTAAGGTCTTATAAACTTAATAAACCTCTTGTCAATTAAAATCAAAATTAATCTTTCTTTATTTAGGGTGTTGTAAAGTGTTGTAACACACTTTTACACTTATCTAGCCTTGTCATTAATAATTGTGATTTCTTATACTTTAATTGGCCCCATTCTGTATCCACAAGCCTCATTTATTACATATTTTCTATTATAATATCTCTGCACCAATCATTAACCAATCATTATTTAGGTGTTTTTGGGTTCTTTGGCCCACATTTAGGGATCTAGGACTCATTTTCCACCTTTGGTGAATGGGTCCCAATTGGATCTTTTCACCTTGAACTAGTTTTCACACATTTCTAAGAACTTTTAATTTTTGGTCCCATGCATTATGCCAGATGGGACTTGTTAGCTCTCAAAAACACAGGCAAGATGCCTTAAGGGGATGCCAATCTCTTGATATGCTTCAGGGTAACAGACCAGGTTAAGGGAACTCAACCTTCTACTCTTTGGGTGCTGCTAAACCTAGGCGGGTGTACCTAATTGAATTGAGCAAACTTGACCTTTAATCTTCTGTTATTTCCCTAATTCTTCCACAATGGTAGATTTGAAATGGACAAAATAAAACAAATTTGGTATAACTTTGTGTATCAATATCCAAAAAACTAAACCCTAACAAATGTAGAAATGTGTATGAAACTAAAAATGAAAACAAAAGACCAGTGCCTTATAGGGTTTATGGAGTCAAGAAAATCTAAAACAAGTTTACTTGTTCTGGAAAACATTCAACTTGTTTAGCATTTTATTGGCTTATAACTTGTATAAACATGCAATATTGTGATTATTGAGTTCTTCTTAATAATCCAATTGATATTCCCTAATTACTATGATCAATTCAAAGAATTTAATCTTTACTGGAAAGAAATAATTAATTGATCATACAGATACAACAAATGTGCATCGACGAACTAGGTAAAAACTTATTTACACTAATTCAATTAACCAGAAAACACCATTACGGAGACAACTTCAATAATACCCTTCAACAAACATCATAAACAACTGATACTAGAAAACATCGCACCATCATATTAAATTTTCATTGATATCTCCATGATTTACATATTCTACCAGTCTCATCTTGTTTCACAAAATTGTATATTGTTGTATCTTCTATATTCTCTATCTAATACTACTTCGCTCCCTTTACATTGCTTTCAAAATGGACATTTATACATTGAGAATATGAAAGGACATGTCCCTTCGGAAATAGGAGAAAACAAAATGTAGAATAAAGATAGAGAATAATTAAGCTCTAGTTAACCATAAGTGAGTCGTAGCAAGATAATCCAAATAATCTTGGCAGTTAAAAGTATCTGCATCTTCAACAACATTCAGGATCATGATTTCCATCCTGATCATTTCCTCATTTTGCTCACTCACTTCTTCTAATGTTGTATCCTCTGCAGAAGATGTCTTCATGATTTCCTTTAGCACTGTATCACATTCATTCCTCCACCTAGTGGCATCTTTCAACTCCCCTTTACTATCAGAGAATGCGCTCACAATGTTCTTGGCAGCTTCAACTAATCCCTTTTTATCCCCCAGTAATTCTTCATAGACTTTTTTATGGCGACTGATAATATGATTTGCAGCTTCAAGTGCAACACTACTAACCTCATCATGTGGGACCAATTCATCAAATTTATCCATAACCCGCTCATTCATCCTCTCATGTTCCTTCACCGCATCCAAAGTAGAAGAATACTTCCCACATAATTGATTTAACCAAGATGTCAAATTGTCCTATCTCTTCTTAACAATGGCTACAATTGCATCATACTCTCCCTGATTATAGGCACTTGACCCGATCCAATGATCTTTTATCTGAGAGCTTTCTCCTTGAGTGATCATTTTGGCTAGAACTATTGGAACACCAACCAAGTCTTTCAGTCTATTGTTTTCTCTTAACATTCTCTCATTATTTTCCTTATACATTTCTCTTTCTCTTATCAATGCCTAGATCTATGCTTTATTCAATTTTGCAATATCTATCCCAATCTCTGCAGTAACCATAGGATCAACCTCTCCAACCTTTAGGGTCATAACATGGCCAAATTCCTTTTCTGTATCAATCACTACTGACTTCTTGCATGGTGGGTACAAATCCCATATCATCAATGATCCCTCATCAGTATTAAACTTAGAGCCTGCATACACCTCTGTCACCTTTTCCTTATCCAGTTTGTGTGTAGTATTACTATCTTTTAAGAAGCTATCAAACACCAATGCAGAATTCAAATCAAGTCTAGGAAAGATCATTACACCAGCATTCTCCGACATTTTTCTCCCCTTTTCAAGAGTCATATCTGTCATTTCATCATCCACACATTTCCTTAATCGATCCAATAATTGCTCTTCATTCCTAGAAGTGATAGCACCAACACCTTCTCGTATTTCTTTCCCCTTCTATTTGTATAAGAATGCTTTGAACTCTAGAGAATTTATAAACTCATCATCTGAAACAAAAGATCTATATTCCATATGCCTGGCATCAACATCACCACTTTCAATACTATGTTCTCTAATTGGGAAAACATACTTCTGAGTCCTTAGCCTATATACTCTCTCTATTCTGCTCTGTGGCACTTTATCCATTGGGGTTTCCTCAATCCTAGAAGACAAATTCCCTGTATCTTGCAACCCCTGGTTATAGCTTTCAACCACCCCCTCTGCTTCCTCTTCATCCAAATTTCTGATCATATCATCAAAAGGATAAGGTACATGCTGATACCTTCCAAAGTTAATCCTTTCTTTGGCTGAATTGATGTATCCTTCAGTGTCAAATTTTTTCTTGGGTGGCCCTCTTTTCATATTATAATGCAATAATCTATCAAGGATTGAATTATATCCCTCCTTAGCCAACACAGTGAAATCACCAAAACATGATGTACTAGGCATAAAAGCCTGCTTCCCATAAGAACTGAAAAGCATTACATTGCTGAAATCCATTTGTCTAACAATTTCCAAATATGCAATTTTGTTTGGAACTGTCCTTGGTAGAATGAAAGGTGCATGTTCAAACCCATACACCCTGATCATTGTAGCTCCTTCCAAACAATACCAGTCACCCTAGTTATGATCAATTGGCCCATTGAAATCTTTTGGCCGAAGAAACCTCTTGATCTCATCAGTTAATGAATAATTACAAGGATACTTATACAATTTGCACAAAGTTTTCACAAAGTACTCTTCAAAATGGATGAAACTAGCATTGGAAAACCTACTGTCCCAAATAGCAGTCCACAGCTGAATGGGAAATGCTTCACCCTCCCTACCAATTTGAGAAACTCTCATTTCTGGAGGCCATATGAGGATGCCAATCTCTTGATACCATAATTTTGACCCAGCAGAGTCGCCAATTTGTTAGCTCTCAAAAATGCAGGCAAGATTGGAACTCTGGAAAATTTATAAACTCATTGGAAGGGTTTATAAACTCATATGTAGCATATGTAATTCTATTAAAAACATAGGCAAGATTCCAATCTCTTGATACGTTTCAGGGTAACAAACAAGGTTAAGGGAACTCAACCTTCTACTCTTTGGGTGCTGCTAAACCTAGGCAGGTGTACCTAATTGAATTGAGAAAAATTGACCTTTAATCTTCTCTTATTGCCCTAATTCATCCACAATGGTAGATTTGAAATGCACAAAATAAAACAAATTTGGTATAACTTTGTGTATCAATATCCAAAAAACTAAACCCTAACAGATGTAGAAATGTGTATGAAACTAAAAATGAAAACAAAAGACCACTGCCTTATAGGGTTTATGGAGTCAAGAAAATCTAAAACAAGTTTACTTGTTCTGGAAAACATTCAAGTTGTTTAGCATTTTATTTGGTTTATAACTTGTATAAACATGCAATATTGTGATTATTGAGTTCTTCTTAATAATCCAATTGATATTCCCTAATTACTATGATCAATTCAGAGAATTTAATCTTTACTGGAAAGAAACAATTAATTGATCATACAGATACATCAAATGTGCATCGACGAACTAGGTAAAAACTTTTTTACACTAATTCAAATAACTAGAAAACACCATTACGGAGACAGCTTCAATAATACCCTTCAACAAACATCATAAACAACTGATACCAGAAAACATCGCACCATCATATTAAATTTTCATTAATATCTCCATGATTTACATATGCTACCAGTCTCATCTTCTTTCAAAAAATTGTATATCCCTCCTTAGCCAACACATTGAAATCACCAAAACACAATGTACTAGGCATAAAAGCCTGCTTCCCATAAGAACTGAAAAGCATCACATTGCTGAAATCCATTTGTCCAACAATTTCCAAATATACAATTCTATTTGGAACTGTCCTTGGCAGAATGAAAGGGGCATCTTCAAACCCATAGACTCTGATCATTGTAGCTCCTTCCAAACAATACCAGTCACCCCAATTATGATCAATTGGCCCATTGAAATCTTTTGGCTGAAGAAACCTCTTGATCTCGTCAGTTAATGAATAATTACGAGGATACTTATACAATTTGCACAAAGTTTTCACAAAGTACTCTTCAAAATGGATGAAACTAGCATTGGCAAACCTATTGTCCCAAATAGTAGTCCACAGTTGAATAGGCAATGCTTCACCCTCCCTACCAATTTGAGAAACTCTCATTTCTGGAGGCCATACTCCCAACTCCTGTCCAAAATATAGCACCAAGTGCATCAACAATGAATAATGCTTGAGATGAACAATAGAAGCTCCACCTTTTATAGCTACCAATCCTAAATCAAGCTCCCTAGCAATATATGAAGCATAGTCGAATGGCCTGGAGTTATGGTATTGAATGTCTGCTATGATAATCATTGGAAAAATTGACATGAGTTCCGGAGCATCCATCCCCAACACTTGACACACTGAGAAATATGTATATTTCATGTAAGGTTCAAATAAATCTACATGATAAGGAGGCCCCTCACTATCTTGCAAAGGTTCTGACTTGTTACCGTGTTTAATTCTATGGATAGGTAACCTCCAACCCTTATAGATTGTATCCATTCTTGAAAATTCTTTTTCCAACTTTTCACAACTAATCTCCTCATTGCAAAACCCTTCCAATTTGAAGACCTCACCTATTGCTTCTTTAGACACATATATCTATGGTTTTCTAGATGGGTCACATATAGCCTTATGCTTTGGATCATAATTATCTGAAAGCAATTTTACTAATTCTGCATTTACAAAAACATTAGGGCACACCAATTTCCCTACATTCACTTTCCATGGGTTACAAACTAGTTCAAAATGGTTTCTTTTATGGTAATGGAAATTGAAAAGCTCATAACCTCTTATGGCAGTCCAGACATCACCTATGAACTTGCACTTGTCATCTAGTTAGTCAACCTCTGCCATAAGCTGTGCAGACCTTCTAGCTTTTGGGTTTGAGCTAGGTAATTGATCAATAAGGTCTTGGTTCAACCTCCTTTTAGTGCCCTCATGCTCTGTATAAACCTTTTGTTTCTTTCCTTTCGACAAACTACTCACAGCAGGTTTTCTACCCTTACCCTTCCCAGAACCAGAGGACTCCATTCTCAAGCTTATAGAACCAAAATGCAAAAACCAAGGAACAGTCACTTATAGTATTCCGCTCTAGCTCATCAGACTAAAAATCATCCTGGTTCTCTATTCAGCATGCCAATTATCCTGCAATCAATTCAGAACTAAAGAATTGATTCAATCTTTACTATTATATCCTGTCATGCCATTAATGAAGCACGAATGAACACCCATTTAAAACTGGCACTGTCACATCAAGTGTCCTTTGGATGAGAGATTTTAAAATCTGGGGTGAAATCCCTTTTCAATGTCTATTACACCTTTCGCCAAGACAGAATGCAGTCTTATCGACACCTAGACTCGAAAAAATGATGACTGTTGCTCCTATTTTTTATATCGCTATAACAATTCTGAGTCAGGGAGATGTCACATAGACTTCATTATCTCATATCGATATGCATTTGTTCAAGTCACAGTCGTTGAGACAAAATTACACCTTTCACTGATGAATTCCCATTTCGGCGTGTCCATCAAGTTTTCTCACCAAAAAAACCTACCAATGAAATAACACTTTTGGAAAGACATAATGTCTTCGGGAAGACTCATACCGATACCAAATGTCTTACCGAAATCATCCCTTCAGATTACTCCTATTCAGTGAGACTCACCCTGAACTACTTGTCGGTAAAACAATCAAACTTCAGTGAAGCTTATACCGAAAAATTCTTCAACTAGCAATGCACATCTCTGTCGGCATATCTTCTGAGTTGGCAAGACCGCAACACTTTCTCCAATAGTCTTTTGAATCCCCTTGTATTAATTTTGGCAAGGCAACAATCATCTCGCCCATACCTTCACCGAAGCACATAAGTCTTACCGAAACATTTGTTTGCAAGCCAATCGGTAAAACAAAATGGTTTCACTATGACATCTTGCCGATACCAATCGGTTTGGCCAAAATGACCCCTCCACATGCTAGTCGGCGAGATCAATTGAATTCAACGTGACCTCATAACGATGCCCCAACACATGCCAATACACTTTCTATATGCCGGTCAGAAAGAAAAATACTTCGCTATAACCTTACCCCAAAATGCCATTTTCTACCGATATGAATCTTTGCAGTCACTGAAACAAAAGAAAAGTCCTATTGACCATCTGCAACACATACCTGTTAGTCAAAATATAGGTCAGGGAGACCTTTACTATGTCTTGCCGATTTGGATCTTGTAATGAAATATGAAGATGTAGACGGACTCAAATGGGGTACATGAAAAAACATAAGCAAGAAAATGCAAAGAGGGGATTTTATGTTTATGATGAGGACCTAATGCTAGAAATTCTTGAATACAATAGACTATAAAATTTCAAAGTTTTATAGTTCTAACAGTGGCTCCATCTAGGGATGAATGATAGCAAGATCATTGCAAGGATTCAGATTTCTAGGTGAGCAAACCAAACTCAGAATGATGGAACATGTGAGCATGATGGAACAAATGGCCATGGAAAAGAATGAGACCCTAGACTACTGTACATGGAAAAGAGCTTGAAAAAGGAACATCAGGATTGTCCATGTACTTGCAAATCCTGTTTCCTTTATATTCTAGACTACTGTGCATGGAAAAGAATTTTGAAGAGAATCATCAAGAGTTGTCCATGCACTGGCAACCCTCAATCCTTTATGTTATCTTAAGAGAAAAAATGTTTCAGAAATTTCCCATGTATAGGCAATTCTTGATCCTCACCAGCCATATTTTGCAAGTAGTATGAGTCTTCACCTTTCTTTCCAACCACAACAAAAGGCCCCAGCCACAAGGCTTCAAACTTCCCATGTTTTCCCTTCTCTTGGCACCTTGCATTTCACATCGGTACCAGATCACTTTCTCCAAATTTCTTATCCTTTGCCTTTTTTGTCAAATAAATACTTCGTCTATGTCTGGAACTTTATATTTTGATTTTGAGCCACCCTCCTTATTTCATCCAGTTCAGCTAACTGCTCCATTCTTTCCTCCATAGGTTTAGGAATATCCAAATCTTCCTGGAGAAAATACTTGTAGACTGGTAACAAATTCTGCAAAGGCATCCTCGCCTGTGCTCCATACACTAGCTCAAATGGGGACTTCCCAATTGCCTTCTCCACCATAATTCTATCAACCCATACAGCTAGTCTTAATTTTGCATGCCAAGCCTTCTTGTTCTGACCTAGCACCCTTCTTATAATCTTTAGAAGACTCTTATTGCTACATTCTACTTGTCCATTAGCTTGTGGATGATAAGGAGCTGCATAAGAAATGACAATACCATATGTGCTACAAAAGCCTCTGAATTCATCTGATCTGAAACACATTCCATTGTCAGTGATCAACCTCATTGGTGTACCGAATCTAGTAATGATATTATCCATCAGGAACTGTGTCACCACCTTACTTGTAGCTTGTTTAGTTGGAATGGCCTCTACCCATTTGGTAAAATAATTAGTGGCCACCAATATCCATCTATGTCCGCCACTTGATTTTTCTGGTATTTCCCTGATGAAATCAATTCCCCACTAGTGAAAAGGGGCATCAGTCTGCATGGGTCAAAATGGAAAAGCTCCCTGATATTTCAGTTTTCCAGAAAACTTCTGGCAAGGTTCACATTTTCTCACATGTGCAAAAGAGTCATTAAAGACTTTTGGCCAATAATATCCTGCCCTAAGAATCTTTTGAGCAGTTGTTTTTGCTGAGTAATGTCCTCCACAAACCCCTTCGTGCATTTCACTCAAAACATGTTTAGATTGAAATTCATCCAGACACAACAATAATATATCATCCTTGTTTTTCCAAAATAGATCTCCATCCATAAAAACATATTTGGATGCTTGTATCTTCAACGTTCTTCTCTGGTTGTCATTCATTCCCTCTGGACATTTCATGTATTTAAGATAATGCATAATATCTATATACCACTGAGTATGTTCAATGCTTGCAATTACATTTTCTTCTTCTATACTACAAATCTCGTTTGCTTCTGCCATTAGTTTAGCCAAACCCTGACCTCTAACTAGTTTAGTAATTTGTACCTCTATGTCAAATTCTTGGATTTTGTTGATCCATTTGCATCTTTTACCTATTACTTCAGACTGTGTCAGAATATCTTTGACTGCTGCATGAGGAACATAAGCAACTACCTTAGCTCCAACAAGATATGGTCTAAAAGCTTTTACAACTTTCACTAGTGCAAATGCTTGCTTCTCCATTATATCATACTTTAACTCAGATCCCTGTACTGACTTACTGAAGAAAGATACAGGCTGTTCATGACCATCTTCATTTTTTTGTAGCATAACAGCTACAACAGTGTGCATTGAGGCAAATAAAAAATCTGAAAAGGTTTTGAAAAGTCAGGAGACTTAAGAACAAGAGCCTCCTTGATGGCTCGTTTAATAGCTACAAAAGCGTTCAAAGCCTCTGCAGTCCATTCTATATTTTGTCCTTTTCTCAACATTCTGGCTATGGGTTTAACAATCTCAACAAAGTTAGAGACAAATCTCCTAATAAAATTTATCTATCCAAAGAATGATTGTATTGCCTTAACATTTTTAGGGATAGGTATTTTGTCAATGGCCTCAACCCTTTCAATGTCTATCCTAACCCCTTCCTTTGAAACAATATGTCCCAAAAGTTTACCCTCTATAACTGCAAAATTACACTTGTTGGGGTTTAAGCTAATACCATATTCAAGAGCTTTTATAAATACCTTTTCCAAATGATAAACATGATCTTCAGCCTTCTTGGAATAAGTAGTGAGGTCATCCTGATACACCACCATGAGAATATTGATCAAATCAGCAAATGCCACATCCATGGCTCTTTGAAAAGTCGCCCCTGCATTAGTGAGACCAAATGGCATTCTCAGATAAACATACATTCCCCAAGGAGTCGTGAATGTTGTTTTGTATTGTTCAGACTATTTAACCTTGACCTGATTATACCCTAAAAATCCATCCATCATAGACAACAACTCGCAGCCTGTCACCTTATGTAATATGGCCTCCATATTTGGCAGAGGATAATTGTCTTTAAGGGATGCTATGTTTAAATTTCTAAAGTCTACACACAATCTGATATCTCCATTTTTCTTTCTGATAGGGACCAAATTTGAAACCCATGTTGAATGTATGATAGGCTTAATAATTCCACCATCTCTGAGCTTCACTAATTCCTCCTGCATTTTAGGCTCTAGAGTTGGATTTATAGGTCTTTTCTTTTTTCTGAATGGTTTAGCATCTATTTTCAATGGTATTTCATGCTGAAACAAGTCTTCTCTATATGGTTTTAGATCCTCATAAGACCAAGCAAATACATGTTTATACTTTCTCAACAAATCAATCAACATTTTCCTAATTGTAGGACTTATCTTTTTACAAATATACACGCTTTTAGGTGCCATCTCAGTTCCCAAATTAATTTCCTCAATATCATCCCTTCCAACTAGTGTTTGCTTCATTAAAGACTGATCATTTCCATCATATACCCTCTCAAGTGCCACCAAGCCCTTAGGAAGTTTATTTTTCTTAAGCTGTAATATCTCCTTCCCAAATACTGTTTCTTTTCCATCAACTTCCTCAACAAAGGCATTGAAGTCAATTTATTGGGCTTCATACTGGTCTATACAATGAAGGAATTTCAAAAGATCAGTGTCATCATTAAAAACCTACCAACTATATAAATTATCAGGTACAGTAGGCCTGGTCTTGAGTTCAATTTGTGACATTCCAGCCAATGTAATATCATCTTTCTTCAATGCTACATTAGCTAGAAAATCTGCTATTATATTCTTCAACCTGTCTACCCACTCAATTGAGAAGGCATCAAGCAACTCAATTGTATCCCACACAAAATTTCTATATTACTTTAATTTTTTTTTTTTTGATGTATACTTTGACCTAACTTGCGAGACAACTAACTCTGTATCTCCTAGAACAGCCAGCAATTTGATTTTATGCTTCACCGCTATATTCAGCCCAGTTAATAGAACTTCATATTCCACCACATTATTTGTACATTCAAAAGTTAATAGGAATGAGTACTTAAATGTAATACCTTCAGGTGAAACAAATACTATCCCAACTCCATTACCTTCTTGGTTGTAGGCTCCATCAAAATACATTTTCCACACACCATTATGGTTTTGTGCAACATGCTTCTCAATAGGATCACTATTAATCAATTCTGGTTGTGTTGGCTCTATAGTGAAACTCCCAAGATCAACATCACAAAAATAGTTGATTTGATCCTGTAGCACATAATCAATAAGCTGACTCATCCTTGGTTCCCTGTACAACTTCACCTCTTGGCCATTTACTGGAATTGTTGCATAAGATAGATCGAATTGGACATTTCCACCAATAGTTGTTGTCCACTATCTTGATAAAAGCATACCAAATTGAGGAGGGGTGTCTATCACTATTATATCAATATTATAAGCTACTTGAGGATAAGCAGCTAACTTGACTTCTACATCTTTCATTATACCCACCACAAGAATAGGTCAGTTATCCATTGCGTAACATTTCCCTTCATATGTATCCACCCACATGCCTAGCTATTTCATCACTCCTACTAGCATAATATTCATGGCAACACTAGAATCTATCATTTAATTCCTCACTAATTTGTTATTTATGAGTAATGTAGTAAAGAAAGGATCAACTTGTGGCAGACTTGTCAACACATTACTCAAGCAAATTTCTGGAATGTTCACTTTGTCTTGTTTATTTTTAGCAGTCACTTTATTTTCTGGAGCTACATGTTTTTCACTTTCATTTGTTATCAATTGCACTGCACTGTCCCTGTATTCTTTAATTTTCATCATTTCAAGAAGTGGAATAGACATCTTTACTTGAGACAAGGCTTGAGTGAAATCAAAAGAAGAACCTTCTGCTTTGATCACTTTCTTTTGTTCTGATGTTTCTCCTTTATTCTCTTCCTTTTCTCTTCTACCTGGCAGATCTGTCTTTTGAATTTCTTTGTGTAATTCTTTTACTGCATCCTTTTGGATAGGATTTTGTTTGCTTCCTTCACATTGTTTGTTTTCAATCTTCTTTGAAACTCCTTGTACAACTTTCTGATCTTTCATAAAGATACCCCTAGGGACACCTTCCTTCTCATTTACTGTCCTATTTCTCAACCAGTACTTACTCTTTGCTTCTTCAACTGCAGCAATAGTTAACTTCTTTATTTCCTCATCAGTAAGTCTCTTCACATTACTGTGAGCGGGAACCTCAATAGGTTGTGGTTCTATACAATCATCCTCAGAATCAGAAAAGACCTATTGCTCAGCCATATGGATCTTGTACCTTTGTTCTACAATATCATATTCATAACCGCCTTCCTTCGAAGATGAATATCTCTCCTCAACATGGTGAAGAGCATTTGAATTCAATTAGATCTTGTGATCTTCTCCACCATCTCCCATTAACACTCCCTCCTCTTGCATTCTCTGGGATACAACACAATACTCAGGGGAATGTGGTTTATCACAAGCTTCACAAAAATTAATTATTATTCACTATATACGTTCCCTTCTTTCTCAATGGATCTGGAGTATCCTTGTCTCTAGGCCTGTCTGTCATAGGTTTTCCATCTTTCCAATTTGTGTTATAAGGCATATCATGCAACCTAGGCCTATCCTTCCTATATGTGTTCTCCAGCTTATATTGATAATTATTGTTCTGTTGAAGAGCCCTAGGGTTGTCTCTCTTATTCATTATCCCAGTAGCCTTTCTGTTGTTCTCAATTGTTAATGCTATCTTTTGTGCTTTAGCTAAGTCCCTTGGGAACTTGTTTCTCAACTCATACCCTATTTTAGGGTCAAATGCATTTAGGTAAACACTTAATGCTACGAAGTCCAGTAACTTTGATCCAGGAGGTATTCTATTCTACAGTTTATTGAATCTTCTGTTAAAATCAAAGATTGAATCATTCTGACCCTTTTAAATTCACATTAGTTCATGGAGAGCACTGTCTGGTGCACTCAGATTCCCAAATTGTTCAAGAAACTGATATTTAAATATCTGAAAAGAATATATAGAAGCTATTTCCAGACTATTGAACCAATCCCTAGCTTCCTCAATAAGGGACATCATGAATAACCTCATATGCAAATCTTCATAAGGTACATCCAAATCTTGAATAAAAGCATTGAGACTCCTTAAATGATCCTCAATAGTGATTGCATTACTCCCTGTGAATTTAGGCACCAAACTTCTCCAAGAACCATCCATAGGATAAGGGCACAACTAAAACCCTGCCAAATCAAACTGTCTTATCATAGTAGTATACTGATACTGGTACATAGGGTTATTATATTGTAAATTTTGCTGTAGCACATGATGCTAACCAGGAGGTGGATAATTATTTATATGTTGTGTGGGAATATGTGGTGGATGATTTGGCTATCTATGTTGATTCCCAATTTGATGGTGAGGGATCTTTGGTGGTTGAAAATACCCAACACCATGATTATTTTGTTTATGGGGTGGTACATACTTTGGGGGAGAACTGGATCCTTGAGGAATATTCTGAGCTTTCTACAAATTGAACTCTCTTATTGCTTGAATCATTTGGGCCTTTTCCTGCTCTTCCCTCTCCCTTTTCTAAGACTCAAACTATGGTTTAATTTCATCATAAGTTAAAGATTCATAATCTTCTTGATGAATTTCCTGATTAGTAAGTTCATTTTGATTACCCTGCATTTTTTGGTCATATTCATATTGAACTCTAAGTCGTTCTGCTTCGAGCCTAGCATCAAATTCGGCTTGTTTCTATGATTTGTAAAAAGGATTCCTCAGATCCTTTGGGGTACAAGGCTCTTCACTTGAACTATCTTTCCATTTGTCAAAACAATTCTCACCAAAAGGTATTGATGATTTGTCTTTATTTTTCAAGAAAATGTGCTCACTTTTCCCTTTACCCTTGTCAACCTTATTATCTTTATGCATCTACCTACTATCGCCAGGAGGAGCTCCGAAATGACCCCCCCAAAATTGAGATCTTCTTCCATTCATATTGTAATGTTCAAATAAGAGTCGCCACTCACCTTTTTTGAAAGTGAGAAAAAGATTGTTACTTATTAGTCCCAGTGTAGTCTGTATATAGGACCTTTGACTCTATGATTAAGGCATATATTCTTTGTTCATCCCTAGTAGAGTCACCAATTTGTAAAAATTTTTCACAAAGTACTCTTCAAAATGGATGAAACTAGCATTGGCAAACCTACTGTCCCAAATAGCAGTCCACAGCTGAACAGGCAATGCTTCACCCTCCCTACTAATTTGAGAAACTCTCATTTCTGGAGGCCATACTCCCAACTCCTGACCAAAATACAGCACCAAGTGCATCAACAATGAATAATTCATGAGATGAACAATAGAAGCTCCATCTTTTATAGCTACCAATCCTGAATCAAGCTCCCTAGAAATATATGAAGCATAGTCGAATGGCCTGGAGTTATGGTATTGAATGCTTGCTGTGATAATCATTGGCACAATTGACATGAGTTCCAGAGCATCCATCCCCAAGACTTGACACACTGAGAAATATGTGTATTTCATGTAAGGTTCAAATAAATCTACATGATAAGGAGGCCCCTCACTATCTTGCAAAGGTTCTGACTTGTTACCTTGTTTAATTCTATGGATAGGTAACCTCCAACACTTTTAGATTGTATCCATTCTTGAAAATTATTTTTCCAACTCTTCACAACTAATCTCCTCATTGCAAAACCCTTCCAATTTGAGGATCTCACCTATTGCTTCTTTAGACACAGATATCTGTGGTTTTCCAGATGAGTCACATATAGCCTTATGCTTTGGATCATAATTATCTGCAAGCAATTTTACTAAATTTGCATTTACAAAAACTTTAGGGCACACCAGTTTCCCTACATTCAATTTCCATGGGTTACAGACTGGTTCAAAACATTTTCTTCTATGGTAATGGAAATTGAAAAGCTCGTAACCTCTTATGGTAGTCTAGACATCACCTATGAACTTGAACTTGTCATCTAGTTTGTCAACCTCTGCCCTAAGCTGTGCAGACCTTCTAGATTTTAGGCCCGAGCTAGGTAATTGATCAATAGGGTCTTGGTTCAACCTCCTTTCAGTGTCCTCATGCTTTGTATCAACCTTTTGTTTCTTTCCTTTCGATAAACTACTCACAGCAGGTTTTCTACCTTTACCCTTCCCAGAACTAGAGGACTCCATTCTCAAGCTTATAGAACCAAAATGCAAAAACCAAGGAACAGTCACTTACAGTATTGCACTCTAGCCCCTCAGACTGAAAATCATCCTAGTTCTCTATTCAGCACGCCAATTCTCCTGCAATCAATTCGGAACTAAAGAATTGATTCAATCTTTACTGTTATATCCCGTCGTGCCATTAATGGAGCACAAATGAACACCCATTTGAAACTGGTACTATCGCATCAAGTGTCCTTTCGATGAGATATTTTCAAATCTGGGGTGAAATCCCTTTTCAACGTCTATTACACCTTTCACCAAGACAAAATGCAGTCTTATCGACACCTGGACTCCAAAAAATGATGACTGTTGCTCCTATTTTTTATATCGCTATAACAATTCTGAGTCGGGGAGATGTCACATAGACTTCATTGTCTCATATCGATATGTGTTTCTTCAATTCATAGTCGCTGAGACAAAATTACCGCTTTAACTGATGAATTCCCATTTCGGCGTGTCCATCAAGTTTTCTCACCGAAAAAAGCTACCAATGAAATAACACTTTCGGCAAGACATAATGTCTTTGGGAAGACTCATACCAACACCAAATGTCTTACCAAAATCATCCCTTCACATTACTCCTATTTGGTGAGACTCACCCCAAACTACTTGTTGGTAAAATAATCAAACTTCGGTGAAGCTTATACCGAAAAATTCTTCTGCTAGCGATGCACATCTCTGTCGGCATATCTTCTGAGTCGGTAAGACCCCAACACTTTCTCCAATAGTATTTTGAATCCCCTTGTATTAAGTTCAGCAAGACAACAATCATCTTTCCCATACCTTCACCGAAGCACATAAGTCTTACCGAAACATTTGTTTGCAAGCCAATCAGTAAAACAAAATGGTTTCGCTATGACATCCTGCCAATACCAATCGGTTTGGCCAAAATGACCCGTCCACATGCTAGTTAGAAAGATCAATTTAATTCACCGTGACCTTATAATGATGCCCCAACACATGCCAATACACTTTCTATATGTCGGTCAGCAAGAAAAATACTTCGCTATAACCTTAACCCGAAATGCCATTTTCTACCGATATGAATCTTTGCAGTCATTGAAACAAAAGAAAAGTCCTTCTGACCGTCTGCAACACATACCTGTTAGTCAAAATATAGGTCAGGGAGACCTTTACTATGTCTTGCTGATTTGGATCTTTTAATGAAATATGAAGATGTAGAGGGACTCAAATGGGTTACATGACAAAACATACGCAAGAAAATGCAAAGAGGGGATTTTATGTTTATGATGAGGACCTAATGCTAGAAATTCTTGAATACAATAGACTATAAAATTTCAAAATTTAATAGTTCTAACAGGACTCATTCACCATCTTGGGCGAGTGAGTCTCATGTGGCCCAAAATCAAATTTAATTCAAGTTTCTAGTGGGATTTTATTCTCCTAAATCTAATGGTGGCTTGTAGTGTTGTAACTTTGGGATTTCTTGCATAATCAAGTATAAATACATGGTTCTTTCACTCATTTTCACCTAAGACTTTTGTGAGAGCATTCCTAATAGAAAATTGAGTTTAGAAGAGCATTCGTGTCCATTCAAGAGAAAATTATTAAGAATTCAGGGAGAATTATTTAAACATCAATCATCATGTCAAAGATTTCATATGTCATATTTTTTATTGTGCTAACAATTCTGATTTAGGGTTTTGTAGACATTCGAATTATCCTAATTGATATTGTCCACTTGATCCTAATTTTAAATTAGTGAGATTTCATTCAAAAGGGCATCTCAGTGGAATATTCCCCCAATTTGAAATCTCCCTCCAAAAGGACTTGTCGTTCATCATGGCATTAAATCCTCTTACAATTCCTTTTTCTTAAAGCAAGTGGCATTAACTCCTCTTCCACATCCTCTTCCACAAGCCATATTTAAAATTTAAAATTTCCACCTAATTGTATTTATTTGCACATTGACCAAAATGTGCACAACCTCCCTTCAATAGCATGTTGACAAGTGGCACATTGTTATTAGTTCATTTTTAATCCCACATCCTTCATGTTTCTCATTCCTCCATCCTTATTTCTTATAAATAGAGGACCTTTATTGAATGCGGATCCACAACTTTATGCAAAGTCACTATCTTTAGATTTTAGGAAAGTTCATCCATTGTTCATTAACGTTTTCATAGAATTTCATCAATCTTAGCTAGGTTATGGTTAAATCTTCATCAAGGAGGACAATCATCAATAATCTTCATCAAATATTTGCAAGGAATTGGGAAAGGGATTCTTTCCACATCAAAGAAGCACCAATTCCCCCATGGGATGCTAGTTTGGATGTTTTGAATAAGATTTAGTAGCTTCCATTTGGTTTATTTCACTTTATTTCTTGTTCTTAGCATTTGAATGAAATTCATGGGGAATGCTTGTTCTAGATTTTCTTAATGACTAACATTGTGCTATTTGATGATCTTTCAGTAGGTCTAGACCAGCCATTCACATTTTGGCACTAGAAGGAGGGTGAATCTCAAGAAATTAACATGTTTTTCTGTCAAAATTTGCTATTATTTTCAAATTTTTGTGTCTACAAGGAGCGATGCTGCAAAAGACAAATAGTGATGCTATTAGTCCAATGTCTCTATATAGTGACATTGTATCTACTTCAAAACCTGACGCTTGTAAAATTTTTGACCTAGGTCGGTCCATCAAACTCCAAAGAGTGACATTTGGTGAAATAGTGATGCATTCAAAATCTTTGTTTCTCCACAAAGCAACACTAACTTCACTAGAGCGTTACTAAACTTCTCCAAATAGTGAGGCCTTTGTGGATTATGATGCTGGGGTGGGGTAAAAATTTAGCTTTTCAGTTTTAATTCAACATGTGCTTTTTATTTTTAATCACCTTGAGCTTTTAACCTATTTTGTGGCTTTGTTTTCTATGGATTAACAAGCTTTTGTAGGTTGAGGTGATCAAGAAGAGGAGGAAACAAGGAGAATTTTTAGTATGGAATTATCACATAATTGTAAAAAGTTTTTTTAAAGACTTTGGGAGAAATTATAACCCCATTTTCACGATATTCTTATCTTCAAGTTTTTAGGACTCAAATAATTTTCATTTGGGTTGTAAAAAGAATAAGAAAATGGTTAAAAAGAACCTTAGGAACTTACTAAAGTTGGTTTTGGATTTAAAAAAGAGAAAAACAAACTTCACGCTTCATCTTGGTGCTATAAAAAGAATCCATTATTGTTTTTGAGGTTTAAAATTAATATGTGTCTTTTATGTTTTGTAATCTCTTTAACAAATTAATATCAATTTAAAAGGAATATACACTTCTCTCATGCTTCATGGTGATCTTGAGAATCAAAAGCATTTTGGTGATATTAAGTTCTATGAACAAATCTTTCTAGTGTGAGTTAGGTATATCGCATGTGTTCTCTCTTTGTTCACACAAACAAAGATTGATCAAACTACGGATGTTCTTGATCACTATTGTTCACCTTTAGAGGCCCTTCCTAGTGGGAAAAAGTAATCACCCCAAGGAATGACCCAACCAGGAACACACTAAAGCCAAGCAACTTTGACCTGGTATATAAGTGTGGGTACTTGAGGAGAGTTCAAGTATCACGAGGATTGTTTTGAAAAGAAGGGTAGAAAAATAGTATTGTCATATGGATGATCCCCCATGAACGAAATGCCTATACTAGAGCCTTTTTTTATAGTAAGGAAAATCCCTATCTATTTGTTGGTGGAAGAACAATCATTCTGAAGCCATCCCATGCACTTGTGATTCAAAGTACAGATGAAAAGTTTGTCATGGGAGATTCATGAGGACTGAAGCTTGGCTGACCTAAGAAGTGTGTGCCATGGAAGGAAGCTAGTGTGGTCAAGCTTCCAATTATCCGATTTGAATAAGCACAACTGGATTTATCCAAGTGGGAAATCGACAAATATTTTCTATTTCTATCTTAGGGTTGTGTATCATTTTGGAATCAAAACACTTTGCTTGGATCTAAAGCATTGGAAAAAAAAATTCAACAAAATCCTCAAAATTTCAAACCCTTTAGGAGGAGCAAATACTATTAAGAAAACTAAGTGCTATTGCTCACCCTAGGAATTTCATCCTTAGAGGCTTCTAAGTATTTGGATTTACATCTCAATTTTCTCTTACTAAAGTCAACATTGGGGAACTATTCCCTTGATTCTCTTGATTTCCACATAATGGACTTTGTGGGATGAAAAGAAATCAAGACATTAGACATTCAGTTTGAAAACTAAATCAAGAAAGTGCTTGGGCTAAAAGGAATCAATCTAAGCAAGATAAAAGACAATTGAACCCCGCATGTGCTTGATCCCATGATTTCCCTCAAAGTCAAAGTTCCCAAGCCAAGTCATCATAAGACCTTAGTCCAAAAGCTTGTGAGGAGCATCTTTCAAGACTTTACGAAGTTAGAGAAATATTGGTCTATAATTTTTGCAAAAATGCTTCAAAGAACAATCCCAATTTGTACTCATTTTATTATAGTCAAAACCCAAGTCTCTTTCAAATATTTTAATTTCTCACATAGGAAGTGCAAGCATGTTCTTCAATACCGAGGTATTGTAGAAAATAAGTCTCTCTAAGTCCCATTAAGGATCAAAATCAACATTCTCATCCATCCCTCAAACATCAATCAAATTTCATCCCATCAAACAATTCTTAAAATATTGGAAAAATCCTTTATGCTAGGCTTTTGGAAAATCTTATAAATCAAATAAAAAATCATCTTGTTTGACTAAGCATGTGTAGATGAATCCTTCTTCATATAATTAGTTAAATTACCATCTTGTGGAAAAATTTATTCCAAGATAACATCCAACATCTTGGGGTTTATTAGTTCATTATCCAAATCCAAATCCAGATCATATAAAAAATCCAAAAGTTCTAAAGTCTAGTGTCCCTTCAAGATTATTAAGAGTTCACTCCTTCACACCATCCATTGATCCTTAAGAAAACTTGGTTTTTCTTCTTTGTACCTAAAATTTGACCTTCTTTTATGGTGCAAACTTGATCTCAATACAAGAAAAACATGGAGCAAAAAACAAAGAGACGTCTACTTCAAATGGTTTGAGTCAAATCACTCCCAAAATCAACCCCATTGGATCTAGAAATCCCCCACTCAACCTTCCTCAACAATCATAAGATCCTCAAGAAGGAGGTTTCCAAGTGGAAGATATCACCTATAAACCTTTGGGGATGACTAAAGATGAAATCATGGAAATAGTCCAAAATCCGAAAAACCACAAATTTACAATACCATGATGAGACTTAACCCTTCAGAATGCATGCTAGCATTAGCAAAGGAAGGGGAAAAACTCCCTTTTGATTATGATGTTACCACTATTGTGGAACAACCTATCGAGATTATGCCACCCGTATCATTCACACCATCCCCCTAAAGCATCATCTAGCCCACCCCCCAATCCACATCATCTCTTGCTCCAACTCAGCCAATTGTCAAAAAGGGGAGTTCATTACTCCAAGCTCTTCAAATGCATCCCCTTATAAACAACCAGATTTTGAATGAAAAAACCATCGTGTGCATGCCGAATATCATCCCTCAACACCCAAAGCATCCATACGTCTAGCTCATTTTCCATGACACTAATAATGCACCCACCTTCTTCATAACACTAGCATATGCTCTTGGGGCACAAGTCTCTCTCACCATGGTATCATAGGAACAAGGAAGTTTGGTTTAGAAAGGGGGAATCTTTGATGCCTCATCATCAATTTCTCAATGACATACCCCTTATTCTCCCATCGATCGCTCAATTAACGTCAACAACCACATCCATCCAAGGTGTAGCGAAATCCCCTTTACTTATCCAAAATCAATCAAGTCAAAACAACCCCCTGATCACAAATCAAGTTAGCACAGGAACGCTGGCGATATTGCAACACTAGGTGGCACCAATCCGAATATCCCAATCAATCATTAAATAGGTCATCAAAAACAACCCAAATATCTCAAAACATGTCTTCCAAAGGACCTAGTACATCATCCATACCACCCATTCAAACCCCTATCATCACTCCAAAACCTCAACAATAACCTCTAAAAATCTCATCACGCCATCTCACACAATTTTGAATCCTCCACCTCCACCACCCAATCCAAATACAACCAATCAATACAACATTTCCTTGTGAGCAACCAAAAAAGCATACCAAAAGGCATTTTAGCAATTCCAAGCCCAACAAGCTACTCAAGCTATGCATGTCACCTAGGCAACTCAAGTAGCACAAGTTGCCCAAGCACAAGCATAAGCATTATTACAACAACAACAGGCCCAACAAGCCACAAAAGTCGCACAACCTTCTCAAGCTACTTAAGTTACACATGCACAAGCAAAAGCCCAAGCACAAGCTCAAGCTTAATAGCAAGCACAACAAGCTCAAGCACAAGCCTTGTTACAATAACAAGCCCACCAACAAGCTTTGTAGCAATACCAAGTGCAACAACAAGCAACTCAACAACAAGAATTGTTGATGCAATAGCAACAACAAGCCCAATAACAAGAAAATTGTTGGCACAACAACAAAAACAAGCCCAACAACAAGCATTGTTGGCACAACAACATCAACAAGACCAACAACAAGCTTTGTTGGCACAAAAACAATTACAAGCATATCAAAAAGCATTGGCTGCACAAAAAACTCTCGCGAATGAACTCCCCAATCCGCAAGTCACTCCATCCGTCATCCAAGTCACTACAACAACCCAAAAACATTCATTCAACCACCTGACCCACAAAGCTATTTGTCTACCCAAATCCAAAATTTGTCACAATAAGTGTTGGAAATACAATCCAATAAGACCACTAAATCACAAGGGAATCTATGCCCTTATCCATTTGACATGAGCATTATGGTGAAACTATTCCTGCAAGGCTTTGAGATACAAAAATTCAAAAAGTACTGTGGACTTGGAAATATTGAAGATCACATCAGGTAATTACATGTACATTGCATGGAGGTTGCCTATGATGAATCTTATGTAGTGAGTCTCTTCCCAAAAAGTTTGGCTAGCCCAGCCATGGAATGGTTCTCCTGTCTTTTGCCTAGAATAAAAAAGTTACAAGAAATTTTGGATGCCTTCATGCAAAATTGTGCATTCAACATGGACATTGATGTAAGTTTGGAGGAACTATCCAACCTCAAGAAAAATAAGGGAGAATCATTTCTATCCTTCTTACAATGATGGTGATCTAAAGCCAATAGAAGCAAGTGGGCCATGCAAGAAGAACAACAAGTCAAAACTATCATTGCAAATCTTGAAGGAACTCTGGCCTTCCATCTCAAAGTATAGTGCATCACCTCCTACCTTCAACTCATCCCTAAGGCTCTCAATATCAAAAGATTCCTCATTAGACAAGGGGGGAAACCCATTTATCAAGATAATTGCCCATCCACAAGTTACAACAACAAACCACAGACATGGGTGAAAAAAAAAAGTTACTAATGATGGGGTTGTTGATGTTAAGATTGTAATCAATGCTCCAAATCCAAACATGGAACAAAAAAATATCAACAACCTCAGAATATCAAACAAAACACCCTAACAAAAAAACAACGCATAGATAGTTAATAATTTCAATGATCAAGGTGGGTCCTCCACAAAAAATTGGTACCCTCCAAAGCGAAAGTACACACCACTTGGAGAATCAGTTAAATCTGTCATGAAGCGAGTAGTTAATGCTAACATCATCACACTCCCTATCATTGAAAATTATTGAGATCCTCAAGTTAAACCACTATGGTATATTGAGAAGCACCTGTGTGACTTTGATAAGATAAAGGGGCACACAATAGCTAGTTGCATGAGGCTCAAAAACCTAATCCAAGACCTCATTGAAAATAAGACTATTTATGTTTAGCATCCCATATCAGGAGTTGGAAATCAAAACCTCAAGATATACACAAACCCAATGTTGGATCATAATAAGGAAAACAACAATGAAAAAGATAAAAAGTATGGTAGCATCAACCATGTTGTCACATCTTTATATGAATGGGTAGGTGTTGTACATATCCCAAGGACCAAAGCTGATTGTGGAGTCACCACATGAAGCGGTAGAATCACCATCCTTGGACCATTGAAGCAAGCTAGAGCACCTCCTACAAATTCAAAATTAGTTTCCAATGGCTACAATGTCTTGGGAATAACTAAAGAAGACCCCCACCTAGATCTCCATCATGGAGTTGTTGAAGATTTTTCCCACACAGGGAGATTCTAGAAAAACCACTTTTTGAGTCTTTTGTACCCACAGACCTTGATGTAGACCAGTTCGAGACTATGGTAGGATAGATCACCATGCCACATCTCCTAAAATTTTCTCAGCAAGATCTTTCAACCTAGCCATCTCACAACCAAGTGCTTCATCTTGAAGTCTTCATCCATAAAAATAAAGTCAAAGAAGTCTTGGTGGATTGAGGGGCAGGTTTCAACATTTGTTCTCTCGAGCTAATAAAGAATCTAGGATTCTCTGAAGATCTAATTGAAAAAGGAAAATGTATCACCATTTGGGCTTATGATGATTAAGAGAGGGTGTCTCAAGGCATGATTTAGCTTCCCATCCAAGTAGGGTTGACCATCATGGAAACTACTTGCCAAGTTCTTGATCTCGACCTCCCTTATAACATTATTTTGAGGTGTCCATGGATCTATGGGATGAAAGATTGATTAAGAGAGGGTGTCTCAAGGCATGATTCAACTTCCCATCCAAGTAGGGTTGGCCATCATGGAAACTACTTGCCAAGTTCTTGATCTCGACCTCCCTTATAACATTATTTTGTGGTGTCCATGGATCTATGGGATGAAAGTTGTTGCATCCACATTTCATCAAAGTGTTAAATTCCCCTATGAGAACCAAAAGGTCACAATTCATGGTGATCTCGAGCCCTTTTCCTATTGCAGAAACTTGGAAGCCAAGTATTACAAAATCCCAAAAGTCCCCAAGAATGATGAAGGCCCTACAACTCCATATATATATCCATCCATTATAGCCTCCACTTCTGGGATAAAGACACCTACCATTCCTAAAAATTTTGATATCAAGGTCATTATCCAAGACAATAGATGCAAATATTACAAAAAGAAGGAAAGTGCCTTCGTAATAGGAGATTTATCTCAATATCCTAGGTCCCATGGAAAACCACAATCAGTTAGCACAACATCTCAAACATTCAGAGTAGACCCCTCTCGATTCAAAAGTTAGGGAGACCTAGCCTAAGAGGTGGTTGATGAAAAGGATATATCTAGCCTCCTAAATAAGGATGAAAGACCTATGCCTGCCCTTCCAATGGACGATGCTAACAAAGGTCTCCAATTAATTATGGGCATGGGCTATAACAAGAATGAAAGTCTCAGGAAAAATGATGACCGATTAGAACCCATCATTGCTAAGAAACACAAACAATATTGGCTTTGGATGTACCCCTCCGAGGATAACTGTACATGGAGGAATTCTCCCTGTTAAATTAGTCAAAGCTCCTCTTCGGTTACTATTATCCATAAGTTTGCCCTTAGACAATTTTACCTTTGACATAACTAAGATATGTGGGATTGAAAGTGATGAGAATAGCATTGTTGACCTACTTATGTTATTTGAAGACTCCTCCTAATTCATGATTTCCACTATATCCTTTGAGTCAAACCAAAAAACTAGTGTTTCCTCAACTAATAGACTACGACCAATGAGGACCACTAATTTTAGACACATTCAAAAATGATGAGGTGCTCTAAGAATTCATGGGACTGTGGGATAATGTACCTTGTGGGGACCACAAAGATGGATTCGAGATTGAACTAGACACACATGCCTATTATGGGGAAATGATTGAATCCCTCAGTTGCAAAAGTGAAAATTTGAGAATAATCTCTAGGTATTTAAGTCAAAACCATGTTGTGGTACTTTCAAACCCAAAAAAAAAAAAAGTATGCATCAAATGGTGAAAACTTCTTTTAGGCACCAGAGGATGGGGGATTCAATCTTAATCTTAGTGTTATTCATCAAGAGAAGTTGACAATTTTTGTGGAGAAGTGTAACCTTGTCAACTTAGAGATTGAGGAAACACCACATATAACCTTCTATGCAGAATCAATTCTAACTAAGGAACAAGAGCTCTTAGCTGCATTTCTGGGAGAAAGAAAGGGGAACTTTGCATGGACCTACGACGACATCCCTAGTCTTGATCCATAAGTTCTGGTGCACCATCTACCTATATATCTAGAGGAAAATCTACTAAGACAAAAGCTAAGGAAGATGCATCCTCAAATAGCATTATTGATCAAATTGGAATTATAGAAGCTCCTTGATGTTGGCTTCATACAACCAATTGATTATCTAGAGTGGGTTTCAAATATTGTACCAATTTCAAAGCCCCTTGGGGGCATTTGCATCTACACTGACTTTTGAGATCTAAACAAAGCATGTCCCAAGGATGATTTCCCTCTCCCAAAAATAGATATGATTGTTAGTGTAATTGATATTTTATTACACTTGCATAACTTTACTTAGGTTTTTATTAGGTAATAATTAGTTCACTTAATTAATAAGTAAGATTTATTTAGTTGAGTTGTTTTTAGGTCAACATTAGGGTTGCATACTTTGCTTTTATAAAGCAATTCTCTTATTGTAATATCTTAATTCTGAATATTATCAATTTACACATTTCATGCAAAGCTATGATTTTTCATTGTTTTTCTCTTATGTGGAAGGTGTTTAGGTTTGCTTGTCTGATTTTGGTTTCTAACATGGTATCAGAGCCTTGACATGCAACCCCTTCTGAAATTCTGGAGAAAATCATTGCAGAGTTCATTCGGGGTTCCTCGAGGGTATCATGCCTTGAGTTCATAGATGCAACATCTTGGATCAGATCGAGCACCACCATTGGATTCAGAATGCTAGAAAAAGTCAGGATTGGCTTTTATTTTGTAGATTTTGGTCATCATTTGCCAGATCTGTGAGGGTTTCATGTTCGCTGATTTTTCTGGGCACTTTGGGCACAAACGGAGGTCACCATCACATTCGGAGTGGCCATAAACCCTAGGAGCACCTATCAAATCATTGATTTCTATGAAGTTGGTTTCTGAGGCAAATGTTTTTGCCAGGGAACCATGCAGCCTCCCCAGCATGCATATCGAGGCATTTTTTTGATAAAACATTTTAAAAAATGCATTCAAACATGTGCGGCCCGCATAGAAGGAGGTTCCATCGGTCTGCTACCACCACCGGTGGCTCCCCCTACCTCTTCCATCGGCTAGAGATCCACCCCCGCTAGGCCCCCTTTGCATAGACCGTAGGTCGTATGGGGGACCAGGCGTTGTGCGCCTAGCCCTCGGCCGGCCTTCTAGCACACCCGTGGTCATATGGATGACTAGGGGCTCCACCCCATCCCCCTGTTGGCCAGCCCCTGGTCACCTGTAGGACCAGGGGCCAAATTTGTTTGAGCCCCCTGGGCTGCCTGTAGGCCAAATTGGCCATTCTGTAGCACTTTCACCAAATCGGGCATAACTTTTGCGTACGGAGTTGGTTTTTTACAAACAAGATATCGTTGGAAAGCTGGTTCTGAGCCCATTATTTTGGTGTAGGTTATTTTTCCTAATTATATTCCAGTTTTATGTTTCAGGTCCTTGAGCTTAGAGCTTGTGTTTTTCACTCTGGAGGGCATATATTTTGACTCGGTGATCCTTGTTTTTCCATTCTTGCGGCGTTGAAAAGCTAGTTCAGTCCTCTACATAGATCTGAGGTCTATTTTTATATTATATTTATGCATGGTTAGGAATTCTCTCTTTTTCAATCATTGGGTATTGTAACAAATGAACTGATATAAAGTTCCATCAGGGGGGTTTCTTGCATAGTAAACTGATTAGAGTGTGCATGCACTTTGATCTTCATTCTTGTTTTGATGACAACTTGCATGGGTTGTAATCTAGTTTCTTAGTTTCTTTTGGCCATATTTTGTCTTAGCTTGACACATATCAGATTCACATCGGATCCATCTCAGTTTGAGGGCCACTAAATTTTTGGTTAATGTTTATGAGTATTTATGGTACTTGTTCCCATGGAAAAAAATTAGTCTCAGTTTGGCAATGGCATCGATATTCATAGCTTCCAGATTCTGTCATCAACTATTGCTTTATGGATTCCAAGGTTGTTCCATTTTGGTGTTTTTGAGTGTTCCGTGGCATCGAGTCTGCTGTTGCATCATTATGATTCCAGTATGGTTTCTTGTAGATAGAAGTATCTTTCCTTGCTTTCTGGATTGCAGTTCCAGTGTTACTCCATAGTGTTCTTAGGTGCTTCTTTGCAATAGTCATCTCATTGTAGGGGGGGTTTTTCCCACTAGGTTTTCCTTCTCTACCTCATCATTGCATTTGTACATGGGTACCTGATCAGGCCTTGTTGTCGGGACCCATTCATGTTTTCTTGCATTCATCTTAGTTTTAGGTGCATGCTTATTTAGTCTCCCTAAGTTTCACTTATGGGGGGTGTTAGTGTAATTAATATTTAATTACACTTGCATAACTTTACTTAGGTTTTTATTAGGTAATAATTAGTTTACTTAATAAATAAGTAAGCTTTATTTAGTTGAGTTGTTTTTAGGTCAACATTAGGGTTTCATACTTTTCTTTTATAAATAAATTCTCTTATTGTAATATCTTAATTTTGAATATTATCAATTTGCACATGTCATGCAAAGCTCTGGTTTTTCATTGTTTATCTCTTATGTGGAAGGTGTTTAGGTTTGCATTTCTGATCTTGGTTTCTAACAATGATTATGGATATGATGGTGGGACATGCAATACTATAACTAATGGATGGATTCTTAGGATACAATCAGATCATGATAGCTAAGGATGACCAACACAAAATGGCTTTCACTTGTCCATGGGGGGCATATTGCTGGAACATGATACCATTTGAATTGAAGAACACTAGATCCACCTATCAAAGGTCCATGACTCTCATTTTTCATGACATGAATCATAAGTCTGTAGAGGAATATGTGGATGACATATTGGCCAAGTCAATAAAGCGATAAGATCTCGTAGCAGCACTAAGCTCCATCTTTGATAGGCTAGAAGAATATCGGATTAGGCTCAACCCTAAGAATTGTGTCTTTGGGGCACAATCAGGAAATCTCCTAGGGTACATTGTGTCCATGAGAGGAATCAAGAAAGACCCCACCATAGTTAAATAAATCCTCGAGCTGGAGGCACCAAGGACATTGAATAAATTAAGAGGATTGTAGGGAAGACTCCAATCCATCTACCAGTTTATAGTGCAATTAGAAGATAAGGCTATCCCATATTCTCATCTACTCCACAAGAGGGTGGCATACAAATTGGATGGGAAATGTGACATGGCTTTCAATAAAATCAAGTAGTACTTGGTCACACCACCAGTTCTCATGCCACCAATTTTAGGCAAGCCCTTGATCCTGTATATATCAGCAACAGTAGTAGCCCTCGGCGTTCTCTTAGCACAACATGATGAAAATGGGAAAGAGGGAGCTATTTACTACATCAGTAGAACCATGGTGGGACACGAGCTGAATTACACATCCATTGAGAAGGCTTTCTTAGCAGTCATGTTCGCCGCATAAAAGTTCAAAAACTACATGTTGGCACATTAGATAAAACTCATCGCCAAGATAGACCCTCTTAAATATCTACTTTCTACAAGAATTCTCATAGGGTGAACAACTAAATGGGTAATGATCTTGATAGAGCAGGACATTAATTATGTGGAATGAAAGGCTATTAAAGGACAAGCAATTGCAGGTCAGATCACAGAGGCACCAATGTATTCAAAGAACCCACTTATATGAGAGTTCCCTGATGAGTCCATCTTTAACATAAGCATAGCAGATCATTGGAAAATGTATCTTGATGGATCCTACACACAAAAAGGATCAAGAGTTAGAGTATTCTTCATTACACCATAAGGAGATTGCATACCCAAATCATATAAGTTGTCTTTTCCTTGCACAAATAATATTGTAGAATATGAGGCTCTTGTCATAGGGCTGGGAATTGTTGTATAGTGGTAGATCATGGCACTCAAGTTCTATGGAGATTCATAGCTTATCATCAACTAGGTCAATGATTAATACCAAACGAAGGATGACAAGTTGACCCCATATGAGAAACTGGTGGAAAGCCTCAAAGAGTCCTTCATTGATATCACCTTCGAGTAGATACCAAGAGCGAATAATAGAGCAATAGATTCTATTGCAAAAATTGGATCACTACTAGATGTCCAATGCAATGTCTCAAAGAAATAATTCCTTGTACAATAGATTCTCATAGCAACATTCAAGGTACCGAAGTCTAAATTTATGTGTGAAATAATTGGTCCTAGTAACCCATGGTATCATGACATATACACTTATCTAAGAATAGGAGTCCTCTGTGCCGATATCACTCCAAACCTTAAGAAAACATTTTTCTAGAAGTCAACCCATTTTGTTATCCTAGGTGACACCCTATAATGCAGGAGTATTGAGGGAACCCTTTCATGATGTTTAAATGTCGAAGAAGCTTTAACTACTTTAATGGATGAACATAATGGCATTTGTCATTCACATTTGAGCAGTATGACCTGGGCCAGGAAGCTGTTGGGAATAGGATACTATTGGTCAACAATGGAGAAGGAATCCCACAAATATGTCAAGAAGTGCTTGCAATATCAATAGCATGGGGACCTCATCCATACACTGACCTAGGAGCTCAACCCAATTGTAACAACTTGGCCCTTCTCGAAGTGGGGACTTGATCTCATTGGAAAAATCACCCCCACCTCATCCAGTGGACACAAGTTCATTATCACCGCCACAAAATACTTCACAAATTGGGTAGAGGCCATCCCAATTACCTATATTACATGGAAGCATATTTCCAAGTTCATCCTGAATTAACTCATTTTTTGCTACGATGTCCCACAAGCCATTATCTCAGATAATGGGACAACTTTCAAAAACCAAGATGTCTGAGACCTATGCCAAAATTTTAATATCCAATATTTCTTTTCCACTCCATACTACCCCTAGGGTAATGGCCAAGCTGAGGCTAAAAATAAAACCATCTTAAGAATCCTCAAAAAGACAGTCAGTGAAGTTGGTCATGACTGCAATCTGCAACTGAATCCCACCTTATGAGCCTACCAAACAAGCATTCACACAACAAAAGGTGCAACCCGTTTCTCACTAGTCTATGGATTAGGAGCCATTATCCCAATTGAGATCGAGCTCCCATCCCTAAGAATATCATTACAAAATGTCATTATAGATGAAGAATATCGAGTATCTTGGTTGAACGAGTTGGAACTACTAGATGAGTGATGCATGGATGCCTTAAACAATCTACAAGTCTACCAAAACCATCTCAAGCAGAGCTACAACAAGAAGATTGGGAGTCAAAATTTCCAAGCCAAAGAGTTGGTATTAAAGAGAATTAGAAAAATGTACCAAATATAGACAACAAGGGAAAGTTTGAACCCAATTGATTGGGACCCTTCATCATCACGATGAGCTACAAGTCAGGGGAATATCAACTATCCACACCTGAAGGGGAGCTTCTACAAGAGCCCATGAATAGCTCCAATCTCAAAAAAAATTATGCCTAAAATTTCAAGATATAAATGCAAAAAATAAAATATTAAATATTAAATATAAAATTCCAAAAAAAATAAAAAAAAAGATTGAAAATAGTAAAGATAAAAATCATTCTCTAGTGAAAACCACTTTGGTGGTGCTTTAGACAAGTACCTTTGTGAAAACTTGGCAAACAGGAACCTTCTATAAATAAAACATTCCCCATCCACCAAGATCTCTATGGTTTGTTTCGCATCACCTATCCATGTTCGTATTATAGCTTGATCTTTTGTTTGTATCATGTTCCACCCTCGTACTACTTGGCACATTCCTAAGGTCAGTTTGTCCTGCCTATATCGAAGTAGTCTATCACACAAAACTTGGGCCATGTTCTTGTACCTACATTAGATCAAATTCGTGTATATCCTTGAAATCTTCCTAAAATCAAAAAATCCTTGAAAAAATCTAAAAACATTCATAAAATCAGAAAATCCAAAAAATTCAAAACATATCAAAATCCAAAATAGGTCTAAAATCCAAAAAATCCAAAAACAGAGTCATCTTGTCGAACTACACCATCTCTAATATTGAACATAGGAAAGGCTGATATTTGATTGGCCCCCAAGACACTTAGGTCAGTCCTTTAGGAGTCCATCACAATAAGCTAACAATCCATGTGTTCATATCTCATCAATAATCAAGTCAGTGTCAGTTGAACTACGTGGTCTCTACATGTATAATATAGGCAAGACTAATCTTTTATCAACCCCTGAGACCCTTAGTATAGGTCTTTAGGTTAGCCTCTTGGTCAAAATATCATAAAATACCAAAAAAAATAGAAAATTTGAAAAGAAAAACATTTGTAAAACATCTCAAAAAAATACCAAAAACAACCTTAAAATATTTCAAAACCTCAAAAACATCCAAATATCTAAAAAAAATCCATCTATCCCCTCTTGCTTTCACCCAAAACAAGCATTCACTTATAATAAATCAATCGTCACCCTCAAACTTTGGCAAAACAATCGGAAAAAAGTCTAGCAGGTTAAAAGTGAAAACTTAATCATCAAGGATCTCAAGTCTAGGTCAATAGGTAAACAAGTTGGTCAACTCTTGGTATTAATATTCCATCATTCAATCAATCCCAAATCATCTGATAAAATCATGTCCTAGGATTCATCCTTCCTACAATGTACATCAACATTAGGCATCACCATAGTTTAGTCTTGGCTAGAGGTATGAAGAACATTAGCTTGTTTGTTTACTTGATCTTTGTCTTTTGATTTATCTTATTGCACTCATTTCAATGACCTGTCAATGATGTCCAAACAAAGGGATTAAGAGAGAAAGGAATGAGGCATTGATCATTATCTTTTATCTACTGTGTTTGTTGGATATTCTTGTGATATAACCCTGGAAAATACTTGCTTTATTAGGTGTGTATGGAAGGTGTTTCAAGCAACTTGTTGACTATTACATTTTTAGGTTTTTACTTTCTGTGTTTTGGTCTGAGATGTTTGAAATATTTGAAGTACATCCTAGTAAGGTTTTTGTATGTGAGGTGTGAACACGAGTACTCCTATTTGATTGTTGATTCAAAGTCCATCACACTAGGTGCAACACCATCCTGGTTCTTTATACCCTCATGCATCATGCCTATGTGTGTTATCAAACATATGGTAAGTAAGACATTTTAAAAATCCCAATTCGTCATAGGCAAAGCATCATTATCATTCATCATCTCTAATAAAGTCTCATTGATCATGGACTTTTTGGATCCTAATTTCATCATCATAGTTCTTCTTTCTCCGTGCTAACATGGCACCATGACAATTAATCAAAAAATCACTAAATGCATGCATCTTGCATCCACAAATCATCAACATACATACATCTCATATTTAAGGCATAAAATCATACTCATCACATAATTTCATAACATGAATCATATCATAATAATTTCACATAATTTCCATGTCATGCCATGTTGCAAATCATTACATATTATGGTTATTTCATATGACATCATTTCATATCTCACCATTGCATTGCAAAACATAAATCATCACATAGGAATTTATCATAATCATTACATTTTCCGAAATCATTTTTAAGTTACAAAGAATAATAGAGATTTGTTATTCTGAATTTACACATCATTGCATATCATAATCATTGCATCCACATCATTTAACGTAATCATCGCATGTCATAAATCATAATCATTGCATATCATAAGTCATTTCATACCATTCTATTTACATCATTATAAATCATTCCATCATTTCATACCACATTAGAAATTGTTTACATATCATAAATCATTGCATATCATTTTCATAATCATAAACGTTCACACCCATATATCATCCTACAAAAGCATGTCATTTACATTACATCACATGGAGTATCACATAATCCATTCTCATTTAGGACATAATATAGATTTTTTATTCTAAGCATCTTAGAAATCATTCGCATAACATAAACATCATCATAAAATTCATAGAAAGTATACAAAAGGAAATGCATCCATAACCATTTGCATCCATAAACATATGCATATCATAATCTTACATTCTACATAAAGAGCACCACATCACATATACATAAAAAATCAGAAACATCCATCTCTAATGCACAAATAAAATATGACACATCTCATAATGAATCGATCATATCATATATATATATATATCAAAAATAATTGTTATGGTACAAATTAGGATCACATGTATGCGTATCAATCAATATAATACAAATTCCCATAGGGCTATCTAAAATGAAGCCTGAGGATCTCAAAACTATGGAAACTAGCCCTGATGGCTGCTCCCCTCACCTGCCTATCTCTCTGGCTGTTCCTCGGCCTGTCTCATGTCGGTCTGCTAGGAGTACTTTGGTACCTAAGCATTTGTGGGTATGACCTGTCGATAGTGAAGACGATAGGACTCGACCTCCTGCACTACCTCGTGGTACATATGTGTTCAGACTATCCTACCCTATGACACAATAACCATGCTCTCTAGCTTCTTCTTGCAGCCCACCTCTTGGTCCAACTGTAATTTTGAGGCCTGTCTCTATTGGCTCTCCTAATCCTACTCAATAGTAAGGGTCTAGACCTACTATTTAGACTAGTCCCTCTCTGATATGAGAGCCTACACCTATGCTTGTAGCCCCTGTATCTACCCCTGAAGTTGATGTATCTGGGAATCTTGTGCATCTAGCTATGGTGGCGGTGGTGGCTATTGGTCTCTAGGTTGTTGATCTATTTTTGGATCCCTAGGCACTGGCCACTACTCTCCCTGACTTGGCTAGTGAGGAGATGGTCCTTCTCCTCCTCTGCCCCTCCTATCGGTTCCCTTGGTACCTATCCCCCTACCCCAACCTATCCTCCCCATCCTTGCTCTATTATCCTGCCTCAGGGGCTCCCCCATGGAGGTGTTTCCCCTGGAACTATCAAACAGACAAGAGGCCTTAACCAATCATCATAGGAACATGTAGTTCCTAGATTTGTCAGTCCCTATGCATATGCCCATGGCCTAGCCACAATTTGTCTTAAACTATCCATTGCCTCTACTATAGGGATCATTTCACACCATGTCATCTCCTTGGTAGACTAGGCAAAGATGGCTACATAGTGATCATTTGTCCTATCTTGAACATCACCAAACTATCGGTCTACCCTATCTAGCAAGTAGCTTTTTGTGATAGTGTACTCACATCCTTGCTTCAATCTATCTTTCTTAATATAAAATAGTTGTTGTACATCATCATTCTAGGCCGACATCTGCAACCAAGGTCTCCAAGTGAATACAGTCATCTCATCAAGGACCCTCCACTAGTGAGGGAGACCTACCCACCCTATATGTCTCAAAGTAATACCACCCCGGTACCACCAAAAACCTGGGTCATAGGGATGAGCATCAACCACTATGACTATAGATCAGAGCACGATAATGTGCACGATAATGTGCTACCAGGCCCATATGTGTAATAGTGCGATGGGTCCCAAGCTAGACCCCATCCCAAGCAAAAATATCAACCTCATCAGTCAGGAACTACTAGTCCTGAAATGATGCCGACCACAATCGGTCGGAAGGTCGACACTCGACACCTATAGTAGTCGAGATTGATGTGACCTTTGATAAAAACAATCTTGCCAGTCCCCATAATATCAAAGCACAAATATTTTCAACATCATGTCATTGATAACATGGTCACCATGAATTATCAACTGAAAGATCCGCCACACATCCTATAATGTGATAGTTGCCTTGGCAATGGGGATATGGAATGATGAAGTCTCGTTGTGCCACCTTTTTTCCAATGCAGTCATCATGGATAGGTGGGTCCTCATGGTAGGCGCATAGGCAATGTACCAGAGGTCGATTGTGTCAAGGTTCTCCTGAAGAAACTCATGTAACCCAATCAATATGCTCAGCATTGAGGGTCGATGCTCGTGAAAATGCACGGGCTCTTTATCCTACTGCACCCATTAAGCCATAATGTTAGGTTTCAAAAAATACTAGACCCCATTTGGAGATTAAGACACTGAAACAAAAAATGTGTCATTTTTTGCAAAGGCATCACTCTTTGCAAACTCCAAACAATGACACTCGAACCCAAAATAAAAAAGAAGGCCGCAGTGTGGCTATTTGCACAAGCGGCCCTATTTGACCCAAAACCCTAGAAACCTAATTGAGTCGTAGTGTCACCATTTGCAATGGCGCCACCCTTTGGAGTTTGGAACCCTAAGACCAAATTGTGATGCAGTGTTGTAATAAGCAATAGTGGCACTATTCGACCACTATTGTCACCGATTAAGCACCTTTAGCATCACTATATAGCAACGCTGAAGGTTTTGGCTTTTTAAACCATAATAAATGTGCTAAAGGGATGAACTAAAAGGCCGGGTTAGGATAACATACCACTGGTCCTGTGCTTGGAGGTCTCTGGAGGATTCGAACTCGCTCAAAAATGTGTTGAGGAAGCACTCTTTGCGCCATCATCTAGGATGGTCAGAGCTCAAAATGTTGGAAATCTCATGGTGTGAATGTGAAAATGGATGGAAAGTGACCCCTCCAAGGCTATTTAAGCATGGAAATTAGGGTTTTTTGCTCTATTTAATTGTCAAACCAGGGTTTGGCAACCCCTATCCTACTTTTTCCCAACCGAATCTTGTTTTAGGTCTTTTTCTCATGTTTTGACATATCCTGGAGCCTTTCTAGACACCTCAAGCAATTTTTCATACTTTTTTGAGATCTCCCCCAAAAATCCAAATTTTCATCTGATCTCTCGAGGGGGTAGTATACCAGCATAATTCTTATGTTGGGGCAGCAATAGGGCATTTAAAATGGAATTTGATCTCGACAAGGTTATTCTTTGAACCAACACGACAGGCACATTGCTTCAAAGAGGGGTAAAATGTAGATGTTTGAATCATCCTGACTAATATCATACACTCGATCCTAATTCAGTAACACCATCTCTTTTAGAATTACTTCTTTACTAACTAGTTAATTAAATATTCCTTATTTAATTAATTCATCAAGCTCCCTCTTTTAATTAAATAAGTCAACTTTATTTGATTAAATCACCATCTTATTTTAATTACATAAATCATTTTATTTAATTAATCCTAGTATTTCCCTTTGATTAAATAAATCAATTTTACTTAATCCTAATGTTCATCTTTTAATTAAATAAATAATTTTATTTGATTAAATCATATTCTTTCCTTTGATTAAATAAATCACCCTTATTTGATTAGATCTAACATCACCCCTTTTAATTAAATAAATCGAACTTTATTTAATTAAATGTCCATTATTCCTCTCATTTGATTTAAATAAATCCAAAAATCAAAGTTAAATGTCAAATCAAACTAATTTACCTATAAGTTAATTAAAGCCTAATTAACTCTAACTCTAATATGTCAAATCCTCTAGATTTTGCAATTTTCACACGAAAATCAATTTAATTGATTTATAAATTCCTTTATTTTCATTCAAAAAGATTTCTCATTGGAATATTCCCTCAATTTGAAATCTCTCTCCAAAAGGACTTGTCCTCCAACATGGCATTAAAGCCTCTTACAAGTCCTTTTTCTTGAGCCAAGTGGCATTAACTCCTCTTCCACATCCTCTTCCACAAGCCATCTTCCAAATTTGAAATTTCCACCTAATTGCATTTATTTGCATATTGACCAAAATGTGCACAACCTCCCTTCAATACCATGTTGACAAGTAGAACATTGTTACTGGTTCATTTTTATTCCCACATCCTTCATGTTTCTCATTCCTCCATCCTTCTTTCTTATAAATAGAGGGCTTCTCTATTGAATGAGGATCCACAAATTTATGCAAAGTCATTATCTTTAGATTTTAGGCAAGTTCAAATGCCAAGAATAAGAAATAAAGTGAAATAAACCAAATGGAAGCTATTAAATCTTATTCAAAACATCCAAACCAACATATCATGGCGGAATTGGTACTTCTTTGATGTGGAAAGAATCTGTTTTCCAATTCGTTGCAAAGCTTTGATGAAGATTTTTTATGATTGTGCTCCTTGATGAAGATTTGACCATAACCTAGCTAAGATTGATGAAATGCTATGAAAACCTTGATGAACAATGGATGAATTGCATGGGGAATGTTTGTTTTATATTTGTTTAGTGAATAATATTGTGTTGTTTGATGATGTTTGAGTAGGTCTACCAATCATTAATAGGTTTTTTATTCAATCAAGTGTTCAATTAAAGATCAACAGTATTCAAGAAAAGATCAAAAACCACATCCATTTTAGCCATTTCAAGCATATTTGCAACACTTTATTGAATTTTTTGGTAAGTTGCAATATTTTCTTTTGTTCATTAACCATTCTCCATTCTTATTTTCTTTCATTTCAAGGTTTAATTACCAACAAAGGGTTTGACCAAGGGAAAATCGTATAAACTAACCCAACAACATTTTTTCCTCTCATTTGTGTGTGATTTGCAATTCTAGGTTGCAAATTTATTAAAGAGCAAGATTGGAGAAAATTTGTCAAAAGCCCTAAGTTGTCAAAGTTGTCATCAAGCCTTGGAGAACATTGGAGAAGACCTATATGTGACAAATTGTAGTTTCAAATCCAAAATCCAATCAAGAAGGACTAAGAAAACAAAGAAGAGAAAGACCAACTTTGAAATTTCTAGAAAAGCTCAACTAGACTAATTCACAATTTCTGGAAAATGAGTCCTAGTTCTAGCTAGTTTAGAGGTTTTTGAAGATATGGATACGCTTTTTCCAGATTCTTGTTCCTACATAGTTTTCCAGAAGTGAGAGTGATTCACCCAACTTGGTGAATGAGTCTCAGTCAGCTATAAAGGCATATTTTCTAGTGATTTAGACCTTCATTCAGCCTTCTCCATATTTCAAAGTGCACACATTCTATTTTGTAGTTTTTTGTGTTGTTTCATTCACTTTTCTAAATCATTTCATGATAGTTTATGTTCAATTAAGGCTTTTCATTTCATCTTTTATTTCATTGTCTTTTCCAAGTTTAAACCTAGTGGTGAACCCCTCATTAGATCATACTTAGCTACTAGGACAACTCTATTACAATATTTATTTCTCTTTTGCATTGAGATCTTTAGGGTTACCCTTGAATGAATTTGGATTTGTAGGTGTGCTCTATGTCCAAAACCATATGTTAGCACTACCATATTATAAATTCATCATTTCATTTTGGTGAATCTACATTTAGAACATCATAATTCTGATTTGGAGTGCATTATCTTGCTTGCATTAACATTGCATTAGGATTTGCATTGATTAACTTGAATTCTAGGGTTTCAAATATTACATTAGTGAAAGCTCATTTAGCTTGCATTTATGCAACCTATTTCATTGAAAATCAGTCAAAATATATATTTTCATCTTAGATACATATCAGAAAACATAAAAAGCATAAAAATCAGTCCCTTTGCATATTTTGCATTGTAATTTTTGGCATTTAAAATTCAGTTTCTAACTTTCTTTTTGTTGTTACTGCATTTCTATTTCAGTTTACATATTTTTTGTTTCATTCGATTCATTGAATTTAGTTTTGTGCATTTCTTAAATTGAAAATTGCATATAAAACATTTCATTTCACATTGTTGCATAGTTTAAAATCTCAAATTAGCATCATGGATATGTGCTTTAGTAATTTTTTTATGTCCTTATTTAGTCCTTAGTGGATGTGTTAGGTTTTTCTTTATGAGATGACCCTAACAAGATTGAACTCACTTATGCTAATCAACTCCTAATGCATGTCCTCGTGATGTTGAAATCATTGGAGAACATGATGACAACATTAATGTGTTCCTAAATTATTGTATTAATAACCTTAAAGATAATGCATCCTTTTATCCATCCATGAAACAACCAAATCCTCCTACAATACCACCTCTTGAGATGTTTGCTTACTTACATCTCAAAAAAAAATTTGAACCTATGTTCCCTACAATAGTTGAATCTAGTTCATCTAAACAAGCAAGCACTCAACCATTCTACGTTAACAAAGTAACAAACACTCCCATAAATCTAGAATAAACATATGGAAAGGGATTCACAATATTGAGTAAACAAGGAAGTGATACAACAAATGAATATGAGATCCATCAAATCCTAGAGAAAATATCAATTAATGAAAATAATAAAGGCTTAGGATGTCAAGATCCCTCTAAAAACATAAGAGCTCCTAAAGAATAACTAAGACTTTGTAGTGATGGTACGGTGCTCTTGGATTATCCTCTGGATATGAATGTCCTTTTTAAAGAGAAATAAATCATTCACAACAATGAAAAGGATGATAGGATCACCTTAGGTCCTCCTCAACCTCTTACTCGATAAATTAGTGGATCTAGCAGGTACAAGAGGCCCTAAAAACTACAAAAAGTAAAGTTTCCTTGTCCCCTACCTAAAAGTGAAAGGAAACTATAATTTATTTCGAACAAAGAACTAATAACATTACCACCAATGAAATACATACTAGTGTTATATCCTCAAGATGAAAAAATTATGCATTATCGATACCACATAACTCTTGGATATAGTACTAGTTAATGAGTGTTGTGCATTTAAGTTAGTATTAAACAACTTTAACTTTGGTGGAAATGATTACTATTGAGTGATTGCATAACATATCCTTTTTTTCCCCTTGCTATGTAATAGTTGTAAAATATTCTATTCTCACTATTACATGACCTTTCCCATCACCTACCTCGGCTCATTCTTGTCTTGCACTTAGTGGGGGAAAGAAGTATATAGCCTTGTCCTAGTAATGCAATTTTCATTGTCCCTTAGGTTCATTATCTACCTTCCACTTATAAATAATGAGATTGGGAGGCAAATGACTTGCTCATAGGTTGACTTGCATGTACCTTAATAGTATTTTTCATTATTTCCTTTTCATTTTGTGTTATTGCATGTGTGTAATGTGATTCCCCATGATGTATTTCTAGATGTATCTCTCTCTTTGTGAAATTCCTCTATTTGTACCTTCATTCTTCTCTATGTCATAAACCTTTTACTTTTCACCTGTTATCCTTTTAGTTTTTCTTGTGTTTTCCTTTTGGGGATGATGCAAGGCCTCAAGAAATTCATGTCTCTTCCAATTTGACCCAAAATATTTTCCGTTGCTTTTCTTTATATTTTTCATTTGTCTCATGTTTTCCTTTCGGGGATGGCACAAGATGTCTAAACATTCACGTCTCTTCCATGTTGACCCAAATCTTTTCCTTTTCTTTTCCTTTTTCATTTTTTCTTGTGTTCCTTTTGGGGATGATGCAAGGCATTGAGACATTCATGTCTCTTCCATGTTGATCCTAAAATATGTTTCTTTGTTTGCACTCTCTTTGTGTCATTCTTATAGTTCTATGTGTATATGGGGAATAATGAAAGTTTTGAGCTCATTATAAATAATGTAGAAAGAATGTGCTGGCCTCAAATCCATAGATCCATTATGTGTGTTTGGAGTTTCATTTCGGGGAAACCCCTCTCTCTTTTCCTTTAATTTTACATGAAACATCTCACTTAGAAACATATGACTTGGAATAGGGCTTTCTAAGTTAGCTCTCATGTCCTCTTTATTATTTGCATTTATCATTTTCTACTTTAATGTAATTTCTCACAACATTTTTTTTAGAAATTTCTTTAAAGTTCCCTAGAAATTTCTTTAAAGTGGGGGCATACATTAGCATTATTCTTTTGCATTTTTCTTCTTCAGGGATCATGGTGTAGTATTCTTACTTTATATGATGTGTATTTTACTTTGTGGATGAAATTAGGTGTAATATCCTTTATGAGCGTGATCTTTCTTAACATATTACATTCCTCTTAGTGGCTTGATGTGAGACACTACATAACCTAAGTTGCAAATATTTTATTCTTTGATTGGTCCTCTCTTGGAGACATTACATAATGTTTCGTAAGATAAAGACCTCATATGAACTAAGAAATAATCCTTGAAGAACACTTCCTATTTTTCATTTTTCATATGTTGTTATATGGCCACCTTGCATAACACATCTTGCATGCTTGTAGAGCCATCCCATTTTTTCATGAGCTCCAAGAATAAGAAGTTTTGTTTGTCTCATGAAGCTTGAAAATAATTTTGCATGGTGCCTTATTAAAGTTATCAAGAGGTATAACTTTGGTATGGTTTGAGTAGGAAGCCTGATCATGGCATTAATATGCCCATAGTCACTTGCATGTGTGTGTGAGTACATATCAAACATGAGTGTATGTTTCTCACCATTTTTGATTTCCCATCCAACAAACAACCAGGAGTTTCACTACCACAGAGTGAGTATGCATTTTTTGGACAAAAAACCTATATCTTATCCACATCGGGATGGAGAAAGGGTTGAAGCTTGATCGAGATTTCTTTTATCTTTTACCTTTTCTTTCCTTACATCTTTGATAGTGCATGCTTGTGCTTGTTGTTGATCCTTACCACTTTCACATGTATTATTTTGTACTTATGTCGGTCTACCATAGCACCTTCATCCGGGGGGCTTATGCACCCCCCTTGGCCATGGTTTTCCTATCTTATGAACATTGGTACATTTGAACCCCCCTTGGTCATTGTTGCATTTGGTCTACATTAGTGTGAGTTGGAAGCAAGTTCCTCCTCTCACTAAAGTGGGGGCTAGATGTAATGATGAAAAAAGGTTCCCTCAACTTGGCCTTGATTTAGTTTTGTAATATGTCTGACATATTCACATTAGGTCTTGGGTCCTTGTGAACTAATGGATTTAAATGACACCTTTCTAAAGTGTTGTGAAGTGTTGTAACACATTTTCACACTTTTCTAAGGTCTAATCAACTTAATAAACCTATTTTTATTTAAAATCAACATTAATCTTGCCTTATTTAAGGTGTTGTAAAGTTTTGTAACACACTTCCACATATATCTAGGCTTTTCATTAATAATTGGGATTTCTTATGCTTTAACTGACCCCATTTTACATCCACAAGCCTCGTTTATTTCATGTTTTCAAGGATAATCATGATACCAATCATTAACCAATCATAATTTAGGTGTTTCTAGATAGTTTGACCAAGATTTATGGATTTGAGACTCATTCACCACCTTTGGTGAATGGGTCCCACTTGGATCTTTTGGCCTTGAACAAGTTTTCACACATTTCTATGAACTTTTGATTTTTGGTCCCATATATTATGCTAGATGGGATTCATTCATTATCTTGGGTGAATGAGTCCCATATGGCCCAAAATCAAATTTAATTAAAATTTTTGGCAAGATTTTATTCTCCTATACTTGATGTCAGCTTGTAGTGTTGTAATTTTAGGAATTCTTGCATAATCAAGTATAACTAAAAGGTTCTTTCACTCATTTTCACCTAAGTCTTTTCTGAGATCATTCCTGATGGAAAATTGAGTTCACAGGAGCATTCAAGTGCATTAAAGAGTAGATTATGAAGAATTCAAGAGCATTCAAGAGAATCAATCATCATGTCAGAGATTTCATATGTCATGTTTGTTATTGTGCTAACAATTGTGATGTAGGGTTTATGGTTCACTCAAGTGTTCAATTCAAGATCAACATCATTCAAGAAAAGATCAAGAACCACATCCGTTGCAGCCATTTCAAGCATATTTGTAGCACTTTATTGAAGATTTTGGTGAGTCAAGCAACATTATCTTTTTTTCATTCATCATTCTCCATTGTTATTTTCTTTCATTTCAAGGTTTAGTTACAAACAAGGGGTTTATCCAATGAAAACCCTATCCACTTGTGTCACCAAAAAGTGTAGCCTTACCACTTTTCACTCATTTCGACCCTTCCCTATGGAATTTGGACCTATTTTTAACCCTTTCCAAGCCTTGTGCCAGAGTTTTGTAAGGTTTTGTAAAATAATTTCACACTTTCCGAGGCTTTTCATCACTAAATTAACCCTTTCTTGTGATAATAAGGCCTCTTAATGTACTTTTAGGCCTGATTTAAGTGTGTTTCAAGGGACAATCTTGAAAAACATCAATAATCATCTCTTAATCCTCGATAGCCACTCAAAATTTCCCAGGTGCACTAGGTCTCCCCCTTGGGTGACCTAGTCCCATGTCGCATAAAAATCATATTTAAATTAAAATTCTTGCAGGATTTTTTCTCCAAAACCGTAAGTTCAGCCTATCATGTGTTATTTTCAGGGGAATTAGGGCATAACATGTATAAGTAAGGGTTTTTACCCTCATTTTCGATCTCATAAGTCTCATTTTCCCCTATCTCATTCTTCTACTCATCACTCTTCTCAAGCAAGCTAGGGTTTGAGCATCCTAGGTCAATCAAGACATCTTTTCTAAAGCATTCAAGGATTGAACATTCAACCATTGTTGCATCAACTCAAGATCTATCTCCATGGAAAGGTACTAATCCCATTGTCTCATATTTCATGCTTCACTACTTTATTTCATATTTTTGGTTTGATTACTCAAAAGCGGTTTGATCAAGGAAAACACTTATGCTCGAACATCCAACATTTCTTTCTCTCTTTGTGTTATTTGCAGGTCTTATTTGCATGTTTGTCAAATAATAGGTTTAGAAGTGTTATTATCAAAGTGCCTTCAGGGTTGCAAAAACCCTAGTTGGAGCTTGGAGGACACTTACAAACTAGATTCTTTAGTTTCAAAAATGGACACCTATGAAGAACCGAAGTGTAGACCAAGGGCTTCCATTTCAACTCTCTGAGTTTCAAAAATTCAGAAGTGGACTAAGTCACCAATAATGGTGACCTAGTGCCATTGAACCTACTTTATAGATTTTTCTGGTAGATTTGGACACCCATTTGGCAAAAGCGAGCTTCAATGAAGTTTTCTAGATCTGGGACTAGGTCACGCATAATGGCATAAGTGACCCAATAGACCAAATTTTTAGATTCAACAACATTGTCAACCTCCAATCCAATTTGCAACACATTTCTAGGTATACACCTTCCATCTCTAGCTTTTTGTTTTAGTTTATTGTACATTTCTTAGGTTATCTTGTACATACTTGCATATCATTATGTGTTTTTTAGCACTTTGCATTCGATAATTAGTCTCTCTTCCCCTTTCTTAGCACTTAGATACACATATTCACACACTTCTTACACACACAACCCCTAGTACTTTGAATGAACCCTACCAAATTTTTGGGTGTGAAAGAAAGACCTCTTTCCTTTTAGGTGCAAAACCCTAGAAGTGCAAGAGTGCATCTTTCCCGTAAATTGTGTGGTTCATTTTGGTGAACCCGACTTTCCTACAACCCTCTTCTCTGATTTGGAGCTCTTTCTCATCCTAGGTTTGCATTGCATTACATTTTGCATTGTTTAAATTCCATTCTAGGGTTTCAAACTTTGTATTAGTGAAAAATGCATATAGGTCGCATTTTTGCATGTTACAACAATAAACATTTCCAAAATTTTGCATTCTTATCTTAGATCTACATTATACAATACATAAACCATCTACACCCATCAAAATCTTTTGCAAAAACTAAAAAAATCATCAGAAGGACTAAGTCACCACCCTGGGCGACCTAGTCCCTTTAGGCCCCTAAAGCTTCCTTTTACAAAGCTGAAAACCCTATTTTTAAGTTTATGCTTTGTGCCATTGCTTATCTGTATCAACTAGTTTGTGTTTTTGTAGCATGCATTTCATTAAATATAGCAAGAATTATCTCATTTCATGCATTTCTTAGTTTCAATTTTGCATATACTACATTTCTTTTTTAGAATGTTGCATAGTGTAATAAAAAATTACCTTGTTTCCCATTTGAAAAATTTCATTTCAACATTTTACTTTAAGTCATTGCATTGCATTCTCTTTCCCTTCTCTTCATACCATGTTATCTTTTAAAATATGTGGCTTTGATTTTGTTTCAAATGGACTTCATAAATAAAACATTGCTTCTTATGAGTTCAATGTAGATTACAATATAACGAATTCATTATTTAGAACATGTTAATAACCAAACCATTGACATAATTCTTAACATTACACTACCCTTTGATGAGGATATTTGTGTTGACAATCATAAAAATCATCCTTGTGCTTCTCCCTATACCTCTCCTATTAGTGATGAATGTATTTTGGTGACAAAAGATACAAGACCTGAGGATCTTGATTTTCCCTCTCCTCATTCCCCTTTGAAAAACATTAAACAAAAAACCTTTCTAAACCTTTCCTTACTTAGTCTCTAGAACAATGATGATCCAAATTTCACTTCTTCTAATGTCCCTACTCGATGCAAATATGATAGGTTGGTGTTAGAAGATAAGCCTCTTATATGTCATGAGACTCTTGACCATCCCTTACCTAATGCTTCTCCCCTTTGGGACAATCTATTTGAAAATCATTGTGGTCCTTCTCTAGATGCCTCCCCTACCTGTGTTGTCTCCTTCTAGGGTAGATAGTATGGAACAAGAGAATGAGACATTTGACAATCAAATAGAATCTTCTCCTGATCATCCCCATATTGACCTTCCCATCATTGATCATTCCCCTACTAGTGATGAAGTCATTTTACAAGAACCAACCCTCACATGTTAGGAACATGTGGTTTGTAGTTCTCCTAAACACTCTCCTCCTAGGGAGGATATCCTGATACACAATAAAGCTAACATGGACACTCATAACATTGTATCCTTAGAAGAATATGCAATGAAAATATTAGCCTCTCACTCACTCAAGGATTTTAACATTATTCAATCTCAACTCATCCTTTACCCACCTTCAACTAAACCTCAACCTAAAATTATCCTCTACCCAACCAAGAATAATGTGCTACAACAACTTAGTCATCATACCATTGTTCACACACATTATACTCAAAACCATTCATGATCACAACAACCAACTTCAACATCGTTATCTTCATTCCCTCCCATATTATCTACTACCCCTCGCCTAAATTCACTCATTAGGGAGTATGACCTTATTGACCAACTAAGGAATATTCCAGCTAAAATATATTTATGGGACCTTATTCAAGTCTCCCCTCACTATCACAACATGATGCAAGATTCCTTACAACAAGTTCTTGTCCCTTCTAATTTGCAAAAAAATGACATTGTAGCCACGGTTCAAGGCTTGAATGTTGACATTGTTTTCCACCAAAGCGAGCTCCCTCCTTTGGCAGTGCAAAAATATGTTGAAGCTTTCATGATCATATCTCAATACAAACACATAGGGATCAAGTGAACCCTTGTTGATAATGGCTCCAATGTTAATGTGTGTAGTTCCAATCTCTTAGATAGGCTCCATTTCAATAAATCAAACATTTAACCTACCTATTTATCTATTAGTGGATTTGACAGTGTCGGAAAAAATCCCCTCGGTGTGATCAATTTGCCTCTCATAGTTGGAATGGCCAGATTAGAAACATTGATCCATATTATGTCTAATGATGTTTCATACAATCTAATTTTAGGCAGGCCATGGATTCATGCAATGAAGGGAGTGCCTTCCACTATTCATTGCAAGATGAAGTACATCTACAACATAAAAGTGCACATGTTTGACATTGATGCTAAACCTTACAGTGTCTTACAACTTGAGCAAAACAAATCCAAACCCTTCACCACTTGAACACCACCCAAACAAGTCAAACCCTTACAACCAACATCCTTAGATTCACACCTCCTTTACTAAGAGAATCCAAGATCACCAATACAGACTTTAAAAAGGGAAATGTAGTCTTGTCCACATAAGACTCGGTTGATCTTTGAAAATCATTCACATGCCTACTTTAGACAAAGAAGTGAACAACGAACCCTCACCCAATCCAAAAGTGCTAAAAAATCTCTATTGAAAAGGTTATGAGCTCATAAAACAACTTGGGTATAGTGGGAAATGATATGGTGCTAGCGAAAGTATCTTCAAATCTATTGATCCTAACACACAAAAAATACATCATGGTCTTGGATTTTCCCCTTTCATCGAAATAATCAAACCTTCCTCCAACATCAACACTATCCCAAATCACCCTTCTAAACCAACCTTATAAAGTGATCCTTTGAAACCAACAAAGGAATCTTTGCTTAATTCCAATATCATCTCACAAAACACTAATGATTTAGATTTTACACACTACCCTAAGGGAATATACAAAATATCACAATTTATAGTGTCCTGCACACATATGAAATCCTATACTAAGCAAGACCCTCCTTTGTTACACAAAAAAGGAACACCGTCTACCCTTAATCAAGAGGGTATCTTGTTGAGACTCCTCCAAGATCACTTGATCTCCCTTCCTGCAAGAAGTCAAATGAAATTTTACCACAAACATTCCTTTTGTACCTACCACCTAGTTCATGGTCATCACACTAATGAGTGTAAGGCCTTCAGCAATGAAATCCAACATCTTAAGGAGCTTGGTGCTCTCCCTTTTCTGGGGCCACCTCATTCCTCTAATTGATACTAATTTTTCACTCCACCCCTTACATTTCATTCGATCATTTTGGCTCACTCTTATCCTGCACTAAGTGGGGGCAAGGGGTTAGTTAGCCTCTTGCCTTGTATATCACTCGTCATTGTCTCTTTTTACTACTTGTTAACCTTTCATGATCATATAAGATAAAGCTAGGGATGTGGATGACATTTCTTAAGTTGACTCGCATGTGACATAATACCTTTTTTCATGACGTAGCTTATCAGAAATATATGACTTGAAATAGGGATTTCCAAACAAGCTCTTATGTCTTCCTCTTCTACTTTAAATTAATTTCTCACATAAATGGTGTTAGCAACCGCTTTAAAGTGAGGGAATACATCAACACTCAAATTTCAATGTGCAATTTTATTTTTTCTTGTGATCCCCTCTCTTCAAAACATTAGGTACAATGTTTCCCACAATGAGACATTGCACTTGTCCTCTCTTACAAACAAGATGAGACCATTTGCACTTTTCCTCTCTTGGAGACATTACACGTGATGTTCCTTAAGATGAGATATTGCACGATCTAAGAAAAATCCCTTTGAACACGAGTCCTTACATCATTTCAAGAGAATTTTCTTTTGTTGAGCTTTATCAAAGTTATTAAGAGGTATAACTTTTGTATGGTTTGAGCGGGAATCCCAACAAGTGACATGAATTTCCCCATAACCACCTTTGTGTGTGTGAGTACATACCAACAATGTGTATGTTTCTCACCCCATTGGGCCTTCTCACCCAGTGAAAAACCATAAGTTTCATTGACCCAGAGTGAGTAAACTTATTTTTGGACAAACCTAGATCTGATCCACAACTAGCTGGACAAATTATTGAAGGTTGATCCAACCTTTTCACTTTCATTTCTCTCTTCCTTTAGTTCTTGTCATTGCATGATCATGCATCTCGTTTTTCTACAAATTATTCACCCTTCAATGTGTCCTTTTGCATTGATGTTGAGTTGTCTTAGAATCTTGAATCTTGGGGGCTTGACCACCTTCTTCATCTTTGTCATTCTTCACCATCTCCATTGGGCTACTTTAGTTGAGTTTAAAGTAAGTTCGTACTCTCACTAAAGTGGTGGCTTAATGTATCACCAAAAAAGTGTAGCCTTGACACTTTTCACTTATTTGGGACCTTGCCTATTTTGGATTCTGGACACTTACATACCAGATTCTTTAGTTTCATAAGCGGACACTTGTGAATAACTGAAGTGAAGACCAAGGGCTTCCATTTCCACTCTCTAAGTTTTATAAATTCAAAAGTGGACTTAGTCACCAACAATGGCAACCTAGTCCCACTAAACTTATTTTTTCAGAGATTTTGGTAGATCTAGACACCCATTTGGTAGAAGTGAGCTTCAGTGAAGTTTTCTAGATCTAGGACTATGTTGCCCAAAATGGCGTAAGTGTCCAAGTAGGACAAATTTTCAGATTCAACAACATTCTTAGCCTCTAATCCAATCTGCAACACAATTCTAGGTGCACAACTTCCATATCCAACTTTTTGTTTTAGTTTAGTGTACATTTATTAGGTCATCTTGTACATACTTGCATATCATTATGTATTTTTCAGCACTTTGCATTAGATAGTTAGTCTCTCTTGCCCTTTCTCAACATTTAGATACACACATTCACACACTTCTTACACACACAACCCCCAATCCTTTGAATGAACCCTACCAAGTTTTGGGTGTAAAATAAATACCTCTTTCCTTTTAGGTGAAAAACCCTAGAAGTGTAAGAATGCATCTTTCCCCTAAAATTTGTGGTTCACCACTAACCCAACATCATTTTTTCCTCTCCTTTGTGTGTGATTTGTAGGTCTAAGTTGTAAATTTCTTGAAGAGAAAGATTGGAGAAAATTTGTCAAAAGCCCTAAGTTTAGAAAGTTGTTATCAAGCCTTAGAGAACATTGGACAAGACCTACAAGTGGCAAGTTGTAGTTTCTGATCTGAAAACCAATCAAGAAGGACTAAGTAGACAAAGAAGAGGAATAATAGATTTCAAAGTTCCAAAAAATCTCAACTAGACTGATTCACCACTTTTGGCGAATGAGGCCTAGTTCCAACTAGTTTTTCAGGTTTTTGTAGATCTAGATACCCTTTTGGTAGATTCTTGTTCCTGCACAGTTTTCCAAAAATGGGACTGATTCACCCAGCTTGGTGAATAATTCTTAGTTAGTGGCACAAGTATATTTTCTAGTGATTCAAACCTCCATTCAACTTTCTCAAGATTTTAAGGTCCACACATTCTATTTTACAACTTTTTGTGTTGTTTCATTCACTTTTCTAAATCATTTAGTTATAGTTTGCATTCAATTAGGGTTTTTGATTTCATCTTGCATTTCATTGTATTTTCCAAGTTTAAACTTGGTTTTGAACCCCTCATTAGATCATATTCAACCCATAGTACAACACTATTATAAGATTTCTTTCTCTTTTGCATTAAGATCTGCAATGAAAAATTTAGTGGTTTGCTTCTTGATTAGCGTTTAGGACCTAGGGCCACAAACTTCCACATTTCATTCAAGAACAAACCTTGAGATTCAAATCCAAATGAGATTGAATGATGAAAAATGAGGGGTTCACCACCAAGTTTAGACTTGGAAAGACAATGCAATGAAGGATGAAGCGCAAAACCCTAATTTAATACAATGCTTCAAAGAATGACCTAGAAATGCAAACAAACAACATTAGAAAACTATGAAACTAGAGATGCACACCTGGGAAATTGGATAAGACATAATGAAGGCCTAAAATCCTTAAAATATCCATTGTTGAAGCCAATTGGGACTCATACACTAAGCTAGTAAAATCAGTCTAGTTTCGGACAAATGGGTACTTAGATATGCAAAAATCCCTAATAGACAAGTACAATGGGACTCATTTTCCAATAGTGGAGAATCAGTCCACTTTCAGATTTATCAAAATTCAAAGTTTGATCTTGTAGCTCTCAGTCTACTATGTTGTTCTTGATTCAGATTTGGATCATAAACTACAAAATTCATCCTCTAGGTGTTCTCCAATCTCCTTCAAGGTTTGTTCACAATCTCAACAACTTTGACTTGCCTTAACAACTTGATGACAACTTTTCCAATATTTCTCTTTGATAAATATACAACCTAGACCTGCAAATCACATGTAAAGAGAGGGGAAAATGGTTGTGAGGTTAGAGAATAGTGGTTTTCCTTTGGCAAACCCCTTGTTGGTAATTAAACCTTGAAATGAAAGCAAATGTAAAGGAGATTAATGTATGAAAAAAAGGTGATGTTGCAACTTACCAAACCCTTGCAATAAAGTGCTACAATTATGCTTGAAATGGATGCAATGGATGTGGTTCTTGATTCTTGCTTGAAGGAGAAATATCTTGAATGTAAATCTTGCTTGGGTCATGAACTTTACACCACAATTGTGAGCATAATAACAAACATGAAGAATGTGATATTTGACATGATGATTGATGCTTGAAGAATGTTCTTGAAATCTTCATAATCTACCCTTGAAAGCCTTGAATTCCTTTTCTCAAATGCTCTTGTGAACTCAATTTACTATTACAATCACTTGAAATGCTTGCTAGGATGTAAGAACCTTGTAATTATACTCAATTATGCAAGAATTCTTGAAATCACAACATTACAAGCCAACATTGGATCTTTGAGAATAAAATCCTACCAATTATTTAAATTCAATTTGATTTTGAGTTAAAGGGGACTCATTCACCTAGAATGGTGAATGAGTCTGACCTTAGGAATTTGAAGTGGGTTTTCGGGGATTTGATGTTTTAAATTCCATTTGTTGGGATTATCCTCAAAAACACACACAAATACTTGTCATGTGGATGAAAAAGGGGAAATTAAAGCATAAGAGAGCCCAATTATTAATGAAAAGCCTAGAGGAATGTGAAAGTGTGTTAAAACACTTTACAACACACCAAATAAGGCAAGGCAAAGAAAAATTGTGATTGAAATAATGCTAATTATGCTTAGAAATCTTAGAAAAGTGTGAAAGTGTGTTACTTAACTTTACAAAAAATTTACAAGGAATCATTAAAACATATCAGTTCACAAGGGCATAAGACCTTATGTGAATGTGTTATCAACATTACAACACTAAGTCAAGGCCACACTAAGCCAAAATTTGCAAGAATGAGCTAAACAAGTGTGAAAAAGGATAAGGACCCTTTTTTTTGACATTACAAGATCTTTAGGGTTACCCTTGAATGAAATTGGATTTTTGGGTGTGCTCTATGTCCAAAACCATATGCTAGTACTACCATACAATAAATTAATCATTTCACTTATATACTCTACCTGCCTTGTGAGCTGACCTTGATTGTATAGGTGATTATATCAAAGTAGAGGATATATTAGATGAAATAAATGAAGGAAACAAAATATTATTCTTCTATAGAAGGAATTTCATCTCATCAATTATTTGTATTGAACCATAAAAAAATTGGTGCTTTCACTAGGGTTTTAGGACCTATTAATGATTATGTAAAGGGAAATTAGGGCTAAAGACACAAAGTTCATTATGAAAATGTGTTTAAATGCACTCTACAACATTAAAATGTGGTCCACATAGCCTAGAAAGGAACAAGATCCATTGTGAATGTGTAAAAAACATTACAACACTAGATTAAAACCAAGTTTAATTTCTAAGCCTTCTACATTAATGTGAAAATTCAATTAAATACATTTTACAACATTGAATTAAGGGAAAAATAGATTTATTAGATTTGAATGCTTAATAAAATCCTAGAAAGTGTGAAAGTAATTTACAACACTTTACAACACCTTTACAAGACATCAATAAATGCAGTTTATCTAGTTTGGAAGGGCCCAAGACCTAATGTGGATGTGTAAAACACGTCACAACACTAGACCAAGGTGACATTCAGTCCAAAATCTGCAAGAGGAGCTAAGCAAGTGAGAAAAAGGCTAAGGACCTTTTTTTCAACGTTAGATTTAGCACCCACTTTAGTGAGAGGATCAACTTGCTTGAAACTCGCACTAATGTAGAAATTCAAGAGGGGTCCAATTGTACCAATGTGGATGAATATGGATGACAAAGATGAAGGAGGTGATCAAGCCCCTAGGATCCAAGATCCTAATTCGAACCAACATAAGCACAAAAGGACACACACGAGGTTAATGACATGCAACAAAATAAGATACACAAAAAATGAGGTGGATCAAGATTTGACCATTTGTCCAAGGATGTGGATCAAATCTAGGTTGTTTTTCCAAAAGAAACATACTCACTCTAGGGCGATGGAACTTCAGGATGTTTACCAAGTGAGAAGTCCTAAAAGGTGAGAGAAATATACACTCATGGCCGGTATCTACTCACACACACACACAAGTGGATATGGGGAAATTCATGCCTCAGATTGGGCTTCCTACTCAACCATACCAAAGCTATAGCTCTTGATAACTATAATAAGGCATCACATGAAAATAATTTTTGAGCTCCATGAAGCAAGCAAAAAATTTTATGCTTGAAATTCATAGACATTATAAATGAAAAATAGTGTAAGGAATGTTCAAAGGGATTTTTCTTAGTTCATGTGAGGTCTCTTCTTAGGGAACATCATGCTTAATGTGTCCAATAGAGAATAATTCAAAGAAATATCACTGCTCTTGGAGGAAATCAAGCCCAACAACACCACCAAGAAAAGGATGCATTGAAAGAAGGAAGAAAATCACACAATGAAACTTGAGTGTCGATGTATGCCCCAACATTAAATAAATTGCTAACACCATTACTGTGAGAAAGTGCTTTAAAGTAGAGGGAGATATGAGAGCTTATTCAGAAAGCTCTATGCCAAGTCATATGGTTCCAATAAGCTACATCAGGAATAAGTATGTCACATGTGATCCAACTTAAGGAATGCCATCCACATCTCAATCTTGATATTATATGCTCATGAAAGGTGATCAACTATCCAAAAGAGATAACAACAAGTGACATATGTGGACAAGGCTATCAACCCATTTCTTGCACTTAGTGCAGGACAACGGTAAGTTGAATAGGATGAAAATATGTATTGATTAGAGGAGCTAGGTGCTTCCACACAAGAAAGAGCACCACACTCCTTGAGATGTTGAATTTTTTTTGTTCGAAGCCTTCCATTCATTAGTAGAATGATCATGAACTCTATGATATGCATAGAATTAATTCTTGTAGTAAAATTTCTTTCATGTTCTTGGAGGAAGGTATATCAAGTGATCTTGGATTAGTCTCGCCAAGATACTTTCTTGATAAAAAGTATAGGATGCTCTTTCATTTTGCGATAAAGATATCTCTTGCTTAGTATTAGTTGTCATACCCATGCAAGAATTTTTAGATTGTGAGATTTTGTTCTCTCATAAATAGGAGGGTGTAAAATCTAATGAATTTTAATCCTTAGTGTTTTGATAGTTGATGTTGACATTAAGTGAAGATTTATTTGTTTCTTGCAAATGATAACAAGTAAGAGCACTAGTATCCATCAATTCAAGATGCACTACTATTAAAGTCAGCTTGGAAGAATATTTTATAAGAGTGTTGATGTTGCTTGAAGGCTTGTTTGTTTCTCTCAAGGGAAAATAACCAATACCATTAGTCTTTTCTTGTGCATGGGGTTCTAGAGGGACAAGAATACCTTGTTCTCTAGCACCACATCCTTTTCAATTGTAGCCAAGTTGTTTCATTTTGTAACCTTTTCCATAAAGATTCTTCATCTCTTTTGGATTTAGTGGTGGCTCATGATTAAGTTCATCAAAGTTTGTTGTGTAATTTTCTTTTTCTTCTAAAGTGGTTGAGACAGATGATTTCAAATGGTCTTCTAAATTTTATATTGACATTACTAATTTTTCTTTCTATCTTTATGTATGATCTTTTATTCTCCCATGAATGTTTGTGTGAAGTCTAAGGAAACCCAATCATCTTCTAATAATTTTGGGACTTCCTCAATATGTTTGTGTTTGTCTTTTTGTTGTGCGGGTTTGAGTTGCGTGGTTGGTGTTAATGTTGCCCAAGGATTTTAAAAATCTTTCTCAATGTTTAAACAATTGTTTGGATTAGGGTCTACTTTGAGTGTGTACACTTTGTTGTTGTAGATGTACTTCATTTTTTGATGAAGATTAGAAGGCACCCAATTCATTGCATGAATCCATGGCCTATCTAGAATAATATTATATGAAAGTTCATGGGGAATAAGATGGATCAGTGTCTCTAATGTGGCCTTCGCAGCTATAATAGGCAAAGTGATCATACCAAGAAGTTGTTTTCCTACATTATCAAATTCTTTAATAGATAAAGAATCAGGTTGAATGTTTGATTGATCAATGCCAAACCTATCCAAAAGGGTCACACTACACACATTAATGGTCAAACCATTGTCAATGAGGGTTTGTTTTATCCTTTTTCTATTGTATTGTTCTATGATTATGAAAGAATCATTTTGTTTTTGCACTTCTAAAGGGGGGAGTTCACTTTGGTGGAAAATAATGTCAGCATTTATTCCTTGAATCATGGCTTCTATTTCATTTGTTTGTGCACTAGAAGGGCTAGGAACTAGTTTCAAAGCTATTTGAAGCATAGTGTGATAATTAGGTGAATTATGAATTAGGAGAAGCATGGTTTCAAAGCTATTTTGATTTTCATGGTCATCTATTATATCATCCTCTTTGGAAAAAAATATTTTCCAAGAAAGGGATGAATGGAGACTAGGCATGGTGACATTTAGAATTTTTTTTATTATCTCAGCTTCTTTATTTCTAATATCTTCCAAAGAGGGAAGAGGAGAGGGACAATCTAGACCCTCAATTATTGTATCTTCTATCACTAAGACACCTTCATCACTAATAGGAGACGTATTGGGATAAGAACAAGTATGGTTGTTATGATTGTCTACACTTGTGTCCTCTTGTGTTATGACATTCTTACAAATTTGGTAGATACTAGGAAGGTATCCAACATGCTTATCAAAGGTTTTACTTTTCTTTTCTAGACTATTCCCATGAGTAGAGAAAATAGAATCATACAAGCCATTTGATATTCTATAAACACTAAATTCTTGACAAGAACACATGCTAACATGAGAAAGTAAATGAAGTGCAACGCAATGACTTAAAGTCAAATGTTTAAATGCAATTTTCAGATTCGAAGCAAGCTAATTTACTAATTACTCTGTGTAATGATATGAAAATAGAAGGAAGAATCGAAGTCTAAAACCTTTGAAAATTCATCATTGAATCCAACTGGGACTCATTCACCAAGCTGGGCAAATCACTCGAGTATCAAGAAAATTGTCGAAACAGGTTTCAGACAAAAGGGTACTAAGATCTGCACACCAATTTTTCTATGATTCATGTATAACATTGATTCTCATCATGTCATTCTTTTTTCAATAAAATTTTTTAATCTCTCTTTCTAAGATGATTTCCCCTTAAAAAGGGAGAGGACGTAGAAGTATCCTATGAATCTATTTCCTTTTATTTCTCATTATTTTTTATATCCTTGTTTTTTCTTACCTTTACTTTTTGAAGCCTATATATATTTTGTGTCTTATGTTGTAGCAAGATCCTACTATAATGAGTGCTCTAAAATATTAAATCTAATACCAAGTGCATCTTTAGTAGCATAAATTAGTTGAAATTGAAAACTAAATAATCAACACCAAGCTTAGCAAGGATGGAAATATGAACTGACATTCATGTTTCTCAATATATCATTGTGAAAATAAAATATGAGAGCATCAATTTTGGTGAAGAAGTCTTCAATGCTATTGAAATCTATAAGATTCAAACCGATAAATTCATTCTCCAAATAGAAACCTTGCAATGTATCCTATATGTACCTAAAAGGGACTCCAAACAAGAACAAATCTAATTGGGTGTAGTGAAATACTCAATGGGAAAGAAAATATTAAGAGACACATGTATGCGTAATGTTGCAAAACCTTGTCGCATTTTTTACCATTTTCTCTTCTTTGTAGCTAAATTAGTCTAAGTTATGTACCCATGGTAACTCTATACAACCCCTATTTCTTTATATTGATCTTTATTTATGTTTACCACTCATAATAATTTTACGGTGTGAATGGAGTTATGTAGGTTAGATCCATATTTTCTATGTCAAAATTAAAAAAATGTAAGAAAAAAAACAATATAACTCTCATTATACAAGAAACCCAAAGGGAATAATATAATAAACCAAAAGGGAAAACCTAACTTTTGATGAATATAGTAACCTAGTAAATGTTTTAGAATAATATGTTGAGATCTTTGTAGAGTATTGAACCAAAATTTCAACACTACAAGAATTGTAAAAACAAAGATCCAAGTCAAAATTTATGAGTTTGAGAGTGAGAAAAATAGATCTCACTTTAATAATAAATCAATTTCACCAAACTAAAAATAAATTTGAGAATTTTTTCTAGCATGATTGCATAGATCTTCAAACTATTTTTCTAATGACATCTCATTTATGAAAATCTATGTTTCAATGTCAAATATATAGCAAATTTTCAAAAAGTACTCCACTATAACATATAAGGTAAACTAAAAGATACAAAGGGTTGGCCTTAGGTCATATGGGTGACTACCTATTCACACCTAGGGATTGAAATTACCTTCTAGTACCTAGTAATAATTATGACCATAACCTGGTAGCCTAGTGATCATCAACAGTGAGTCAATGGATGTGATAGAATCTCAAAAGCCACTGTAGGTGGCTACTCAACTAACGATGGTTAGAAAAATGCCACTTAGGACTGGTCATATTAGAAATTGGTCATTATATCAAATATAACACCAAGAATCAAAATTAGGGAGTTTAATATGTATTTTAATTTATTTCTAACAAAAAGAGTAACACCAAATCTAATGCACCATTAGGATATCAAAAAAAATGGGGAGGAATGTGAGTGAAGTGCAAAGTGGGAAGAAACAAAGAGGATCTTTTTAAAAAATTTATGATGGAGAAAGTGAAGATGATCCTAATATTGATGGCTTCGAGTGTTCTTGGCCATTCTCTACTTGGGTTTCACATCATGTGGGGTTGGATTGGTGTAGATGCATGCAAGGGTATAGGCTCTAGGAAGGCTCAAGAATGGGGATTTGATGTTTCTCTTGTGGGGGACCCAAATCTATGCACCTTTGTGGTTGCGTGTCCATTTCTCACTATGGGTTTTGATGTTTCTAAACTAGTGTTAATTATTGTGTATGGGTTTGGTTCAAAATTTTTTGGACCACATTTTGCATAGGGAGACTCTTCCCTTGGTAGGTGTAGGTCTTTGAGGCGGTCTTTCTTGGATGCTACTTCCAATTTGTGTTGCTTCCTTATTGGGAGCCTTTTTTGTGGATTGCTTGCTCTAGCTTCTCAGTATTTTGTTGTGAGCTTGGTTGTTGAGGGTTTTTACACATGAGTATTCTTCTCATTGCTTTAGGTTTCCGTGTTCTTGTGGTGGTAGGAGGGTTTTTTCTAGTAGTTTGTTTACTCAAGTTGTTTTAAACCTTATGGGTCATTGTGGAGAGTTTTTCATGAAGTATTATTGATGGACCTCATTTGGCTTTGAAATCCTTGTTCATTGGTGCCTATGGGAAGGTGTTCCTCATCATGGTCTCTTAAGGGAACTCCCCTATCCACCTACCTATAGTGAGTTTGGTTTTAATGGTAGTGTATATTATCAAGGGGATGTTTTGATCCTCTTGCTCATGTTGAACTCATTGCAAGATCTATGAAGTATGACATAGTTTTTGGTGCGATATTTATTCTAGGATGTTAGTTTTTTCTTGTTGTTCGCCTCTTGTGATAAAGTTATTTTGGAGGGGCAGTTCTGAAAGTATTGGTAGTTTGGATAGCTCAATTGGTTTCTAAACTTATGATATTGGGCGAAGGGGTTGTACCTATCTTGTTTGATTTTTTTGGGGTGTTATCCATGCCTATATTTTAATCCTAGCTTCTCATGGAGATTAACGGAGTTGTTCATGTCCCTTCTTCTGGTTTATTTTCTCCTTTGTAACCTATTATGTTTCTTTCTCCGATTGATGTGGAGATCCATTCTATGATGCTCCTTTTGAGCTGGAGTGTGCTCCTATGGATGTGGAGCTCACGTTCACTTATAAAGGGTTTTCTTATAGAGAGGGATTCCTTTTTTCCTTTGCTTTATTTTGTGTTCGATCTTGAACATTTGGAGTTGTTGCACAGGGGTTGCATCCCTTGGTGTAGTGATTTAAGTTGTAGGCTTTTGCTGGGATTCCTATATTTTTGAAGGGTGGTATGTCTTAAGTTAGTTTCCTTTGTTTTTGATACCTTTGTTCCTATAGCTTTGGTCTTTTTTTTTAGTTTCATGCTCCACTCAAAAGAATGGGTAGTTGTTTGTTCTTCCAACCTCAATGTTTTTGATAAAAGGGTAAAACGGGTTTTACAGGGACCCAAAACCACAAAGTTTACAAGATAGAGAAAGGACCACCAATGATCCACCAAAAAAAAATAGCTGCCCAACAAAAAACAGCAGCAATTGGACAAAAAAGACCAGGAGGGTCAAAAAGAAAAAGATAGCAGAAGCACACAGAATTATTTCAGAGACCGAAGGACAATCTCAGTCTCTGCGTCCAACGCCTGCATATCAGTGACCCCCTGTTTGAAATTTTGCACCATTTTTAGGGTTAAGGGATCCTTTCACTTCAAATTAGCTCTGGTTCTTCTAGATATACCACCATCAGTTTCCTGGCTTTTTTCTTCAGTGTCATCAAGATCCACCACCAAGGAACCCTACTGGGCTTTATCAAGTTTTTTGGTCATAACATTGATTATTATTGCATTGTGTCTTGCTATTCTGTGGTTTTGTTCAACAATAGTTTTGATGTTGATTCTTAAGCCCTCAATCTCATTATCTGTAATCCTGTAGCTATGGACCGTATCTTTCTTGCCCAAATCTGCAATCTTGACTCCCATTTCCTCAATTTTTCTTTGCAGGGCCCAGTTTTTGATTTTAAGCTCGTTAATTTCAGATAACGTCCAGTCTAGGATTTTAGAGTGGGTTTTGGAGTTGGTTTTAGCCAGATAAAGGAAATCCAAGGATGGCTCTTTACCAGCATTAACAAGGGAATTGACATTTTGTAAGTCAGGGGCAGGGCCCTCACAACACTCAGAAGTATAGGTAGCGGCTTCCTCCAGCTCAGAAGACTCTTTAGAATAAGAAACAAGAATTTTAGCCTAGGTGGACTTGCCCGCAGGGCTGTTCTTAGGATGAAGACAGATGGACTTAAGCGCACTCCAAATTTTACCTGGGTTCTTGGAAGGGCTAGCTTGCAGACTAGGGTCTTTAGGCCTAGTTTTAGGGCTAGGCATATAATCCGAGCCACTGGGCTCAGTATCCTCACTGCCAATATCAGGGTTGGCTTTTGAGGTAGTAGGGGCGTGCTCATGCAGATAATCAACAATGAGCCCGATTAAACCAGTATGGAGGATAGAGAATCTTTTGGGATTCTTTTTGTTATCGTCCAAGCTTTTCTTTAGAGAGCAAAAAAGATAGTAAGGAATAGAAACCCTAACCTTATGGCAAAAATGGTTGAGGAAGGCGCAGTGGTACCCGTAAACTTTTATGAAGCGGCCATCCATAGTGATATATTCCATAATAGCCCGAAGCACCTTCCGCCATATAGACTTGATGGAATCAACATCAAAATAGTTGTTCACAATTTTATTCAGGTTCTGCTTCTCCTTATCATTTTTTAGGAATCTGATAATAGCTTCATTCGAATAAGCCATGTCCTTGAAAAACTTCTTACCATCCATAGGTAAACCAGTGACTTTGGCAACTAAGTCTTCGTTGAGCTCAACATTACTGCCGAATAGAGTTAGATTTCCATCATGCTAGTTCTTGGCAAAGAGCTTCGTTGCCTCCATATCAGAACCATGAAGCTTCTCCAGAAAGGGTAACAGACCTCCGCTTTTTATCCTGTTTCATAGATTTTCATTTTTCATGTGGATATCATAGTTGTCTGGCTCAGATCGCTTTCTGTCCCCACCCATATTGGTTGGCACAGAGAGAAAGAACCAAACACAGTCCTTTCTAAAATTGGCCCCGCCAAATCTAAACACCCACAAAGCATGTGGGGTAAACTTACAATTTGCTCCACCAGGCTCGGTACCATACAATCTAATGATCGTGATGTGAGATATCCGACCTATCCTCATTGAAGGGCTAACATGATGCCTTACCATGTGATCTATCATAATTTAATAGGGCACAAACTTCAACATTTAGATCACTATAATTTAGCCAAGTACACAAATCTCCACGCTTAACTCCTTCATTAGCAAAAAAATCTGCAACAGCATTGGCTTCTCTATAGGCGTCTGTTATTTTAACTTTTTCAAAATTGTCCAATTCTAGTTTACCTTCATCAATCCAAGATTTGATGGTCCGCGAGGGAGGAGACATGCCATGGAGGTAGTCAATTATGTTTTTGGAATCACCTTCCAACCATAAATTTTTAATATTGAGGCTTTGGGATAAGTTTATAATATGGTAGGCTCCAGCCAAGAGGAGAGGCCATTGCACCCATGAAATTTCCATAGGTATCCCTTATAACTCCACCACAGCCCACCTCCCCCGGATTACCTTTATTTGCACCATCAAAGCTAGCTTTGATCCACCCATCGAGGTGAAAAGTCCAGCAAACTCCCACTCTGTCCTTTTGAATCTTAATTATAAAACTAGACAGAATGGGGAGTATGTTCCAATCCTTAGCAATGCCAAGATCATAATTTGAAAAATCAACATTCAGAATCTTTCTATCCTTCTAGGCCACAGCACTGAGATTTTCCTTCAGATTCCTAACAATATTATCAAAGACCTAATCTACAGGGGCTTCTTTGTTCCTAAAAATTCTATTATTGTGTTATTTCTAGATGCCCCAAGCAATATGAGGAAAAGAAAGCTCCCAAAAAAACTGAAGTAAAGGGTTCCTTGTTGGCGCTTTCCATTGGATGAAGAAATCTTCTATGAGCCAAGAAAAAACCCAGGAGAGATTCCATAAACTTTTAAACTTATCCCAAATAGAGGCAGTGAAAGAGCAATGATGGAATAAATGATTACCTAACTCAACATCCATCTTACAAAGAAAACATCTATTGGGGATTTGAAATCCCCATTTACACAGATTGTCAGTTGTTAACTTATTTTGAAGTAGAATGCAGAAAAAAATGTTGATTTTAGGAATCAGATTATTGCACCAGGCTTTAGACCAAAAGGGAGGATGATCCCGAGAAGACGTGAACTTAGCAAAGGTAGAAGACACCGAAAAATTACCTAAAGGGTTGTCGAACCAGACCGCACGGTCTTCCAACTGCTCCGACCTAAGTTTAACAACTAGCAGGGAAATCTGGATCGAGGCCAGAGCTTGACTCACTCTGCATAAGTCAACCCATATACCATTCTCACTGTAATCTTTCACAAAAGTACCAAACCTAGCCTTACAGATCACAACCCAATCTCTGAAGGGATTGATATTTATCAGAGGTTCCTTGAAAAGCCATCTATCTTCCCAAAATCTAGTACTATTACCATTCCTAACATGCCAACCAAAGCCTTCCTCCACAATCTTTTTTCGAATAATTAAGTTGTTCCAACATACGGATCCTTTTGGAAGAAGGTGGGGATCCATATTAATAATCGAAGAGCAATTGTTATCCAAATATTTACCAGCCAAGATATCAATCCACTCCCTGGAGGAAGAGAAGATTCTCCAAATTTGCTTAGCCAAAAGGATTTTATTGATAGATCTAATTCTTCTTAGCCAAAGTTCGCCGTTATTTTTAGATCTATAGACCAAATTCCAATCAATTAAAGGAATTCTTTTATTTTCCTCAACACCCAACCAAAGAAATCTTTTTTGAATTTTTTCAATAGTATCAGCATATTTGGTAGGGATCTTAGAAAGGCTCAGTGCATAGATAGGGAGGTTCTAAAGGGTGGCTTTGAGGAGCTGAAGCTTACCAGCTTGGCTAAGCAGAGCACCTTTCCAACCAACAAGTTTTTTGCTGAATCTATCCACCAACGAAGACCAAAAAGCATAATGAGGTTTCAAACTTAAAGGAAGACCCAGGTAGGTTGCAGAAAGGGTATCCACCTTACAATCCAGAATCCTGGCGATTTTAGTCTGATGATGAGATGGAGTGTTGAAAAAGAACAACAAACTTTTTTGACTATTGATCAGTTGTCTTGAAGCTCTCCCGTACTTATCAAGCAGATGTTTAATAGATTTAGCTTCAGTCACAGAAGCCTTACCCATAAGCATAGTATCATCAACGAATTGTTGGTGAGAATACACCAAGTTGCCCGAGGACGGTCTGAGCCTAGAGATAACATTACGGTCAATCAATTTTTTCAAGTTCCTACCAAGGCTTTCAGCCATAATAGTGAATAAAAAAGGAGAGATAGGGTCACCTTGCTTGAGACCTCTGGTGGTCTGGAAAAAGGAGGTCAGGGAGCCATTGATCATAACCAATATGGAAGCTGTGGACACCACTTGTTCCACCAAATGAACCACCCTATTATTAAAACTGAAGGCCTTTAATATTTTAAATAAAAAGACCCAATCCACTCTATCATAGGCTTTTGAAATGTCGAGCTTTAAGAGAAAACCTTCAGTCTTCAATTCAACAAGGGAGTGAATGTTCTCATGAACCGAAACAATAGAGTCAAGAATTTTTCTGCCATGGACAAATCCATTCTGTTGAGGGGAGATCAAGGAAGGCAAAAAAACTAAGATTCTAGAGGTTAAAACCTTAGAAATGATCTTGTAAACAAAATTACAAAGACTGATAGGTCTAAAGGCCTCAAAGTTGTCAACTCCAGGTTTCTTGGGAATGAGGACCAAGAAAGTAGCATTAAGTTCTTTCAAAATACATCTAGCTCTAAAAAATTCCTTATCAGCATTAACCACATCCTCTTCAACAAAATCCCAGAACCGTTGAAAGAAGAACATAGGAAAACCATCAGGCCCCAGACCTTTATTCCCATCAAAGGAAAAGACAACCCTCTTAACTTCCTCGTTAGTGGGGATAGCAGTCAAAAAAGAGTTGTTCTCCTGGGTAATAATTCTTGGTATAGCTTCCACCAACTGATCTTGTTCAATTTGGTTTATTTCAGAGCTAGCCGACAAGAGAAGTTTAAAGAAGGAACCCGCCTGCCTCCTTATATCTTCATCCTCAGAAAAATTGGTTCCATTTATTTCAATTTGTGATATTCTATTAACAACTCTATGTTTAGAAGCCGATAGGTGAAAAAACTTGGTGTTTCTATCTCTGGTGGACAGCCAAAGAGCTCTAGATCTTTGTCTCCAAAACTCCTCCTCCTTCCCAATAAGGTCATGCATTCTTAAGGATCTCATTCTCTTTTTCCTTATTATCATTCAAGTAACCCTCATACTGGATTTTGAATTAAATGGCTCCTAGATCAATCTGAAGTTTGGATTTGATCTTGAATATGTTCCCAAAAGAACTCTTTTTCCATTCTTTAAGCTTACACTTCACTTCCCTTAATTTTTTGGCAACTCTAAACATAGCCGTTCCTTTAATACTTATATTCCACCATTTCTTTAATTCCTCTTTAAAATTAGGATGGGAGATCCATATATTTTCAAATCTAAAAGGGGTGTTCCTCTTCATTTTAATAGGATCCACAGTAAGACTAATAGGAAAATGAACAGAACCTATTCTAGTAAGAGCTTTCAAGGAGTAGAAGTAGTCAAAATACCAATGATTAGAGATCAGAGCTCTATCAAGTCTGACCTGTATAAGGTCCGTCCCCTTTCTGCAATTAGACCAGGTGAAGGTAGCTCCATGAAGGTCCAGATCTATCAGCCCTTGAGTATCAATAAAATTCTGAAGGTCCTCCTTACTTTCCAGGTTGATCTGGGATCCCCCAAATTTCTCACCATTCATTAAGGGAGTATTGAAGTCCCCCTTAACAATCCAAGCTTCTTTATCAAAAATTCTTCTAATGGAAGCTAGTTCCAACCAAAACGATTTCCTCAAACCTTTACCATTAGGAGCATAAATGTTCATTTGAATCCAGCTGAAGTTATCTCTTATATGAGTGAATCTAGTAACTATGTGATTTGGACCTTCCAAAATTGGATCCCCCTTGATGATGTGGCAATTCCAATAAGTAGCAATGCCACCTGAATCACCATTAGAATTATTACCCTGGTTACAATAGTATTGAAAGAGTTTCAATTTTTCAATTTTCTCCTTAGGCATTTTAGTTTCCTGAATCAAAAGAATATCCGGTTTGTGATCTCTAACAAAGTTGCGTAGAACATCTTGCTTGTGGGTGCTATTGAGACCCCTAATATTCCAGGGCATAATCTTCATTATTTACTAGGGGAGTTAAGACACTCCGAGATGGTTTTCTGAGACCCATCCGCTATTTCCTAAAAGCTATTCAACTCTCTTTTCTTTTTCAAAGACTTATTGCCTTTTGAGTTTTTTTGTGCACCACAATCAGCCTTGCCTCTTGATCTGGTTGAGATGCTGCTTGGGGTCTTCCCTTGCTTGTTTTTTCCATTCTTCTTCTTTAATATATTCTCTTCTTTATCAGTCTCTTCTTGACTATTCGTTTCTCTACTGGATTCTCAATCCTTATCATTTGGTAATCTTTGTTCCCAAGGAAGAGTATCCATATTTCCATTCTCCTGACAACATAAAGCATTACTGGATAGGTTTGCTGAATGATCCTGATTATCAAGGGCTTCAATAGTCCCAATTACCAAACTAGTCTCCAACGGATGTTCCACACCCAAAGGGGGTGGAGAGCCAACAAACAAGGGGAGAGGTGGAATGTTCAAGACCAAGGATAATCTAGCACTGGGAATATCCTCCAAACCCGGAAACTAATCATTTCTCTCAGAAGGGATAGTCATTTGGGAAAAGGAAGGAGACAAAATCCGATCTCCTTTCTCAGCTTGGGTGTCCTCGACAAAATCTCTAACCATGGGAACTTCTGGATTATGAGGCTCTAAAGGGATCTCACCTTTGTCCTCCAAACTCACTTCAGTCTCTATAGTAACTATAAGATTATCAACTTCCACCACCAGCTCCTACTCTTTATTCTCTCTACTTCCTTCTCTAGAGTCATTCTTCTTTTTTTTCCATTCTTTTTTCCCCTGTTCAACTGGCTTGCCTTTCTCTAAGGCACCATTAAGAGGGCATTTTTTTGCCCAGTGTCTAGATTTCCTACACTTGAAGCAAGCAAAAGGGATTGTTTCAAATTCTATGCTGTGTTCCTAGGAGCCCAACTTCGACTTTATCTCAATCAATGAGGGTAGATCAGATTCCTGAGGGACACCCACGCAGATCCTTGCAAAGACCAGTCTCTCTCTAGCGGCTGTCATTGTGTCAATCGAGAGGAGCTCACCGAAAGAACTAGCAATACCCAAGAAGACATCTTTGCTCCAATATTCTAGAGGTAGGCCAGGAAGTCTGACCCAGACTGGAACATTCTCAAAAATAGAGTCTGATAGATCCAAATGGGAAGACCATTTCTTAAGAGCCAGGGACGATTTTCCTATCACCCAGGGACCACCACCTCTCACAGCTGTAATATCCTCTTTGCAGGTGAACTCAAAAGCGAAAAAACCCTTAGGAAGAGTAGCAACAGAGATTTTCCCATTGGTTCTCCATTTATTTTTAAAAAAATCCCTAACTACTTCAATATTTGGTCTAGGACCCATAAACTTTCCAACCAAAGTTCATTCCATTAAGGCAATGTTATGATCTATAATCAAATCAGGGATCGAAATAGCAAACTTATCTCCAATAGGGGAAGAGATATTTAGCACCGAAGGGAAGGATGACTTTCCATTAGGTCTTACCCCGAAAAGTGAGGTCCAGGTTTTGTAGTTGCCTCCAAGACCACCAGTGGTCACCACACCCCCACAAACCTTATCGGTTTTTTCGGTGGGAGAAGAAACAGTGATAGCAGCCGAAATTTCATTTCCCCCAGGGTCCACCTATATTTTGGCACCGAAATCCACCTCATCCTGATCATCCTTACCTTGCTTCTAACTCGAATCCAGCTCCTGATTCGACCTTGCTTCACTCCCAAATCCGCTACCTTTGCTTTGAAATTTTGAATTCGAATTCTCCCGCCCGTGACCACACCCGTGACCACGCCCGTGATTGCTCCCACCCAGATCTCTTTGTTGTTGGTGAGTCATGGGTTTTCAGAAAGTTTTAACCTCCAACAAGAGGTTCCAACCTCAATGTTGGTGAGTCTAGCTTTTCTATTTAGGCTATCTTATTTTCTATGAGTCACAAATATCTACCTCTATGGATAATTTGTAATAGGTATTGGCCATTCTAGTCTTAACACAATCAAAACACTAAATCTAATGCATACTTAATGAAATGAATAAAATTGTTGATCTATGTTTTGGGACATAGAACAACAACTTTTCTCCAAGTCTCATTCAAGGAAACCTTAGAGATCTCAATCCAAGGATGAAATAAGGGAAAGATATATGAAATAAGTTGTCTTAGGGTGTGATTATAGACTAAAGGGGGGTCTATCACCATGCAAATGCTTAGAAAGAAAGAGATGAATGCAATATGAAAACCTAACTATATCACATAAAGTATGAAACTAGAATACAAAATAATAGACTGGAAATGAGAAGACGGGTACCTGGAAGAAAGATGTCATCAAATCAAGCTCCAAAACCCTATAATTCTAAATTTTAATTCTCATTGGGACTCATATGCTAGAATGGATGATTTAGTCCTAGACTAGGGTTTTTTGTGCAAAAATTGGAATCGATCAATGACTATTCTAGATCTTCTGAAATCTAGAAAAGGAAATACTAGGACTCATATGCCACAAGTGGAGATTTAGTCCCACTATTAGGGTTTGAATGAAATTCTTGTATTCTTCGGTGATTTCCTGTAGTTTTTTCTCCTACCAAATCTCTGAATCTGAAACCTTGTATTCTGGCCTGTAGGTGACTTTTCATGAAGATGACAACCTTATTTGAACTTAAAAACTTTCAACCTTGCAACTAGTTATTTAGATATGCTTCAAGCTCCAAAACACCTAGATCTACAATCACACATGTAGAGAGAGAGATAAAAACTTGTTGATTGTAAGGGAATGGGGGTTGGCCTTGATCAAACCTAATTTAGTTATTAAACCCTATGATGAAATTATGAAACATGAACATGAAATATGAAACATGAACAATGATACCTTGAATGATGTGTTGAAATGTAAATCTACAATCTAACATGAAGTGGCCATGAATAATGTAGATCTTGATCTTGAATTGGATATGAAACAATTCCTAACTTGGATCTTGAATACTACATCACAACACTAGCTCAACAACATGCTTGATGTATAATGCATTTGACATGATGATGGATCTTGAATTGTTGCAATAGATGATGAATAAATCTACTCTTGAATGATTTAGAAATGATATTGAATACTCTATGATGCTCTTTTGAAGTCTTAGGATGCTTGACTCTCTATTGTTTATTTGATATCATGATTTCTTAGGTGAAAGAATTATTTGAAAGTTTATATAGGCATTCCATCTAACTTACCATTTATTATATCCCAAATGTCAACAATCATGAAATTTGAATTCAAAACCCTATTTTTCAGCTCAAAATCCTAAAAAGGGGCCAAGTGAGACTCATGTGCCCAAGGTGGCATGTATTGGTCCCACCATGCCTTTCTAGGTAGAGGAAATGTTAGGGAGTTAATACGTTAAGTGCATTTGTTGATTATGTCAAGATTTTGGTTGAAATAAGCCTTGGGATGCGTATTAAAGGATCTTAGGGGCCTATTAATAATGATATAAAGGTCAAAAATGTAAGAGGGCCCAAAACTTAATGTGAAGGTGTAAATAAATACACTTTACAACACTAATAAAGGAAAAATTTGGTCTATTTAGTTTAAAAGGGACCTAAACCCAATGTGAATGTGTAATTTACACATTACAACAATAGATCAAGGCAACATTAGGTTCATTTTATTGTTAATCATCCCCAAATCAAATGTGAAAATGTAAAGGAGAACATTTTTCTATACTACACTTAATATAATCTATGACTAAAACTTGCCATTTTCCACATTCAACATTTTTTATGGTTTCACAAAAAAAATAAAATTTTGACATAATATACACAGATAAAATGTTGAAAGATGTTTGATGGAATGTACACCATAGATTAAAAATAAATTGAAAAGTGATACTAGTTACTCTTTACACTAGAGAGTCAAAATGTACTATTTTTTCACTTTATCCCATGCTGCATGTCATAATCATTAATTTTTTTAAAATTAAACATATGTAACAATATCTAAATTTATCAACTGTTAAAATTGAGATAAGTATTTTGACAGTTCTTTATAGATGAAATAGTGAATTGTGTCAAATTCTCTACAATATGAACTAGGCATATGGGGTGCACTTTTGGCATGTTTGGTCTATTTTTCTTTTACTAGTAAAATTTCAGCATATTGGACAGCCAACTATTGACACCATAAATATTAGCCTCATTCCCCAAATATTAATGTAGTCCAAGTTCATGAGGTCGACAACCCAATAAAGATTTAAAGCTTGAAAACACAAAAGTCTAGATTAAAAACATGAACCTAAATAACTAATTTAATTATATCATAAGCTAACCCTCACATTATACCCTCAATGATAAGTATTAAATTAATTTAAAATAATATAATATTTTAAACAAATCCATATGTATATATATAAAACTTACATAAGTGTCAATTTTTTAAACTGAAACAACTGAATTGTATATAATGATATCTATGTCTATTTTGAACAATCACATTACAGTATGATGACTAAACAACCACGATAATCGTTGTCTATCATAGTGCAACTTGTTAGTGGCTTCATATATTTCCTATTCTAAAAAATCTTGTAACAGAAATGAATGAGATTGGCTAATGACCGCCTCCTGGACTAGGACTCGATCCAAGAATTCGTTCCTTGTGCACGCGGTTTATTGTTCCTCTAGAAACTTGCATGTGACTGACCCCTAGGCTGGATTGTGATATGGATAGGCGCTGCACTTTGAGCCCAGAAGACTCCTGCTCTGCATCGCTCCCGGTTCGATTTTCCCTCAATCGGAACTCCAGATTATTGGCCTTGTCTTTTCTGGCATCATTTTCAGAGGTGCTCCAGGGCTTCGTCTCTGCCGCCTCTTCGAATGCTAGCTTAGCTTTCGAATTTTGTGGTGGGGCGATATACAATTCTTTATTCTCTGGCAGTAGCCTAGCTGCGCTACATACCTTCAATCCGACCAGGAGCAAACAGAACAGATGTGCCCACATTTTTATATGACTCTTCATCATATTACTATTCCACAGGGTGAGAAACAAGAGTTTGAAAGCTTTGATAAGAATAGGCAAGAGATATCTAAACGAAAAGTTCGACCACTTCTACTTGTTCTTTATTCTCTATGCTCCACAGGGTGAGAAATTGGCTAAGAATTTAATGCACTGATGGACTTGTCAGATGCGCTATTTAATACCTTTCGAGCGAGGATCGTGGGATTTCAGTTCCCAGTTGCATTTACTTGGTAGTTTCCTAAGCAATGCATTGACTCGCTTAAATTGTATAGAAACATGGGAAATCGAGGCTTGGACTGTAGAAAGAACGTCACTACTCACGTTTGTAAAGTACCATGTGATAGAATTGGTATGGTCCTCATAGATTTGTACTCTGTTCGTTGAATTACGCAAGAATCTATTGTCATTCCTATAAGGATAGGACTCTTATAAGTTGGGACTCCTGAAATATTGTGTTCAACTGGTTGGGGAGGAAGTACTAGGTAAATAGGACTGAAACCTCTCGTCATGTGAGAACACTACATTCATGGTCCCCAAAATGGGAGTGTAATGATATTCAAGGTCAAAAAGCAAAGCACTGCCCTTCGCTTAGCTTATGACTTTCTCCAACGTGATATGACTTTCAAAACCCACTTTCTCATATTGTCCTTGTAGCGAACCGAATTCCATGAACCTGATCCATTTCTGTCGTTCATTTAGAATAGCTTTATTTTGGAAGGAACGTTCAGATTCAAGAATGACTGTTTTGACCAGAGATTCAGCTTGGCATACAACGTAATTCTTTTTTGTTTTTCATTCCCATACTAGATTTTAACTGCCAATGAAGGGTCACACTAACGTGGAAAGCTAAAATGGTGATGCTCTCAGTTTGAATGAATTGTTGTCTTTTACGTCGTTTTATTCTTCTTGTTTTGAATTAAGTTTTGTTTTGTTTTAAAATGATCTATTTTAATGGTCAAAAGATAAATTTTGATCAATAAAAGTAGGAAAACTATTTACTATTTTTTGGTAGGGATGAGATGTAAAATTGCTATTGATTATTCGACCTTTGAATAATGTGATGCTTTATGTAGAGTATTCTTGCATCCACCTACTCTTTATTAACTTAACTTATTATTGATGTAACATCAAATCGATGAGATGATTGAAAGTTTAAATACATTAACATTCTACATTTTTGTAATGGATAGTCAAACCTGACCTAATGCTAGTGATAGACCTACTATGATGAACATTGAAAAGATTACACCATCTTTACATATTCATAATAGCCTTATTGACATAAAGCCTTTTTCTTTAGATGACACACATTATTTTATACATTGTGATATTTTATATGATGATAGTTATAGACAACAAAATTTATCGTTTGACTAATTTTAGTAATCCTCATCATCATTTATAAATTAATTAAATTTATTTAAATTTTTTCTTCAATTATTCTTCTAATGTTAATTAACCAATTTTAATTATTTAATTATTCTATTTAATGTCTCTTCTAAATACTAATCGAAGAAATTAAAAAATTTTACTTGATCAATTAATATTTATTCTAATATTCAAATTTAAACTAATTAAAAATTTATTTATTTGATTCCACCATACACATTCATAAAAAATCAAATAAATGATCTTATTTATTTAATTCTCTATTTTATTTACTTTTTTAATAATAAATAATTAATTTAAATGATCATTTGCAAATATTCAAAACATGATCACTTAAATTAATCATTAGTCACATCTAATGCACTTACTCATAAAATCCTCCAATGAAATCACAACCCTTCATTTTTATCCTAAAGAACTTACACCATTCACACTACCACATGTGATTTCTCACATATGTGTGAGAGAGCACATGTCATAACCCTTAAACCCCATGAGACCTCTCATGTATATATGTGAGAAGACACATGTCATAAGTTTTCTTCCCCATGTATCCTCACACATGCGTTGGAGAATCATTTTCATAATCCCTTTTCATCACAGATTTTCTAACAGATGTTTGAAGAGATGCAATCTTAGCCATTTGATTCAAAGAAAAAATTCCATTGAAACCATATAAGTCCCTAGTCCATCTAAATATACCCATCATGAGATGTAATTTGACAATATCTCCTTCCTCTAATCCTCTCATGATTGTCTGGCCCTTGATCTTCAAAATGAATATCTATCCTTGATTAAAAATAACCTCAAAATCTATAATAAGACCTACTGGATGCCATTTTAAAGAAGAGTCCATGTATGCTATTGTAATGATGTTAGTTTTATGAAAACTCCATCCATTAATCATTCTATCAAAATATTTATAGCATATCAAGAGAAATATAGGGTGTACATCCTCTTCATCAAGCTCTAATAGAGGTTGTAAGATAAGACATAAAAGTATTTATTTTTATTTGCCTCTTTGTTTTTCATATTTTTTTCTCTTGTATATATTTTGGCATACTTGATGGGATCCACATAAAAAACCTCCTTTATTTATGAGGGTTTTCATATATATTTTTTGGTTGTAGCTTGACATTGAGCCCCCCCCCCCCCCCATAATCACATCCTATGCTTTACATAGAGTCACTTACATTCTAATGTGGCACCTATATTATGCATAGTGTATCCATTTTGACATGATATTCTATCTTTTATTTTCATTCATCTTCATCATTTTTCTAATTGTTTTGACTTATTTTGTACGATTTTCAATATTTAGGTCCATGAACATTGTTCCCTAAATTTTTTGTTGTAGGATAGAATATTTTTGTTCTATGTTTTGAAGGAATTTTAGCCACAAATCATTTTAGAATGAACATTGTGTATCAATTTTCCTTCATAATATCATGGCATGTCTACCCTATGGAATTTTGCCTATATGCCTAGGGTTAAAACCCCTATTTTTTTACTTTTTTTTTTTTTGTTCTTTTAACTAACTAATAGAGATATTTTGTTTTCTATTTTCAATAGTTATTTTGTTTGTTTTTGTTGGGGATTTCCACCAAACCTAGGAGCACCAACTACTAATAACACCTTCACAAATATGAGAGAAGCTTGGGGCTCTTTCACCAAAAAAATGGATTGAGATCGTTTTTACATATTGTACAAAGTGTTTTATAAAGGCATAAAAGGTGGGTGATAGGTGAGAAACTTTTGAGGGTTAAGACTATCTGAATTAATAAATGCATTATTATGCCTATGTTAAAATTTAAGACGGTAATGTAATTTACTCTAACGCCCCCCCCCCTTAAGTGCAACTTAGAGAGAATGCAAATGCAAATATCAAGATTTGGTATGGTTCCAGAGTACACAACCATGTTAGGTACCTATTTACAATGCAGAAATGAAATCTCTCATAACTGGAGAAAAAGAGAAAAACCCTATGGGAAAAAACCCCTCTCCAAAAGAGAGAAAAAAAAATGATGCATGGATGGACTCAATCACACTCCCCAAGGACTACATACATCATATATATACAATCAATGTCCCCCCATAAGAGGGAAGCGAGAGACTATATAGCCCATCCATAATGTGTAATCACCTACAAAAATAGTAAGTGCTTGAAGACAAAACATGATCCAATGTCGACAACCAACTTGTCTCCCTTTCAGAAGAAACAAAACCAAATACAAATGCAGGTATGTTTCCCATTTTGGATATGGGGTAAAAGCAAGAAGTTGGGTTCATGAAAAGGGGAAGTTTCAACCAAAAGAATCTCGTGAAAAATGCATACGCATTATTAAAAAATGTGTATGCGTTATGCACTGGGTAGCCGAGCCTAGAAATATGTTTATGCACTAAAAAATGCATGTGGTGTATAACACGTACGCATTTTATAACATGTACAAGTCATTTTTTTTTTAAATAATCAAACAAATAAAGAACACATATGCATTTTTTAATGCGTACGTGTTTTTAAAAACACATAAACATTATTAAATATTTGAATCTCTAAACCACATGTAGCCTTGGTTTTAGGCTTGGGAAAGGCTTGGAAATCCAACCCTTAGCCTTTGACCTACAACTAAAAAACTAAGGTAGATTGAAGAAGAATGTCCAACTTTGACAATATGGTTGATGGACTTTTTTTTTGAATCAATCTATAAAATTAAAACCCATTAGAGAACACAATGTCTAGTTTCTAAATATGTAATTTTTATTAATATTGGATTAAATTTGTTATTTTTTAATTAATTTATAAGAAAAATTGTCCTCAAACTTGAAATATTAGGCTCTTTTTGTTTTTTTAAAACTTTTTTGGTTTAAGCTTCTTGTAAATTTGTTTATATGGCATCAATCTTTAGACAATTTTCTACACAATAAAAAAAAGATTGAAAAAAATTCTAGTTTAGGTTCAATTATGTTGTTCGTAGACGTTGATTTTTAAAAACAACAATTAAGGTGAATAAAAATTCAATAAAGAAAATATTGAAAAAAAGAGGGACTTTTATAAAGTAGTTTTTATACATCCCTATAAAAATTTATTTTTTATCATCTGGGTATTTGAATAAATTACATATTTGAAAACTAGATTCAAAATGCTAAATTTTATATTACTAACTTTTTTTTAGATTCATTGTGCAAGTGCCTCAAATTTTCAGTCCAAGTGTGAAAAATTCTGCAAAACAACAAAAACACTTCCACTTTTTGAGGTTTTTGTGGACCCAACTTCTTGCATCAGCCCTATGAATCAACAAATGAAATCCAAATTTAGAATGAAAATTTCTCTGAAATCTTCTCATGTGTCACCATGACCTTGGAATATGATTCCATGAATCAATCAAGAGCATGCCCATTCACAACAAAAGGTGATAAAGAAGGTACCCCTGGAAACCAATTTTGAACATTCTCTAGAGATTGAGATGGAGTGACAATAGTTGTACCACAACTATCATCAAATAGGAGGGATATGCCCTCAAATGTGTCTTCCAAGTTAGAAATATGAGATTCTACAAACAATGAGCCAATGTCCAAAAAATAAGAATCCCAATGAGGTGGATTTGAAAAACAATATGCATCATGTTGATCAAGATCATGGAAAGTAGCAACCAATGAATGTGAAGGTTCAACAAGTATCTATGTAGGAGGAGTGGAAACTTCATCATCCTCATCATCAAGATGTGCTAGGTGTTCCAAAGAAGAAAACTCCTATAGTGTATAAAAGTCATATGGTATATTATCTGAATCATCAATAGGTACAAGACAATTTGAAGCACGATCATCTTGGAATGGTGGAGTATCAAGATCTCCATATAACTCCCAAAGTTTGGTCTATAGAGCACAAGGAAACTCAATGTCATTAATAAAACTCAATGTGTTGTCATCAAGATGAAGAGAAATCACTCTAAACACATGATCTCTTTTCGAACACCAAAAAAAATTCTTCCTCCAAGAAGTACCTATTTCAAGAACAAGACCATATAGGTATGGCAAAAGATGAAGCCATCTCAAGTTCTTCAATATACCATCTCTTCATTGTGTATAGTTCCCCCTTTTGAAGATGATTAGAGAAGGGTAAAATGAAAAACCCATAATGAGAAAATAATTCTCCTAATTTACAAAGACATGAAACCTTCAAATCAACCCCTAGAAATTAAATTTGACCACTTCCAAAAAGGAAAGAAATCTGATTATTTGAAACTAGAAAAAAATTGAGAAGAATAAGGGCACCTTGATGTTCATTTGTAAAATCCCACACCATTGGAAAGCCAAATATTTGCGCAAGTCTCCAAAACCAAAGGCACACCAAAGCCTCTTCGATTCTTTCTCACACAACCAATGCTCATTGCAATTCTATTTAAATAGAAAAACACCATCAACCATTGTCTAATAGTTCTTTTTCATACTAACTCACTTTTTGAACATTATATTTGAGAATTTTTAAGTCTAAGATTTTTTGATAGCTACATTACTTACCTATCACATTTTCTCTTCAATGTTAAATGTTTTTTGTAGAAAATTAGTGTCATTGAACATTATTTAGTTATATGCAATAGTTTTAATTCTTTCATATTTCAATTTCTTATTATCATGGTTCCTTAATTATTTTATCTATCATTTCCAATATTTTTAACTCTCATTTTTTAATGCATTTTTCTTTTCTTTTTTCAAAAATATTTTAATAACAAGCTCCTTGTCTTTTTGTAGGGTTTCCAATTTTTCATTTGTAATTTTTTGTGTCACCTTTGATGTTTTTTTCACCCCTATTTCATAAAATAGTCCTAGTACAAGTAAAATATCTAACGAGGTAAAATAGCTATTCTTTCACCTCTATTTCATAGAGTTTCCTCTATTTTTGTCAAATGTCTTTTAAATTGTCATTTATGTTTTACATTGTTACGTACACTTTGTCACTTTTATCAATTAAAAAAAAAATTTGTTTAAATTATTTATCTTACTATGTTTCGTAGGTGCATATCCTATCTTAGTAATGTTTAAAAAATACTAACTAGAGTCCTATATAAATTCAAATATTAAAGGATTATTTTTATACTAGATCAATTGCATAATAAAATTAGCTAAAGGTAAAATAATCATTTATTATTGCTCTTTGAAAACTTTGTGTAGTGTATGCTTAATCCTCATGTTGCAAGGTGAAATATGTTAACCAATTTTTTACATGGATGGGTCAAGGAACATGTGACTTATGAGACTTCACGACCATTGCAATAATATAGAACATCTCTCACCATTAATTTTTGTAATTTTCATACGTCAATTATAATCAAACCATGCTCAATATTGTATGAGAAATAGGTCACATTTATTATAATCTAGTTAGCAAAATACATAATGGATCCTCAAGGTAAATGCATAAACCCTTTCAAGTCTTGTACTTCAAAGGTTTATGGGAACAACCTCATCAAGTATATATCACAATATTCAATATCTTGGCATGTCATAAAATAATCGTTGGCATGGCCATGAGTTCTTCCTTCCCATTTTATTTATATTTTTTGCATTTAAAAGGTCTAGATGGAAAGTTACGATTATTATTGGCATATATCAAAGTGCTAGGAACAAATTTCATAAAGTTTAGAGTATTTCTATTTATTAAAAAATCATATATGCAAACCTTGGAGTGTTTCTTTCATCTCTTATCATTCTTGGGTAAAGGGATTCCCAAGATGTGGGTTTTAAGGTTGGAATGGGATGGATCCATATGACAATTTTTGTTGATAGGCGGAATGGTGTTTTTTGGAGGAATGGATTATTGGTGAGAAGGTTGTTGAGAATAAAATTATGGCATGGGAGTAGATGATCTACTTGGAGGATACAATGTTATAGGATATATTATTATTGGTTGATAGAAGGATGAGTGATATGGGATATGAGTTTGAACCATAGTTTATTTTGTTATGTATAGAGGAGGTAATTATTTGATTAGTTTTGAGATAAATATGATTTTTTTGAGGTGGGTGAACCATGGGGAAAATAAGGTTTGGGTATTCACCTATCTTCCATAGGTCATTCAATATTGTCCTAGGGTCCTGTGTCACCAAAAACTGTATACCTTTGAAGAAAAGGATAATTTTGTGCCCATTTTGGTCCTACTTTATATCCCATTTCATCAATAATCACCCTAAAACAACATTTATAGGCCCCTAAGGTTCGTTATTTCTGAATTTGAGGCCTATTTTACCTAAGGAATTATGCAAGCACCAAAAAACAACATAAGAAAAAATTCAGATATCACTAATCCCACTTCAAAATCCCTTCGTGGGACTAGGTCGCCCAAGTTGACGACCTACTCCTTCTTAAGGATTTTTACATTTTTTAAAGGATAAAATGTCTATCTTGCCAAAAACTCCCAATGGGTGTCAGTTTCTTAGGTCAAAATTACCGACAATTATGTATTTTTGCTTATAAATACATGTTTCAGGTCATTTTTCTAGCTCTCTTGGTCATTTTTCAAAAGAAACTTCAAGAATTAAGTGAAAAACATCTTCCTCAAGAAATTTCATCTCTTTCATAGAAAATTTGAAGCTTTTGGACATAAAACTAGGGCTTTTCCAGGTCTTCAAGCTCACTCCCCATTCAAGATCTCACATTGCCAAAGGTTGAACATGGATGCCTATGGAGAATCATGGAGAAATCTAGGTTGAGGAGGTGCAACTAGCCACAAAATCAGACTTAAAGATTTTTTTCAAAGTGACTCCATCTTCCATTTTTAGGCCATCTTCAGAATTGAGGTGATCTTGCAAGTCTGAGTCTGGATTCCAATAGAGAAGCAAAGTGCAAACCGTGGAACTCAGTATCAAATTTTAGTTTTCCTAGAAATTTGAAGGATACTAGGCCACCAATAGTGGAAACCCAATCCCACTAGTGGTTTTTGACAAGAATGTTTATATATTTGAGCACCCAGTTGGCTAGAATGAAGTCTAGAACAATTTTCCAAAAAAGGGACTAGGTCACCTAACTTGGCTCAAGTGTCCCAGTGGGCTCAAAACATAGATTTCCTAGGTTTTCAGAGGCTTCCACAACTCCGTCTTTGGTCTACAATATATTGCAAGTGCACTCATCTAATTTGTTAGGTTGTATTGCTTTGAATATTCTTTATTCTATCTTTTTTGCATTACATCATGTGTTTTCCAACAATATAGATTTCATTAGATTGCATGTAATACTTAGATTTACTCGCAAGATTACAACATTTAAAATTTTATCATAAACACATTCAACCCTATTCAATTCCTAACAATTGAACGAATCATGAGATTTATGCTAGCCACAAGGGGACATCCTGTTCCTTCTAGGTGAAAACCCTTGAAAGTTGTAGGGGATGCATCCCCTTATCATCTTGAAAGCATATTTTTTTGTGGTTCAAGTCCCAAATTGGATTGGCTATAAACAAAAAGGCATAGTCAGTTCTCAATAGGGAACAACCTAGGAGGGGTTATTTTAAACTTTAATGGGTTCACCACCAACCAAAAGCTTGGAAAAGATAAATAAGCATTCAAATCATAAAACCTAGTAATCCAAGTTAAATTAATGATGCAAACAAAAAAACTATGCAAAAAAAAATTAGTGTATGCATATTTGGGAGTTCTGAAAATGAAATGAGGATTCTAGAAATGCAAAAATGCTCTCAAAAAGTTCTATGGAGGATTAAGAAACACTTATTTTTGTCTTGGTATCATTGTTGTTTTTTAGGGAAAATGTGGAGTCCTTAGATGTCAGAATCATATCTGAAGGAATTTCTAAAAATAGTACTGATGAGGACTAAGACGCCCTAGGTGGTTACATAGTTTGATTATGAATTTGTGAAATCTTTGAATGTGATCTTGAGGCCCAAGGTCTATACTACCTTCTTCTCAAATCTTAGATTCTAAATCTTCTCAACTTGGATTCTAGGTGAGTTTTCACGAAGATGACAACTTTGCAATGCAACTTTAAAACTTTGCACTCCAAATTATCTTCAATTATTCAACGTAAATATACAATCACAAGAACACGAGAGGAGAAAAACTTGTTGATTGTTATTAAATGGGATTTTTTCTTGGTCAAACCTCTTATTGGAAATTAAACCTTGAAACATAATGAAATGGATGGAAATGATGAATTAACAACATGCAATGCTACAAATCACCAAACCTTTGTTGTGAAATCTACAACATTATGTGAGATGGCTAGCTTGAATGTAGATCTTGAATCCAATGAGTGCTTAATAAATCTTGACTTGAATTGCTTGCTTGAATGAAAACCCTACATAATAAAAGCTAGCTCTAAAACACACATGATGCAACTATCTCCTTGATATGATTCTTGAATCTTTATGATGGTTCCAAATTATTTAAGAAATACTCTTGATCTCATAAACTTGCCTTAGGAATGAATACTTTAATGATTAGGATTTCTTAGAAATGAAAATTAATTAATGAACCTTGTTTTTATACTTATTTATGCTTAATATTCTTAAATTACACCACCACAAGCCAACATATGAATTCGATAAATAAAGGAGGCCAAATCTTGATAGAATTTGAAATTAAATCCTGAGAAAAGCTTAAGAGGGACTAAGAAATCTTAGGTCACATCTTAGCCCCAAGTCTTGAAAAATTGGGGAACAAACTTTAAAAATATGCCCAATTAAGGTTCCATTGAAAAGGGGGTACAAATAACTCAGGTGGACAAAGACGCCCTAGGTGATGACTTCGTCTTGACCCAAAAATTAGGGACACTCAACAAGAATAATTAAAATCTCACTTATCCATTAATGTTTGTCAGGATTTTCCAAAAAAAAGATATCATTCATTTGGATTGAGGATGCAAAATAGGACCAATTAAGATATAAATAGGAATAAATAAAACTAGGCAGGCCCAAAAAAGTGTGAAAATGCATGGGTATGTAATTTTACTACACTACATTTAGCCCCTATTTTAGTGAGAGGATGAACTTGCCTCAAACTCTCACTAAAGCAACCAATGACACAATCAAGGGGGGTTAAAATGTACACATGTTAGTAAGATAGGATGACAATAACCAAGAAGGTAGGCAAGACCCTAGGATCAAGATCCTATGGCAAACCAACATAGGCACAAAGGAACACACATGTGAGTGATATATGAAGCCATAACTAGATCACAAACATACACCATCAAGGAAAAAGGAAAAATTCAATAGATCAAGCTTCGACTAGCCATCCAACGCATTGTGGAATGAGTCCAAGATGTTTTTCCAAACAAGTTGACAAGTGGGACGCATTTTCCACAATACAAATAAAGTGCATGTGCACAAGGGCTAGTGAATCTATTTGCTCACTAGGTGAGCCCCAAGAAGTCCATATCAACACCATAGCCCCATGACTATGATAAGGAAAAAAATAAAATGCATGCTTAGAAGGGCTAGTGAAGCTATTTGTTCACTAGGTGATCTCCAAGGGACCATATCAAAGCCACTAATCCATTACTTTAATAAGGTACAAAGAGAAAAATGCACACTCCCAAGGGCTAGTGAAGCTATTTTCTCACTAGGTGAGCCCGACAGAACCATATCATACCCATACCTCCATGACTTTAATAAGGTACAAAAATGCAACACAACAAGAAGAGAAGAATCTTCAAAGGGATTTTACTTAGTTCATGTGAGGTCTTAATATTAGGGGACATTTTTCATAATGTCTCCAAGAGAGGACCAATTAAGGGATAAAATATTTACAACTTGGGGAATATAGTGTGTCACATCACCACTAAGAGGAATACAATATGCTAAGATGGATCACAATCTTGAAGGACATTACTCCCAATGTTACCACCAAGAGAGAATCACGTCACATGACAGTACGAAAATCACATCAAGGAACATGGAAAATGCAAATAAAATCATGCCAAAGTGAAAATAATGCCAATGTATGCCCCCACTTTAAAGAAATTGCTAAACAACATGAGTCGTGAGAAATTAATTTAAAGTAGACAAACATGAAAAAGGAAAATAAAAAGAGGGCTTCCCCTAGAAACACAGAAGGGATATATGGATCAGGGTTAGTATCTATCTTTGTTGTAATGATTTTAGAGAGCTCAAAACTGTTAGCATTCTCCAAATACACATAGAACTAGAAGAATGACACAAATATATTGAAAATAAAATTAAAAACCTTTTGGGTCAAAATGGAAGAGACATAGGGTGCCTCGATGCCCTACATCATCCCCAAAAGGAAAACACAAGACATAAATGAAAATGAAAAGAAAAGATCAATGAAAAGGAAAAAGATTACAACATATAGAAGAATGAAGGTATAAATAAAGGAATGCACAAAGAGAGGAAAAATCAATCAAAACCTCATGAGGAATCACATTATTCACATGAAAGTACATAAAAAGAAAGAAAAAAGGAAAGAAAAAAGACTAGTAAAGCACATGTGAGTCAACCATCCATTAGCTCATCTACATCCCAGTCTCATTCAGTATATGCAGAATGCAGATCACTAGATAGATGGACAACAACAATTGTTGTACTAGGAGAATCACCAATTTCAACACATGGTGTATCACTTGGTCGAGCAGGAATGGTTGTTATCTTTTAACCTCATAGAATATGAAATAATAAATTCAACTCATTATGCACTTGCACATAAATTTTAGGTGTTTCTTCATCATGATCCAGGTTAACCACAATAGGAGGAAAAATTGTAATATCCAGAGAAGGTGTTGGTCCTTTTTGTGTTGGAGACATAGGATCTTTTTTTTCTAGTTACAATGGAGGAGGATCATCATTTATTTCTTCTACAAAATTTTGGGTTTTGATTTTAAATGTTATTCTCTATGTTCATCATGTGAGAAATAGGATGACTTATGTACCTATGCTCTCTTGCATTTTAGTTCCTTTTGTTTTGGTTGTCAATTTACCTTCGTGTAGGAGTGGGTTGGTCGGCCATAGGTTCCTTTTATTCTTGTGAGCGAAGAATGGAAGAAACCATGGAAGGTTGTTCATCCACTTTCTCTTTGGCTTTACAAATTTGTTTAGGAGGTGGACTAGGACTTTTTCTGTTTTCTCTTGGTTTCTTATAGGAAATACATAAAGGATTTTTTATGGATGGGTCTTCATTTGTTGGAAGGGCTTTAGGCTCAAAATTGATTTTTGTAAGTGATGGAAGTTCAAGCATGGGAGGAGGCAAATTCTCAAGGAATAATTTGGCTAGATGAATTTTTATTTGAAATTATGGTTGGATAGGAAAAGGAAGTCCTCACAGGGTCTTGTAGGTTTTATGTGCTCAATCCAAAAATAATCTAATGAGAAGTTTCCTGAGGAAGATGAAGGTCTAAAGCCACTATGGTTCATGGTGAATATTTCATTGTTGATTATAAACTTTTAGCACTTACGGACAAGGGATGGGACTACATTCAAGGAGGGAAGCCATTTGTATCCTAACATCACATGAAATTGATCTGAATTAGAGATGATAGTGAATGATACATTTAATTGAACTTTGGTCCTACTTGTAAAGGGAGTGTGATCAAGCCCATCGTAGCACGAGAAAAACCATCATGTGTTTTTATCCATGCTTTTGGTTTATCATATCTATCTTGGGTAAGTTCATGCACATATAATAGTTCTTTTGTAATCGCATTCTCTCCATAGATGGGATCAATTAAAATCCCAAGAGTGGGCATGTTATCGATTCTTTTGGCTATGTAAAGAGGACCATCAAGTGCATGTTTGATTGTTTCCTTAGAATAGAAAGTAATATCAATAGGAGTTTTTCTTTTTTGTTTATGAGGCTTGATATCAATCACTCCTATCATTGTATTAATGGGACTTTGGTCATTACTATCCATAGGACTTTTTTCATCATCATCCATATGATTTTGTTTTTTATTGCTCATGTTATCATCATCCATGTAAACATTCATTACATCATGATTTGTTTCAATAGCCTTAATAAATGAAATAGGATTGGTAAATATTTTCAAGTTTTGGTTAGGAGGAGCTACAAATTGATTTCCTTTTTCATTCATAGCTCCAATTTGGATATGATTGGAATCAATGAGGTCTTGCATGATATGTTTAAGATGCTTAAAATGTTTTGTATCATTTCTTTTTTTTTTTGTTATAAGCACAATAGGCATTGTGTTTAAAGCTAAGTGGTAATGGCTTGCTATGGTCAAGAGGTCGAACATGAGGTAATGTAAGCATGTTCTTATTTATTAGATAAGTTATGAATTTTTGAAGTGTGTCAGGTAGAGTTTCCTTTGTGGATCCCCAAAGATATAAGGATTACTCTTTTTTATAGCAGCTACTTGGGTATCAACTTGTTGGGTATGTTGACATGTGGGATTTAGTTGAAGGAAAAAAAAAATTGTCTTCTAAAATGGTGGTAGATGTTTTGGTTTGAAGGTTCAAACTTTTGAGGATGGGTAGAGAGGTGGATCTAGGTTCACAATTACCTATAGAATTCTGATAGTATTGAAGGGCATTGCACAAGTGTATGAAGGGAGGGAATTTCATAATGGTAAGATTGACTCTTATCTTAATTTGTAAATTTTCAATGGAAATATTTTTAAGGTGATAAACGAGAATTTTCACATTGGTAATGTGAAATAAAGTGATTGGTAATGTGAAATAAAGTTAGTTACTTTTTTATTCTCATTTTCCTTGCAGCTCATCAAATCAACTAATATCATTTTAGGAACCATATGCACTTGGAAATGGTTAATAAAGGCTTCACCAAGTATATTTAATGAATGAATTGAGTTATTTGGTAATGCATAAAACCAATCCAAGGCAATGTCTTTTAAGGATCAGGGGAAAAGCTTATCCAAAAGTTTTTCCTCATGCATAAAGTCACTACACAAAGCAGTAAAGGTATTATCATGATTAGAATCATCTATCTTTCCTTCATATTTATCAAATCTATGGATCTCTATACCTTGTGTTATTAGAGTCTTTCTCAATATCTCAAAAGATAGTGGGCTTCTTTTGACATAGTATGAAGGTGGGCCATTTTAAATTTGATTTACGGTGGAAACTTGACATTGAATGTATGAAAGGCTTTGTAAGAGGTGGTTAATGCTAGGATCATTCCTTGTGGTTTGAGATGGAGATGAATATGGTTGTGTTTTGTATGTGATATAAGGTCCAATGAATGGATTACTTACAGGAGGAGATATTAGATTATATGCCACATAAATATAAGGAGCACTAGTGTAAATAATCGAGGTAGGAAGGACATTTCTAGTTGGTTGCATTGTTGTGGTCACATGAGGATTGGTATTGGTGGGAATTGAGGCTATAGGTGAAGAGGGAGGAGTGTGAATTCCTCCTTGCCTTTATATATTATTTGAAGTTTGAGCACAATTGGTTGTGAGAGGAAGGTGTTTCCCAAAGATTTTAGCTATGTTACATATAACTTCAAGTCCTTCATCACTTTCCATCATGCAATGAATACTATCTATGGTAGGTATAATAGTGTTTTCTTGAGCGATATGATCAACTATATTTTAAATGGGATAAGTCTTCATGTATTTTCATTATGTTTGCTTAAGTGATATGATCAACCATTTTTTATCACTTCGTATATAGTACTTTTAGGTAAGGTAGGCATAACAAAATAGGTGTTAAAGGTATGGTCCATACTTAGTTAACTAATACCAACAATAAGAGTAAGAGAGATTGATAACCCAATATCCATAATGAGTGTTTTATCACAGGATGCCATGGGTCTCACACTTCCTCTAACCATAGTATTAGCAATAGGAAACCAAGTAGTGCAACTCATGCAAGGGATAAACCAAAGGAAGTGAAATGAACACAATATCTTATGCTTACAATTACACTTGAAATGAAATAAAGTGAGATACTAGAAATTATAAAAATTGAAACAAAAAACTAAAGATAGGTAACAAAAACGCACTTGCAAACCCTTAAAACTAGAAAGTCAAAGTCAACAGGGACTAAGATGCTAGTAAGGGTATATTTCTCCTTCTGGGGTGATTTTGAGGTTCCAAGGATTGGAATAGACAACAAACAACAAAGAGAGGAGTCTTATCCAAAAATCTTGATAGGGACTAAGATGCTAGGAAGGGCGTTTTAGTTCTAGCAGAGGCCTTTGTAAAAAAAAAGGAAATTCTAGATTGTCTATAGTGATCACAGGTTGCCTATTAAGGGACTAGGTGTTTGGAAACAAAAAACTATGCAAATGAATGCAAGAAAAGTGAACTAGTGACAAGAAATTGAATGCATTGTTGAGTGCAATTTTTTCAATTTTGAATGTAATAACAATGTTCCTAAATGCAATTAGGATGATTAATAATGCAGTTTTCAGATTTTGAATGTGATAGGATGATGGAAGAAAGAAAAACTACAACCTATATGCACTTTCCCTAATGCAAATATGATAAACCCTAGATGCCATTTCACTAGTGCAAGATATAATGCAAGAATGAATGCAACCTAGATCTAGGATTTTGATAGACTCCAAATAAAAAAATGAATGCTCAAAGAAGTCAGGTTCACCAAAATGAACTGTGGGGAAAACAAGGTTTGTGTATTAACTTATCTTCCCTAAGTCATTCAATATTATCCTAGGGTCCCAAATTGGATTGACTACCAACCTAAAGGGTGAGTCAATTCTCAATAGGGAAGGACCTAGGAGAGGTTCTTTTATACTTGAAAGGGTTCACGACCAAGAAAAATATTGGAAATGAAAAATAAGAATTCAACTCACAAAACCTAGTAGTGGAAGCTAAATGAATGATCTAAACAATGAAATTATACAACAAAAATTTAAGGTATGTGTACCTGGGAGTTCTAGAAATGCAAAAAAAATTCATAAATTTTTATGGAGGATTGAGATGCCCTTATTTTTGTCTTATTCCCATTGCTGTTTTTTGAGGAAAATGTAGAGTCTTTGGATTTCAAAACAAGATCTAAAGGAATTTTTGAAAAATGAACTAAGGAGGACTAAGATGCCCTAGGTGGTAACTTAGTCTCATTCTAAATTTTTGGAATCTTTGATTGTGATCCCAAGGTCCAAGGTTTTCAATTCCTTCTTCTCAGATCTTAGGTTCTGAGTCTTTTGAATCTGGCCTGTGGGTGAGTTTATGTGAAGATGACAACTTTACAATGCAACTTTTCACTCCAAATGATCTTCAAGTCTTCAAACTAAATTTGCAATCACAAGCACACAAGAGGAGAAAAAAATGTTGATAGTTAGTAAATGGGGGTTTTCCTTGGTCAAACCCCTTGTTGGTAATTAAACCTTGAAATATAATGAAATGGAGGGAAATGATGAATGAACAACATGCAATGTTACAACTCACCAAACCCTTGTTGTGAAATCTGTAACCTTGTGTGAGATGGCTAGCTTGAATGTAGATCTTGAATCTAATGAGTGCTTGATAAATCTTGAGTTGAATTTCTTGCTTGAATCCAAACCTTACATCACAAATGTTAGCTCTAAAACACACATGATGCAACAATCTCCTTTATATGATTCTTGAATCTTGATGATGGCTCCAAATGCTTAAATAAGTGCTCCTGATCTCATAAACTTGCCTTAAGAATGAATACTTGAATGCTTAGGATTGTTTAGATATGAAAATGAATGAGTGGAGCTTTTAAATTTATACTTATGATATTGCTATCAGGATTCAGCTATGTATTTTTTGAGTCAAAGTCGTAGCTAAGTGGACTTAACCTTGGGGAAAACTCTGTGGTTAAGCAAGCTTGAGCTAGAGCAGTATTGGGATGGGTGACCTCCTGAGATGGCCCAACGCTTCACCTTTATGAGCATCACCTAGATGCAATGAGTTATAAGTGGACCATTCATTATCAAGAGAGATGGGTTCTTGTGAACCACTACTCTTGAAACATGGATCAATGAGTTTGACTCAAAAACTACATAGTTGAATCCTGATAGAAATATCATAATTTGACACGTTGTGGAAAATACCTCCTACTTATCAATTTATACTTATCTATGATTAATATCTAGAAATTACACCACAAAAAATTGACATATGAATTAATTAAATAAAGGAGGCCAAACCCTACCAAAATTGGAAATTGAATCCCAAAAAAAGCTTAAGGGGACTAAGATGCCCTAGTTGGTGTCTTAGTCCCAAGTCCTGAAAACATGGAGCACATACTCCATAAAGGGATCCAATTAAGGTTCCATTGAAAATGGGGTCCCAAGACCTTGGGAGAACGAAGACATCATAGGTGGCGATTTAATCTCGACCCAAAAATCAAGGACACTCAGCCATAATTATTAAATTATCAGTTATCCATTAATGTTTGTCAAGATTTTCTAGTAAAATATATAATTTATAGGGCTTTTGAATGCAAAATAGGACCAATTAAAACATAACTAGGGATAAATAAAGCAAGGCGGGCCCAATAAGTGTGAAAATTCAAGGGTATGAATTTTCCTACACTATAGTGGGTTAAATACAAGGGAAGTATGTTGGTTTATTGGTATGAAGAGGATTCTCATATAAATTAGATTAGAGGAATTTTTAACATGATGAGAATTATACTTTTTTGAAGTGTGTGGATAGTGTTTTTGAGTAGATTGATAGGTATGCCACTTGTAGTTGGATGTATCCAAATTGGGTGTATTAGATGAGAAATATTGTTGAAAGGTTTCTAGAAAACCATATTGTGTTGTGTGATAATTGGAATGATTGTAGGTTGGCTATTTAGAGAGATCATCAAATAAAAAATTTAATGCATATGTAGTCATGGGATATTGATGGAGTAGCTCATGGAGTTGAAATGCATTGAAGTGAGAAGGGGGTTAAACTCCAACATTAATAAATTATTTTTTACAAACAATATTTATTAATGTTTATGAGGTGATCCATGAAAGCTTGCATGATGTCATAGTTAAGAAATTATTTAAACTTTGGGGAAACCTCATGTTGCCTTATGAAGGTTAGTTTCTCATTTATTATGTCATGATGGGTTTATTTATTAGATCTCTCACCTTGGGTGGAATAATTTTACATAGTTATAGAAGGATTTTTTTTTATACCTATCAATCATTTTTCTTCTTGTATCCTAGTGATTGGTGGCATAAGATGGTGATGTTGATTTTAGGGGAATATTTCAAATTTAAATGTGGTTTTTCTTGTTTGCTAAAGTTGATCTACAAGAATTAAAGTGGTTGGGTGAGGGTTAAGGGTTTGATTTGTTGATTGAAGTGGATAGTTGGATTGGCTTAGGATTAAATGGTGCATTATTTCGTGATGGGATGTTCCTAAATCAAAATTATTTTGGGTGATCAATAATTGAGGATAGTTTGAGATGGATCTTTAATTTTTTCCTAAGTGAGATATGAATTTTCTCAAGAAATATTATTTAGATTATTGAATTACCTATTTTCTAATAGGCCAAGTTATTAAGATAATTTATCTAAGGTTGGATGCTTGATTAGTTAAACATAAAATAGGTAATTTCTTAAGTAAAGCTAGATACATGTTATATAGGATGATTTGATTGATTACTACTTGCAATAGAAAATGTTCTTGGGTGATCAACAACTAAGGATGATATTTAAGTGGGATTAAGGTCTTGAAGTCAAGAAATATTTGAGTTATGTTGGAGGAAAATTTATTTGGTTTGAATTTAGATTTAAGTGAGATTGATTAAGTTTTTGGTCTTGAGATTTGTTTTGATTTATAATGGCATTGATATGGATTTGTAAAGTTCATATTTTTCATATGTTTTGCATGGTGTGATTTGATGAGAAGTTTGAGTTTAATTTTGATGGATAATCAATAGGTCAAGTTCTTAGGATAGTTGGATTTAACTAACTATCTATAATAAGAACATACTAGGTTTATAAGTTGGATTGATATTAAAAATGTAAGGTTTGAATGACCTTTGATTTGCATTTTTATTTTTAGTTGAATGTTGATGGTTTATGGTTTTACTTAATATTTAGATTATGGTTGGAATAAGAAATTTTGTTGTATTAGAGTATTAGTCATTGTGTATTAGGATTAAATTATGATAATGAACTCAGATTACGGTTTATGGTTTACATTTTGTCTAATGTTTGAATTAGGTTTAAAGGTTTCAATAATTGGTTAAAGATTCAATTTTGATGATTTTTTAATTTCTATTTAATGGTTGTTATTTAACATGGATGGTTGGATTGTCGACAATTTTTTTGATGTCTAAGGGATATATTAAGAACCTTATGAGGGGGGTGACCCACATAGTACAGTCGTTAAAACAATTGGTTGGTGATACCACCACCAAGGTTCAAGTCCCCATTGGGCCACAATGCTCATAGGCTTAGTGCTTTCACTCGGTTGGTGGGCTCACAAATTTGAATAGAAATAGTGTATGTCACCTTAAAAGGCTCCCATTATCAATCAAGAAAATAACCTTATGATGTGGATGCTTATTTTTAACATGGGTTCTAAAATTTGGTGTTGGTTTGAACCTTAGCAAGAGGTGTTAAACAAATAAATTCATTAAATTTTTTTATTTTGAAGTGATTTTTCAAATATTTAATTTAAAATTTGAAGGTGTGTCACCAAAAATTATATACCTTCGAAGAAAAGGACAATTTTGTACACGTTTTGATCTTACTTTAGGTTCCATTTCATCAATTATCACCCTAAAACAACATGTATAGCTCCCTAAGGTTCATTAATTGTGAGTTGGAGGCCTGGTTTACCCAAGGGATCATTCAACCCCCGACAAGAAATATTAAAATAATTTAAAAACCATCATTCCCACTTCAAAATCCCTTAGTCGAACTAGGTCGCCCTAGTTCGTGACCTAGTCGTTTTTGAGGATTTTTGATATTTTAAGCGGGAAAATGAATATTTAATCAAAAAGTCCCGACGGGTGAGCTTGTTATGTCAAAATTCCTAACAACTAGGTCTTGTTGCTTATATATAATTTTTTTTGAGATCATTTTTCCACTCTCTCTTAGTCATTTTTACACATTCAACTCCAAGAACCAAGTGAAAAACATCTTCCTCAAGAAGATTCATCTCTCACACAACAAAATTTGAAGCTTTTGGATGAAAAACTAGGGATTTTTCTAGGTCTTCAAGCTCAATTCACTTCAAAGATCACTCATTGACAAAGGTTGGAGGTAAATGCCTATAGAGATTCATGGAGAAATCTAGGTTGAGGAGGAGCAACTAGCCACCAAATCATATCTAAAGACTATTTTCAAAGTAACTCCATCTTCCACTTTTAGCCCATTTGTATTCCTTATAACTTTCATTTTCAATGGTGTGGGGTTTCTAGGGTTGAAGTCTTGGATCATTTCAAATCTTTTACATACATCTTATTCTACCACAATAGAATAGGATTTTTCTTTATTTTAGGTTTTCCTAGTTCTAGACACAATTAGGCCTAGGCTTTATGCTAATTTTCTATTCCATTAAAAGTTTAAATACAAACTAGGGGTTTGACCAAGGAAAACCCCACATTAGAAACACAAATACCTTTTTTTTTCTACGTTATTTTGCAGATTTGAGTCTAAATTCCCATGAAGAGACACAATTCAAACCAAAGGCCTTCGTGTCCACTTTCAATTTTCTAGAAAAGCTAAAAGGGACTACATCAACCATAATGGTGACCTAGTCCCACTGAAGGTTCAAGACACTGAAATTTGTAGATTCAGAGACCCAGTTGACATAAATGACTTCCGGAGTAGTTTTCTTGAAAAGGGACTACATCACCCCACTTGGTGCAAGTGTTCAGTAGAATCAAAATATAGATTTATCAGATTTTATGAGGCTTCCACAACTCCCTCTTCGACCTATTATAGTTTCGAGGTGCACCCATTTAACTTAATTAGTCAATTTACTTAGTTTAACCTTCTTTTAAGCATTATTATAATACATCATGTGTTTTCTAGCATTATAGGTTCTATTAGTTTAGGTTAATAGTTAGGAATTCATATTACATTTTAATACTTAGCAGATTCCATTTAATATTCAATCTCAAACATTTAATGAAATACAAGATAGAAAGTTGTAGAGGACACATTCTTTTATCCCACATAAAGCTCCAAATTTTTTGGTTGATTTTGGCGAATCTACATTTCAACACATTACATACTTCTTATTTCAATTTCATTTGCATACTAGGAGCTCTTCCTTTAGAATTGCATTGAATGTTGCATTGTTTAAAAAAGCATCCTCGGTATGTGCAGCATAATGATGGGCCAAAAAGTGGCAATATGGAAATGATATGATGGCCCATGTGGTTGACAAATTTTTTTTTATCCAAAATTGATGAAACAAAAAGGTTTTTTAAAGGATATTCTTAGCTTTCCACCAATATAAATTATTCTTTACTTTGAATTTAATAAATAATTATTATTCATTTTCTATTTGAATTACGACTAAAGTCCTAATTGATAGGTTGATTGAAAAACATCTATAGATTTCGAACAGTATCACATTTTTTAAATCTAAAATATGTGTCACATTCTATGCTTTGCATACTATAGAATTAAAAAAAAAAAAAAATGAATTTCATAAATTTTTGACCAAGTTAAGGTGGTCAAACATACGAGTTTTTTATATTTTCTAAAAGTTGTAATAAAAAATTCATAATTAATTATTTACTTGGAAACAAATTACAAAAAAATATGCATCACATCGGGACATGAGTTCTCTACTTATATCTAAAATATTATAAAAATAAAATTATCATTTTATTGTGGTTAGGGTGGTCAGACAGACACCCACTTCTTATTTTTTCCTTTAAATTTAAGTACTACTCCATTGAAATTTCAAATTTTCACCAAATAGATTTTTATTTTTTTAAATAAACCTAGTATTTTACAAACTAAATTCAATTTTCTACAGATTCTATTGTTTCATATTTTTAAAATAATATAGATAACTTATTCATTTTTTTACGTCAAGTTGCCTAACTCTGATTTTTCTAAATTTTATTGCCACTTAAGGGCCTGTTTTTTCTATGATGATCCTGCACATACCCTCCTAGGGTTTTCCATTTTGAATTAGTGAAAAAGCATCATAATTTGGCATTCATTTCCTTGCATGATACATAAATTTGGAATATATCTTATATCTTTGCATTGTATCTTCTAGAAACTTGCATTTTTCATTAGAAAACATAGAAAAAACTAAAAAATATTCATACCAGGACTAAGTCGCTACCCTGGGCGACCTAGTCTGAGTAGACATTTTGCACTAGTAGCTTTTGAATTTGCTATCTAGATTCTGCACTTTTTGTTTCTTTCTTTTTATGCTTGGTTTTAATAATGTTATACTATGTTATGTGCTTATTATTAGCTTAAAATGGCATTTATGAGTAGGATTAAGGCTTTACATGTTTCATTTTTTTCTTTAGTTCCTAGTTCTTTCAAAGTCAATTATGTGAAACATACACCTAAAAACATAGAAACCTCACATGATAAAATGCACATAATTCTTCCCTATAGGAATACTATGGGTATGTTCAAGATCATGATGGACCAAAAAATGGCAATATCTAAGTGATATGATTGTCCATGTGGCTGATGACTTTTTTTTATGCAAAATTCATGAAATGAAAAGGGTTTTTAAATGAGATTCTCATCTTTCCATCAATATAAATTATGCTTTACTTTGAATTTAATAAATAATTATTATTCATTTTCTATTTGAATTACAACTAAAGTCCTGATTGATAGACTGATTGAAAAAAATCTATAGCTTTCAAATGGTATCACATTTTTTTAATCCAAAAAGTGTGTCACATTCTATGCTTCACATAATATAGGATTAAAAAAAAAGAATTGAATTTCATGAATTTTTGACCAATTTAAGGTGGTCAGACATACAATTTTTTATATTTTTAAAAAGTTGTAATAAAAAAATTATAATTAATTATTTACTTGGAAAAAAATTACAAAGAACTATGCATCACATTGGGACATGAGTCGCTTACTTATATCTAAAATATTATAAAAAAATATTATCATTTTATTGTGTTTAGGGTGGTCAAAAAGACACCTACTTCTTATTTTTTCCCTAAAATTTAAGTACTACTACATTGAAATTTCAAATTTTCACCAAACTAATTTAAAAAAAAAAAAAAAACCTAGTAATTTAGAAACTACATTCAATTTTCTACAAATTCTATTCTTACATATATTTTAAATAATATAGATAACTTATTCAAATTTTTACATCAAGTTTCCTAACTTTGATTTTCTAAATTTTACTGCCACTTAAGGGCCTGTTTTTTCCATGATGATCCTGCACATACCCCTATATCATCTAAAAATTTTAGTAGCAATGATTTCAATAAGTTAGATAAAGCCCTTCAAAGCTTCCTCTCACTCACTTAATCCACTAAGGTTGGTGATGATATAGTTACAACTTCCCCTCCCTTGTCTTCCAAACCCTTTAGCTATGATGATATGGGTATGTTACATGACATCCTCCAAGATTTCATCTCCCCTACTTCATCCACTATGGTTTTTTGTGATGCCCAAACTAAAAAAAAATATATCAACGTTATCCAACCTCAATTCATTTTTTACCCACCTTCTCCTAAACCTATAACCCCATCCCAACCCAAGTTTACCCTTTACCCTCCTAAGAATGATACCATTGCCCACACTCACTATATCCTTAATAACCCACATCCCCAACAACTATCTCCCTCCACTTCCCTACCATTAGCCAACCCCATCTTACCCATGGCTCCTCATTTCAACTCACATCTTAGGGAGTATGATTTGGTTGAACAACTTAAAAACACTCCCACCAAGATATCCCTTTGGGATCTCCTTCAAAATTTCCCTAACTATCACTCCATGCTTGAAACAAAATTACAAAAAATAGTGGTCCCTCCCATTATAAATACTAATGATGTGGCAAATCTCCTACACAATATGAACACAACTAGTGTGGATATTACTTTCTATCAACATGAGCTCCCACCATTAGAATTACAAAAACAAAATAAATCCTTTATGATTATAGCCCAGTATGATCACAAAGGTATCAAAAGGACCCTCATTGACAATGGCTCTGCCCTAAATGTGTGCAGTGAAAAGCTTCTTGATAGGTTACATGTGGATAGATCAAAAATTCAATCCGATTCCTTATCCATTAGAGGATTTGACAATTTTACAAAACAACCTCTTGGTGTCATCAACTTACCCATTACTGTCAAAATGGTTATGCTGCAGAATCCTATCCATGTCATGCCCTATGATCTTTGTTATAATCTCATCTTGGGATAACCATAGATACATGATATTCATGCGGTACTCTCGACCCTTCATCATAAAATTAAATATGTCTACAATAACAAACTTTATCAAATTGGCATAGACCCCAAACCTGATTGTTGCTTGCAACTTGAAAAGGGAACATCAAGCCATCTCCATAGCTTAATTCCTACCTCCAATATTGCCCCTTAAGAGAACGACTCACCTGAAGATAAACTGGCGTTAAATTTACTTAGTGATGATTAAGGCTCTTTATAATTTACTCCTTCCCTTATGGGTGAGTGTAGTGTCACGCATAAGGAGGATACCCCAAATGAAAAAATTATGTTCCTCTCTACCCAACAAGAGGAGCACCCTTCCCACACATCTACCTCATCTCTTTTGGAAGAGAATGCCACATATACAAAAAAAATTGACGAGATATATCATCAACAACCCCCTAACCCACAAGAAATGGAAATACTTTATGGATGTGGTTAGGATCTTGTGAAACAATTGGGTTACAATGGTAAAGGATGCAACAAGCATGAGAAAGGCATCTGTGCACCCATTAAACCTAATACACAAGGAACTAAGACTGGTCTAGGGTTTTCCTTTTCTAAAGCCACAAAATCCAATCGACGACCCTATCTCAATATCAATACTATATCATGCACATCAAGAACCAACCTTACCCTTAAGCACCCTAGATTTCTTCATGTGGATGCTCCCCTGTTCACCTATCTTCATGGCGATGATGATTTAAAACAATTTTTAGGTGACTCAGATATGACTCCTCACTCCAAAAGATATGGCTCTTGTGCTACATTGAGTTTTGAGCCTCCCATTACTAATGTTAAGGAACCTCACACAAGCACGGAATCATATGATCCTGAAATTCCCAAGTCTAATGCACTCCCTTTGGGAAATACCCTTGACATAACCATGGATATAGCTAATAAAGACAAAATAATTAAAATTGGGAAGTACCTAGATGATAAAGAATAAGAGGATTTGTCACCCTTCTTCATACCTTTCCTAAACTGTTTGGCTGGAAATATTCTAACATACATGGAATAGATCCTTAGATAGTTACCCATAGCATTGTCCTTGCTGAAAATGCTAAGCCCATTTTACAAAAGATTCAAAAAATGAATCCTAAGGTCACCTTACATGTTAATGGAGAACTTGAAAAAATTCTTGATGCGGGTTTCATTCACCCCATTGATTATTCTCCTTGGATATCAAACATCATCGCAGTGGAAAAAGCTAATAATTGTGTTAGGATTTGTATGGATTTTTGAGAGTTGAAGAAGTCCTCTTTAAAAGACAACTTTCCTCTTCCTAACATTGACATGATCGTGGATTCCACTATTGGACATGTTTTTTTATCCTTTATGGATGGATTTTTCAGGTTATAATCAAATTTTCATTAACCCACAAGATCAATACAAGATGAATTTTACATACGCTTGGGGCACATTTTGTCGTGTCATGATGCCTTTTGGTTTAAATAACATTGGTGCTACTTATCAATGAGAAATGACCTTAATGTTCCATGATTACATTCACAAAATCTTAGAAGACTATGTTGATGACATTCTTGCTAAATTCTTAAGCCACCAAGATATTGTGAGTGTCCTCCACCAAATCTTCAAGAGTATGCATAAATATAACATGCACTCAAATCCTACAAAGTGTGTCTTTGGAGTGGATAAGTGTAAAATTTTAGGGTTTATCATACCTCATAGAGCCATCGAGGTGGATACAAAGAAAATTGATGCTATAATTAATATGTCACATCCTCATAATATTTCCCAATTGTGTATGTTACAAGGATGAATACAAGCCATCCTCTGTTTTGTCACTTGATTAGATGATTGTACGTTACCCTTTACATATCCCCTTAAAAAGGATGTCAATTTCGATTGGAGTAATGATTGTAAATAGGCTTTTGATAGTTTGAAAGAATTCCTCATAACTCCATCGATTTTATAGCCTGCTACACCCAACAAGCATTTCATCCTTTATATCACTGCTTCTACCCATGCTCTTGCTGCCTTGTTGGCCCAACAAGATTCCAATGGTAAAGAGAATCTTGTCTACTATATTATTAGAACACTCCTTGATTACAAGAATCATTACTCCACAATTGAAAAACAATGTATGGATCTTTTATTCACTACTAGTAAGTTGTGACATTACTTTCTTAATGCTGAAGTACAAGTGAGGATAAATCTTGACCCTCTAAGATATATTTTTAATAAAACAAATATTTTGGGACATCTTGCTAAATGGGTCATATTGTTAACTGAGTTTGACCTTAATTTTATTGCTCAAAAATCAATCAAAGGCCAAGCCTTAACCCAAAATTTAACTGATCCTCCTTCACCATTAGCGTTACCCACCATTGACTCTTTCCCTAATGACAGTGTGTTTACTATAGACCTTCCTACATGGGAATTGTACTTTGATGGATCCAAGTGTAGAACAGTCTCCAGTGTTGGAGTTATTTTAATTCAACTTGTTGGTAAGCTTGTTCCCTTATCCTATCATCTCAATTTCCTATGTACAAAAAACATAATTGAGTATGAAGAATTAATCACTAGATTATGCACTGCTCTCATCCTAGGGGTTAAAGATATTAAGATCTATGGTGATTCAAAATTAGTGATTAAAAAAATCAAAAGTCTTTATCAAATCAAACATGAAAATTTTTCGCTATATAAGGATCTCGTTCTCAATCTATTAGAGTAGTTTGAATCCTTTACCATTAATAACATCCCTCACAAAGAGAATCTCCATGCAGATGTAATGGCTATTGAAAACTCTCTTATATCTCCTATAGACCCTTCTAAACAAATCATCTTTACCATTCATCCTATTATGAAACCTTCCATCAATGATTGACCTACTAATATATGTCCCACTTTTATAGATAATCAGTGGGAATGGTATGATGCCATCTATAATTATCTATAAGATGGTACCATTCTTGAACCCATAACTAGAGATACACGCCTTCACCTCAAACAGTTAGCCACTAATTATTTCATCCTTGCTGACACATTGTACAAAAGATCCTTCAATGGAATCCTTCTTTGATGTCTCAAGGAAGCTAAAACTCATGTTTTCCTCGAACAAGCTGATTTTGGTACTTGTGGAGGACATTTTGGTAGAAAAACCTTAGTGCAAAAACTCCTTCGCACTGGATATTACTAGAAAAACATGGAAAAATATTGCTATCCATATGTTAACCAATGTCATCAGTGTCAAGAACATAGTCATTTGATCCACACTCCTACTTTGGAGCTTCGTTCCCAAATACCTATCTGGTCATTCTCTATATAAGGCTTGGACCTAATTGGAAAAACCTCCCCACTATATTTTGCTAGACATATGTTCATTATTACTGCTACCGATTATTTCACCAAATGGCTCAAATCCATTCCCCTCTAATCTAGAACTATTGAGGTAATATTTTGTTTCTTATTGGAACACATCATCGCTTGCTTTGGCCTTTCTTCCACGTTAGTCTCAGATAATGGTAATCCCTTTAAGAACAAATATGTGAAGAAGTTCCTTGAGACCTTTCACATCCAACATTGATTTTCAGTGCCTTACTACCCTCAATCTAATGGTCAAGCTGAGATTACTAATAAAATCTTGGATAAAATCCTTAAGAAGACTGTAAATCAAAACTAAAAATATTGGCATACATAATTGCAATATGCACTATGGGAATATCACATGAGTGTTCGTTCTTCTATGGGAAATAACCCTTTTAAAATTTTTTATGGCATCGAGGCTATCCTCCCTTTAGAGTTAGAAATCCCCACACTGAGGATTTCTCTCTAAAGACTCATTGATAATGACAATTATGCGGAACAACGTCTACACCAGCTTGAAATTCTTGATGAATAAAACATCAAAGACTCTTGATCATCTTCAAGCTTACACTACACAATTGCAATGCAAAAATGATGTTGGTTTCATTCCTCCAATCTTTAACAAAGGTGATTTGGTGTTATATGAAAACCAATGCAACACCACCACCAATTACACCAACAAAGGTAAATTCAGTCCTAATTGGTTAGGCCCCTACATGATCGATTCAAGTTACAAATCCAGTGCTTATACCTTAACCGAGTGTGATGGAACTCCTCTTAAAGATCCCATTAATTTTGTGCATTTGCATCGGTATTATATCTAATCCCCTCTTGAATGGTATGAATTATAAAGAAATGTAGTTAAAGCTATTGGATTCTATCCTACTGGATCTCTCATTGCTTCATTCATGACACACCTTCATTCTTGTGTCCTGAACACTAAAGTGGTTATTTAATTAATTATTTTATAGTTACTTTAGATTTCATACTATTCAACTTTTCTCCTTTTTGTGTGTGTTATGTAACTTTAAAATTCTGAGTGCATATCTTTACGTGTTTCAAATTAAATCACATACATTTTGTTAAATCATGTTACCATTAATTAAACACTTTACCAAAGACTATTCAATTATTCACAATGTAATTTAACAACCACAAAAATAAATTACACCATCTAAAATACAAATGCATATATATCTATATATCAAAAGTCTTTTATACATATCATCATAATATATAGTGTCACTAAGGACTATGATTAGCAGATCACTTAGGATCTGGTACTCATGTTGCAACAGCAATAGGGCATCGAGAGACATTCATGCATCATCATGACCGTGATCCACCGAATTTGAGTGCAAACTCAAACCCTCCCATCCGCACAAGTGCCAGCTGATGCTCACCTGCTATCTGGTCCCTTTGTGCCCGTAATTGTGCCACCTCTCTCTCTCTAGTCTTTCCACCTTTGTTTGGGGGTGTGATGGTTGTGCCTATGGTATAACTCTCCCTTGGTGGACCTGCCTCCTCAGGCCCTCATAGGTTGCCCACAATTTTATGAAGGGTCTTAGGGTCTCTAGCTCTCGCTCCATGATCAGTGGAGGCACTTACTCAATATCCATCTCCTCTTCATAAAACATCATTGCCACTATCTCTGTAGTTGCTTGATGTAGGAACTCTCACCAACCCTCTGTAGGCCCTACAAAATCACACAAGAGTCTCATTAATAACACATCATATATATATATATGATTTAAAATCACACATCAAATACATCTATCAAAATTAAATACCATCAACTATATCTCTGGAAGAATGTGGAATGTCTCCCTCATCTTGTGTAGGGGGCATAGATGGTTGCTCACCTCCCCTTGGATATATGTGCTGGCACCTATTGCTGCTACTGTTTGGGATCTAGTCATATGTACACGTGATCCCTATCCCTGCTCATATCGGTGCTCGACTGTTGCATCATCGTCATCAGTTAGGGGTGGCTCCTCTAGTATCTCCTCCTCCTCCTCCTCCTTCTCCTCATTCTCATCCTCTCCCTCCTATCCATCATAATCTAGGTCTGCATCCTCATCATACTCTACATTAATAATATATGTAAATATGTCAACAACCCTACACCGTGTCTCCTCGGCCCTATCCTCTCTCTCTCCTCCCCCATTGGCTCATCCATCGAGAAAATTGGCTCTGTTCATGATGCTCTCAACCACTCATCATGGTCCCATGTGTTCCCAACATCATCTGCATCATCAATGGGTGGTTGGTCATGATCTAAACAGTCTGAGTCACTCTCGATGACATCATCTAGAGTAAATTGTGCTATATCCCTAAAGGATGATTGTGGCTATGGTGGTGTTTGTACCTGTCCAAAATACCTCATAACTTGATCATAGTAGAATGGCCACACTATGTGATCATGTCATCCTACAAGGAACCTGCTCATTTGTAGCCTCCTAAGATGTCTGGTATAATCTAGCCACTAAAGAATGAGCTAGTATTGCCTCGACATGATATCCTACTCATCTAGTCAGTCGAATCTCAATCTCCAAAAGTGTAGATCACCGTACTGACATAATTGTTGTAATGGATAGCTAATTTCTTGTGGATAGCCCATTGTTATCAGATAGAAGAATCCCATGAGTCATGTACGTGTGATATGCTCTAAGCACCATACCTGTAAGAGTGTGCAATGTACCATATTATCCAACTCATGGAAAACAAACCGACCAAGGTCATAGTACAAATGTGCTAGAATCCATCCTTCCTCAGCATAAACCGTTTGATGCTCTACCATGCCTCATACTAGATGTGCTACTCCACCCTGCAAATGTGTTGCTCGCCCATGTGGCAAGAGGACCAATGCTATTGTATGCATCCTAATATGTCTCACCACTAGCACTAGTGAATAAAGTAACATCGCTAGCTCTATCCACCCTATGACTTTGTCATCATGTACGGGACCATCGAGGCATTACTAAATGTCTATCTGTTGCTTTCGAAAGGACCATCCCCTTTGTAGCCACATCTGCTCCCCTTGAATAATGACTCAGAGAATGTGATGGACGTCCTCTAATGTAATGATTATCTCACCCATTGGTAGGTGAAAAGTGCATGTATCAGCATTCCACCTTTCACATAATGCCATCAGCATAGGATGATGATATCTCATGGGTGGCATGAGATATGCCCAATAGATCCCCACTTCTTGTAGATGCTTCATCTCTGCTACTAATAGGGTTGGAGCCAAGTCTCTCAGGAAACTCAGGTGTCTCTCGCCTAAATGCTATCAAGAATGTGTGGGTACCTATACAAATTATCACAATATACTATCTAAATCATCTAATTTCTTCAATTTTACATCAATTCATCATGCAATTGTGCTAATTTTGTTCTAGTGCACTTTTCCTATAGCCCTAGACAATTTAGAACCAAATTTTGGGAAACTTTGTGAAGAAACGAGACACTTTGCAAAGAAAAGGGACACTTTATGAAGAAATGGGACACTTTGCAAAAAAATTCCCAGGATCCTAATATACTCTAAATATGTATTAAATTCATCCTATAATTGAAAAATCACAAAGCAAAGGCTCAAAATCAACTAACCTCATGCTAGGGGTTGTCACTCGCCACCTAATCCCACAATATGCCCAAACTTGCAGGGGTGAAATCATGTGTTCTCGACATCCTCTCGCTCTCTCCTTGTCACTCTTCAACACTAAAAAACATAAATAAGAAAGTAAATTCATGTTTACTCTATTTTAAATTCTCTTTTACACACGTGCACATTTGTACCATTTTACTTGGTTAGCCTTTTAGTGTGCTTTTACATTCAAATCAACATTCTTGGTGCTAGTGATCTCCATTTTTGATGTCATTTATTGCATTTGAATCATATTTCCATGCCCTACATCATCACTCACCTATCGTTATGGGGCATGGTACTTGGAAATGCCCTCCAATATGCATGCTCTCATTCAATATGGTTAGATGGCTACCTTGATTCCACCTCTGTAAAGAAAGAGAAATCAAGGGGGGCATACATGTACCCTTGAATTTGATCTTTAGGGTTTAGATAAGAGGATTTCTAGGACTTATAATGAATTTGCGTTTCTTTTGATAACTACACTGGGGTCTTCATTATCTCGCCTCTTAAATGAGTATCCTTTTATGAAAATAAGGTGTAGTGTTTGTTTTAGAGTCCTTTAGCTTACATATGCACATAGAGTCATATGGACACTAAAGTGGGGGCTAAATGTGTCACCAAAATTTTTATACCTTCGAATCTAAAAGGATAATTTTGTGCCCATTTTGGTCCTACTTTAGGTCTCATTTGATCTATTATCACCTTAAAATAGCAAGTAGAGGCCCCTAAGGTTCATAAATTTTGACTTGGAGGCCTGATTTGCCCAAGGGATCATTCAACCCCTGAAAAGCAATATCAAAATAATTCAAAAACAATTGTTTTACCACTTCAAAATCCCTTAGTGGGACTAGGTCACCCAAGTTGGCGACCTAGTCTTTTTTGAGGATTTTTCAGATTTTAAGCGGGAAAATGAATATTTAATCAAAAACTCTCGATGGGTGTCAGATTCTTAGGTAAAAATTCTTGACAACTATGTCTTGTTGCTTATATATATCTGTTTTTAGGTCATTTTTCCACTCTCTTATTCATTTTTACACATTCAACTCCAAGAACCAAGTGAAAATCATTTTCCTCAAGAAGATTCATCTCTCACACAATAAAAGTTGAAGCTTTTTGACAACAAAATAGGGCTTTTTGTAGGTCTTCAAGCTCACTTCACTTCCAATATCACTCATTGAAAAAGGTTGGAGATAAATTCATATGGATATTCATGGAGAGATTTTGGTTGAGGATGTGCAACTAGGCACCAAATTATACCTAAAGTCTGTTTTCAAAGTGACTCCATATTATACTTTCATCCCATTTATAGATTTGAAATTTGCATCCCTTTTGCATTCCTTATTACATTAATTTGCAATGGTGTGGGGTTTCTAGGGTTGAATTCTTGCATCATTTCAAATCTTATACATACATCTTATTCTAGCACAATATAATAGGGTTTCTCTTTATTTCAGGTTTTCCTAGTTCTAGACACAGTTAGGGCTAGGTTTTATGCAGATTTTCTATTCCATTACAATTTTAAATACAAACTAGCGGTTTGACCAAGGAAAAAACCACATTAGAAACCCAAATATCTTTTGTTTTGCAGGTTATTTCATATATCTAAATCCATATTCACGCGAAGAGACAAAATATAGACCAAAGGCCTCTATGTCCACTTTTAGTTTTCCAAAAAAGTTGAAAGGGACTAGGTTGCCCTTAATGGTGACCTAGTCCCATTGAAGCTTCCTGACACTAAAATTTGTAGATTTAGAGACCTAGTTGACATAAATGACTTCTAGAGCAGTTTTCCTTAAAAGGGAATAGGTCGCCCCACTTGGCATAAGTGTCCCAGTAGGCTCAAAATCTAGATTTCTCAGATTTTTCAAGGCTTCCACAACTGCCTCTTTGGCCTACTGCAGTTTCTAGGTGCACCCATTTAACTTAGTTAGGCAATTTACTTAGTTTAACTTTCTTTTAATAATTATTATTGTAGACCTGAAAAAATACCAACACACTTGATCTTGATTACTAACACTGTTTCATCCCAAATCATCTTCTAAGCTTGTCATCACTCTTCATCCCTTAATTAAATAAATAATCATTTATCTGATTAATTCATTCTCTCTTGTTAATTAAATAAATCAAAGTTATTTAATTAATCCTTTGAGCTCTATTTAATTAAATAATTCATTTTATTTGATTAAATCTCTAAAGTCATTTTATTAAATCAAATAAATTAAAAATTATTTGATTTAATCTGACATCATCATCCTTCTTTAATTAAATAAATCAGATCCTTTATTTAATTAAATCTAAACCATATTCTCAACTTTTGATTTAAATCAACCCATAAATCTAAATCAAATAGTCACATAACCTAGTCCCTCATTAAATTAATTAACCCTTGATTAATTTAATCCTAATCTCCAAAATTATCTAGATTTTGCCACTTGCACATGAAAATACAATCTATAGATTTATCAAATCCCTATTTTCTTTCAACTTGGAATCTTCTAAGAATATTCCTCCAAATTTTGAAAATCCCTCCAAGTGGATTTGTCCTTCCAACAAGACATTAATGCCTCTTACATGTCCTTGTGCATTGAGCCAAGTGGCATTTAATTCACTCTTTTTCCCTCTTGCATGTCATTTCACTATTTTAAAATTCCACCTAATATCATTTATTTTGCACAATCACCAAAATGTGCTCAAGCTTCCTCCATTCACATCTTGACAAGTGGCACTTGGCCATTGATTGTTTAATAATTCCACATTGCTCCATTTTTCTCATTCATCCATCTTGTCTTTCTATAAATAGAAGGCTATTCTCTCATTTGATCATCCATAATTTAGAGAAAAGTTACTATCTTCACATTTAGAGAAATTTCATCCATCTCCATAAGCATTTTCCATTATCATAACTAGTTTATTGCAAGTTTTTAATCAACGAATCACATTGTTCTTCCTCAACAAGTGGATCAATCTTCATCAAATAATCCAATCACACAAAGGATGTGGGAAAGGGCCATTTCCTACACACAAATTCGCACCAACTCCCCCATGGGATGAAGAGTTTGCATGCTTAAATAGGATTTTATTTATTTCTATGTGTTGTTCTTCATTTTCCCCTATTTTGAGCATTGTAGATGAATTTCATGGGGAATCTTGATTCTCACTTCCATTTGATCTAATATTGTGTTCGGTTTTTATGTTTGTGTAGGTCTAGGATTGGGGTTCACATTTTGGTGCTTGAAGGAGGGTGGATCTAGAGAAATTCATTATGTTTTTTCCAAAAATCCGTCATTTTTTGAGTTTTTTTGTGTTTACAAGAAACTTCGTCGCTATCAATCCAGTGACACCAAAATGTGCCACTATTAGTCTAGCAACGCTATATTGTGCCACTGTAGTCTTCCCACCCAGACAATTTTAATTTCAAAGTGCCCCGCAGCCTTTCTAAAATCCAAACTCCTCCGCTGCTCAAATAGAGTCACAATCACAGTCTCTATTTCACTGCAAAGTGTCGCTCTCAGAAATTAGCGACGCTATATTGCACCGCTGACATCTCCAAACTACATTGTACCTATGGATTGCACCATTAGGGTTGGGTAAAAGGAAAATTTCAGTTTAATTTCAACATGTTATTTTTCACTTTGGTTGTTTTTGACTTCTAACTAGTTATTTGGGCCTCTGTTTTTATAGCATTAACAAGTATTTGTGATGCAGGGACTTCCAAAGGTCATAACTTTTGACTCGAATGTCCATTTGGGCTAAAATTTTACAGGTGGTTTTGTTATGAGGTGAAATGTGGATTCCTAACTATCCTTGAATTAGTTTGTGGACATTTTGGCACTTTTTTGGGGCTTGAAATTATCGTCTTGGCCCTCAAAATGACAATTTAATATTTTTTTCTTATTTTTTTTAAAATTATTTTTGTTAATAACTCGAAACTCATGTTTCGAATTTAGCATGTTAGTTGGAAATTCATCCTATCTTATTTTTAGAAAGTTTTTGGGAAAACCAAGACTCTCAAACTTATGCATGTGAAATTAGCAAAAATGGCAAAATCTAACAATTGTTGAAATCTGCCAAAAAAATAAATTTCTTGATCAAAAGTTAAGGAAGGAAAACGAAGGCCAAGGGTTCTTTATAATTTTATCATCTCATTGTATCAAGTGTTTGTAAACACTTTAGGGATGACTTATAATCCATTTCTAAGGATTTATCATATTCTTGCTTTTTGGACTCACTAGATTTTGTTTGGGCTTAAAAAGAACAAAATAAAACGATTTAAAAAAAGAACCATAGGAAAACTTACTAAATTTTGTTTTGGAATTAACAAATGAACAATCAAATATCACACTTCCAGGTTGGTGCTTAAAAATAATTCATATCATTGCTTTGTGGTTAAAATGAACATGTGTACTCTTATATTGTAATCCTTTTATGAAGGCTAAAATCCACTTTGATCAAAGATTGACAGATACGAATTAAATCTATCAATATTGAAAAAATGAGATAAAGTCTTCCCTATGAAATTGTTGAGCAATGTAAAGGAAATCACAACATCATCAAATTCAATCAATAAACTATAATAAGATGAACATGAAATCTATTCCTAAAGTACTCAAGCCTTCATCTCATAGGGGGAGTGGTGCTCCTCATGATGTAGAAAGGATGCCCTTTCAAACCCCTTGATAAACAAGAATGCCAAGATGATGATGCTGAAAATGCAAGAGATTGTGGATCAATTTGTGTAGTAGTGTTGTTGCTACAAGTTGTTGTAGATATGCTTTGCATTTATAGATTCAAGTTTGAAAGATTGAAGGGTTTGGATTAATGTGGGATCATTCATGAGCCAATGAAAAGATGCCACTTTTCAATATGTGAGAGGATGAGGGTTGTGCACATTTTGGTCAATGTGCCAATTTGAAATTTGAAAATAGCATTAAATGCATATGGTTGAGAGCTTTGGGAGGGGAAATTGGTTTTGGAAAAAAAATTCAAACAAATGGAGTTAATGAGGGAATATTCCTTGGGAATATGCTTTGTGAGAAAAATAGAGATTTTAATAAATCAAAATAAATTATTTATTGTGCAAGTGGGAAAAGCTAGAGGATGGGACATGGGTTAGGCTTACTTTTAATCATGGATTTGATTAATTAAGATGATGATTAGGTGATGTGACACTTGATTTAGATTTTTGGATTTGTTTAAATCAAATGAGAGGAAAATGATCATTTAGAGATTTAATTAAACATTTGGGTTTATTAAATTAAATGGAAGAACTTTAGGAGATTAAATAAATAATTTGATTTATTTAATTAAGTGTGATAACCTTAGGAGATCAGATAAACTTGATTTATTTGATTGATGGACAAATATGATTTAATTAACTATGAGGAATGCATGATGTTAATTTTGCATGTCTACATTTTTCCCCTCTTTGAATCATTGTACTTGTTACATTGGTTTAAAGAATGATGTTGTTGACATCAAAATTTTAAAGAAATCTTCTTCTTTTTTTCGGATGCCCCAGCGGAAATAAGTATGTTAGTACATTGCCCCTTCGAGAGATTGAGCGAAAAGATTCGATTTGAGGTTGATCTCATGAAAAAGAGGTTCAAAATGGATGTATGGATGGTTAGACTAATAGATCTATATGATAATGATGATGTAAATGAGATGTTTTTAAGATTTATAGAATGAAAAATCTATATTATCCTAAACAACTTAAATTATTACGCAATGCATGTGAGATGGATAAGATGGATGACATTTTCCTATGATGATATGATATTATTATGTAGGATGAGAGTGTGGATGTAGGATGGATGCATTGATGTAATGATATTATGTTAGCGTGAAAGCAGATAGAAGAATGAGAGGGATAAACCCTTGAATCCAAGAAGATGCAAAAGTCCAACAAGTCCCCTAGTTGTCGAGACTTTATTAGATATGATGATGAGAGATGATGATGTATTTCTTATCCAAGGATGGGAGAGATAAAGACCATAACCTTCCTTATGTTTGATAACACACATAGGTGCGATGCATCAAGGTATAAAGAACCAGGATGGTGTTGCACCTAGTTTGACAGACTTTGACTCAACAATCAAATAGGATTTCTCTTGTTCACACTTGACATATGGCAACTTTGCTAGGATGGACCTAGCAAAGCAAGTATTCACCAAGTTATATTACAAGAATGTCCAACAAGCACAATAGACAAAAATATAATGATCATTGCCCCATTCCTTTCTCTCTAAACCTATTTTGTTTAGGCATCATCGAGAGGTCCTTGGAATGAATGCAAAATAAGATAAGTCAAAAAGACCAAGATAAAGTAAACAATCAAGCTAATGTTCTTTGTACCACTAGCCAAGGCTAAACTAAAGTGATAGCTGAAGTTGATGTCCATCATGGGAAGGATGCATCCCAGGACATGTTGTGATCAGGGTTTTGATGAGATTGATTGGATGATAAGCTATTGATACTCTGAGTTGACCAACTTGCTAACTTACGAATCTAAACTTGAGACTTTTGATGATTAGGTTCACACTTTTGGATCTGCTACAATTGCTCATGATTGCATTACCAAAGGATGAAGGCGAAGATGATTTATTATAAGCAATGCTTATTGCGGGTGAAAGTGAGATGAGACGAATGCACCGTTTTGGGGTTTTCAAATATTTGGATGTTTTTGAATTTTTGAAATATTTTGGGGATCTTTTTGTTATTTTCAAGATGTTTTAAAAAAAAATTCTAGTAATTTTAAGATTTATGAATATTTTTGGATTTTGTGTCTTGCGGGTCAATCAAGGATGGTTGTGCCTATGTTCTAGCTCAGAGATGACGTAGTTCGATTGGCAAAAAACTTGATTCAATGATGGGATAGATGGAAAAATGGATTTCCAGATTGCAACGAATGCCTAAAGGACTAACCTAGGGTGTGAAATAGATGGGAAAATACATTGCCATTGTGAGAGACGCCTGAAGAACTGACCTAAAATGTGAAATAGATGGGAAAACAGTTTTCCATTATGGCAGACGCCTAAAGGATCTAACCTAAACTATGAAATAGATGGGAAAATAGATTTACATTGTGATAGATGCTTAAAGGACTGACCTAAAATGTCTCGGGGGATGATCATAGCTCAACCTTACCTACGTTCAAGCTTAGAGACAACCTAGTTTGATTGACATTTTTTTGATGTTTTCTGACTTTTTGAGATGTTTTGGATTTTGATATGATTTGGATGTTTTTTGGATTTTTTGAAGGATTTTTAAATTTTATTTTATTTTTTATGTGATTTGGATTTTTTTGGATTTTCGCATAAATTTGACAATTCCGGTATGGATATGTGATGATATCAGTGCTTTGTTTTAGGATCTTGTTGAAAATAAAGCTAGGTTGATTGATTATATTGATGGATTGATGATGATAACATTGTTGAGGATACACAACGATGCAAGGATAGTGTTAAGAAACACAAGGATTGGGAAGGATATCCCGAGATGATGATTGATTGGTTGATTCAATTGATCAGGATTTGGAAGCTTGGCTTGGCACAATTTATTTTTGATGATTTGATGTGATGTTGAAGTGAAAATTAGATGCGACTGATATTGATTATTTGGATTGATGTTCGATGAAAGATAGCTTGATAAGGAACGTTGTCTCATCAAAATATGCCATGGGCTAGTGATTTGGATCTTTGGATCATAAATGCTTGACCAATTTGATTTCATGTTTTCCAATGTTCTCATCACCACATAAGTTAGAGGATATAGGTCATGATTTATTCCCAAAGCAAGATGCAAATATCTACGCCCAATGTCTAGCAATGTTTGAACAACCATGGGTGGATTCTTGGATAGATGTATGGATAGATACAATAAACATGCAAAGGATGCCAAGGATTATCTTGTGACAATATAAGTTGTTCAAATAGAGGAATGCTCATTTGTATAATGATTCAAGGCTTAGACAACGTTGGGTAAGAAAGGATGAATGAAAATGACCCATGTCAAGATGTTTACCATAAGAAAGTGTAAAGTGTGCACCAAACCTTCATCAAGATCAAGATAAGGTAGATATATGGTAATGGGTTGGATAAATGGTTCATGGATGAAAGGATGATATGGCTAGAATGTTGGCTTTATTATGGATGTGATAAGATGTTTTCTCCTAAAATTGTGCACGTAGATGCTCAATTGTACACATGATGCCTATTTCCCAAGTTTTCATCATGGTACTTGTGCAAAGCACCACCCATGCGGTTTTCACTAGAGGACCATTTTTTTCTTTACTGTTTTAAATTATTTTTTTGATTTTTATATTTTTTATTTTTTTTGTATTTTCTAAGAGATTTTAAGCTTATGCTAAACCACCTAGTGGTGCTAACATTGGTTCTTCTGTCATAATGTGCCACTAATATCTTGCTTCAAGAAGCTACTTTACGAAGATACATGCACTTGAATGCATTTTTTGAGATTCCTGATCGGCTTTGTTGATACCAAAGTTAACATTGTCTTTGTGCGCACATCACGATAGAATGCCTTCTGAATCCTTATGATGAAGGGTCACCACAAATACATGGTCAATGTGATAATTGGATATCATGCACAGAGGTGTGTATGGAGTGTGTTTAGGAGTAGAAGATCGATTGGTTGATAGTTTGGAACTTTTGACTCTCCAAACTTGGGAAGATGAGAAATAATGGGTGGGTACGGAAGTATGCATGGAATTAGGACCAATAGCTCGATATGTTTTTTTTTCTTTGATAACATTCTTTATTCTTTGATTCAAAACCTTTTTTTGATTTTGGTCCCAATTCATGGATGGGGTGATGGTTGGACGAAGATCCATGACATGGCTGGTGGTAGTATTGGCATTGGTTTCATCATAAGGATTCTTCCTGGACCCTATGTTGATGCTTGCTTGAGATGAAGTTGCCCCCAGTTTTATAGAGGTATCACTTACATGTTTAGATCCCTTAATTATCAAATAACTGAGACCTTGATGGTTAGGATTTCCAACAATCTACACTTGTTCTAAGATACCCTGTTCATGTAGGCCTAATCCTCTGCCTTGATAATTCATCTGTTGAAATTATTTACTTGCAATAGGATATGATTTACTTTGGAAAATGGGTTCTACTCCTTTTTTTCTTTGTTGTGGATCTTCAAAGGTGATAACTTCTTCATTGATAAAACAACTTGCCCTAAAAAAGTAAGATCCAAATTTATAAGTGATAGGATCCTCCATATGTGGGATGAATTCCTCATTGATATCTTTTACATTGATCTTGTGAAATATCAGATTTTAATGCTTCTTCAAGAGGTGTTGAGGATCCACCATCCACATAAAATCCTTCCTCATGACTCGCTTCACAAGATGTTTCTAATTTATAACTATTGAAGGAGCCTTCTTCATGATTCATTTTTTATCTCTCTGGATTTTTCTATATCTTGATCAGTGTACTAATGTTAAGAGTAGGAAATGCTTGTTCCTCAGTAAGAGTAGGAGACTCTTGTTTTGAATGAAGATTATCTATGTGTCCTTCCAAAGAAAGCATCTTGTGGGTGGGTGATCCCACAACAATGGGTTACACTTTTTGGCAAACTTGACATTGAAATATACATTTTTCACTAGATCTTCACTTCCATATGCCTATAGAAGCTAAACCATTAAGAATTTGAAGATGAAGAAAACTAGTGATTTGTGATATTTTGTGTTGAGAATATAATTATATTTTAAAAAAAAATTAAAAATTAAATTGTGAATTATTTTATGTAGTTTTTATTAACTTATTTTTTTTACTAAACATCATTTTCAAAAACTGATGCTTACTTTCGACTGCATAAATTTTTTTTTTAGAAAGCATAGAATTCTCATTTTTTAAATGTAGTGTTTTCACACCATTATATAGGGGATGGATATTTTTTCATAATTTTTTGTTGCATATATATATTTTAATTAATTTTCTAATTCAGAGTAATTATAATTTGGATATATTATACTTTTAGCTGCATAACTTTTTTTGTATTCATTTGAATTAACTTATTCTTTTTTTGTTGGAATGAGGACATCAATAGCTAGTGTACATGGATTTTTAAGAATTTTTTTTTTCTCTCTTTTCCTATTTTTCCATATGTGTGAAATAAAGACCTCGATGTTCATTGAAAAACCTACATTCACAAGAAATAAAAAATAAATATAATAATAAAATTAAATATATTTAAAATTATACTTTTTGGGAAGCTCATAATAAGGAATACATGTTTACAAAAAAATAATTTAAATAAATAAATTTGATCCCCTAAAAGGTAAATAAAAAGTGGTTTTTTATCCGCATTTTGATAGGTGTAGAGGAGACCGCATTATAGGTATGCTTTAAAACTAGCGGCTTTCTATCAAAGGGGTTTGATATAAGTGGGTTTGATCAAATCCTCTACAATTAAAACCCTTAAACTGGAACCTTTTTAAGGCTTAAATCATTATATTTTCTAAAAATATGTGATTTCAGCAAAAATCAGGATGTCCCAAAAAGTGTAAACCATTATTGTGGCAACACGTTGGTAGATGGAGGAATATGTTCTATATGGATATGATCATCATTTGCAACATATTGTATAGATATAAGAGTGCCCATTAAATCATTTGTAGTATCTTGGAGATACAAATTCTTGATCTTGGCTAATTTTGGAATTTCTTTCGACATGTTTTGGATCAAGTTCTTGACATGGATCAATTTCAAAGGATGGATTGTGTACAAGGGATTCTTGGACATTTTTATTAGGAATGGGAAGTGGATCAACATCCTTTTGATGTTTGACGATTCCTTCACTATCCACAATCATGAGGTAGAGGGATGTCAGTATTTCTTGCGAAAGACCATTGCTAGACCTTGGTGATAGATGTTGATCATGCTTTGGAATAAATTCTTGAGATATGTCCTCTAACTTATAAGGCAAGGTAGAGATATTTTCAATATGATCATTGGTCGATGGATCGTGACTATTTCAATAGGATCAAATAATGTTAACGCATTTTGAAATAGATCACTTAAAAGTGGCTCTTGATGTATGGTGAGTTGAACATCAGATGGGATAGAAACCTCTTCAAGGTGCTCATTGAAGGGTTGATCTTGATCATTGTTTTCAACAATTGTGGTGGAGAGATTGTCAATGTTTTCAACCGAAGGATCAAATGATGTTTACGTTTCTTGAATTGGATCATTATTGGGCATCGTTGATGAGTTTTGATCATGATTTAAAAGTTGCTCTTGGTGTGTTTTGATTTGATTGTTGGTTGAGGTGGAAACATCTTCAAGGTGTTCTTTGATGGGTAGTTGTGATTGAGTTTGTTTTTGATGTCATTGATCTTGATATCCAATTTCTTGAAATTGGAGACATTGTTCCTGATGTGGTTGTAGAGATAGCTCAATTCTTTGATGACATTGTTCAACCAATGGAAGAGTGTATTGATTTTGGGCTGGAGATGTCCCATGGTATATGAATCAATGATTTTTTTGTTGAGTATAACAATTTTTTTTTTCAAGATTTGATATTGATATTCTCGATATCATTCACTTGGTTGTTTAGAAAGAAGATTTGGAATGCATCCTTGTCGTTTTTTCCTAGGATTTTGGGCAAGTTGATTCTAGATAATTCTCCGATTCGGTGTGATGTTTTCATTTGGCATTATTGTTTGATATTGAACATTGTTGTGGTTGAGAATCACATTGCTTGGATTTAGGTAACTTTCATTTTGCATGGGGTTACCTTGACTTGGATCAATAGCTAGAGTCATTAACATATTATTTGGACTTTGAACAACAGTAGTTTGATTCACAAACACATCTATCCCAAAGTTCATCAAGTGTGAATTTGAAATGCTCATGTTTGGTAAGATAGGATTTGGTATTGTCACATTTGGCATGTAAAAATTTGGTTGGATGATGTTGTTTAGAAGAGGACTGATGCATTGATTGTTTAGTTGATAGATTTTTAGGTTTAGACTTTCCCTTGAATCTACCAAAGGTAAAGGTGTTCCAAACTTTAGATTGGGCATGCTCACATTTCTTGTACCATTGAGGTTTGGAGAAGATAATGATGCCATGTAGGGTTTGCATAAATGCGATTTTCTATAATCAGTTAGCATTGCAAGACTTGGATAGTTTGGTTGACTTGGATTACTCATGATGTATGAATCAAGTTTATATTCCATGTTCCTCTTGTGTTTTGACCTTGTTGACCTCTGAGGGGTTTAGGACCAATGATGAGATGAAGGATGAAAGGGGTGAATGATATGGGTGTTTAATCTTTTAGGAACTTTGGATCAATGTTAGACTTTAGGACTTGACTTGATTTGATTTTGATGGATTGATAGTTTGACTAAGTGTGTTAAGTCAAACAAAATGATAATGCACTTGTAAACTCTAGGAAGTTGTGTTATCCTGGAGTAAACTCATACACTAGAGGGTAGTTTGACTAAGTGTGTTAAGTCAAAGAAGGTGATAATGCACTTGTAAACTCTAGGAAGTTGTGTTATCCTAGAGTAAATTTGTACACAAGAGGACAATTTGACTAAGTGTGTTAAGTCAAACAAGGTGATTTTGGATTGGATAATTTAACTAAGTGTGTTAAGTGAAACAAGATGTTTTTAATTTTGCCTAGAATTCTAGCATGAATGATGTTTTCAAAGTTTCTAAGAGTTTTTTAATGAGATTATGTTGATTTAGATGGTTGAGGGATGTGTGAGAGTGATGATTTTGATCCTAATGAATGTTGGAAGGACTTGTTTGCTAGACCAAGATATTGAAGAACATGCTTTTCCCTAAGAGTAAATTAGACGAAAAGACCAATATTTGCATGGAAAACCTTATGAACACAAGATACCAAGCACATGTGTGGGATCCAATTGAGTTAATCTTGATTAATGAATTTATTTTTACCACAAACACTTCTTGATTAGTTTCAAACTAAATTTCCATGTCTCAATTCCTTTTCATTCCACAAGGTCCATTATGTGGAAATCAAGAAAATCAAGGCAAAGGTTACCTATTGTTGACTTTAGTAAGAAATTTGAGATGTAAATTCAAATGTTTAGAATGCTCTAAGGATAGAATCCTTAGGGAAAGCAATAACACTTGAATTTTGTCAATGGTATTTGCTTCCTAAAGGGTTTGAAATTTCGAGGATAGTGTTGAATGTTTGTTTTTCCAATGTTTTTGAGCAAGAAAAGTGTTTTGATTTCAAAAAATTGCACCATCCTAGGATGAAGAGACAATATTTGTTGGGATCCCACTTGGATAAATCCATCTGCGCATATTTAGTGTGGATGATTAGATGCTTGACCACACTGGCTCTCATCCATGACACACACTTCTTGGGTCAGCCAAGCATCAATACCCATGAATCTCCCATGGAATACTTTTCATCTCTACAACAAAATCACATGTATACATGGGTGACTTCAAAGGACATGAACTTTTTCACCAAAAAATAGATTAGGATTTTCTCCTTTGCTAAACAAGGGGTTTTAATTCGGCCTTTTCGTTCATGGGGATTGACCCATGTGGCAAGAGAATATTTTTTCCCTTCTCATCGGGACCAAGTGTGTGATACTAGCCTTTGTTCCAGTACCGACTATTATATCCCGGTTGGAAATACAATTGGCTTTAGTGTGTTACCAATTGGATCGTTCCCTTGGGTGAGTACTTTTTCTCACAAGGTAGGCCCTCTAAGATAAACAAAAGTGACAAATAATATATGTAGTTTGATGAACCTTCATTTAGAAATAAAGGGAGAGCACACACAATAGGTTTACTCACACTCACAAGATGTTTTGTTCAATTTTAATCCCAAAATGAAATGTGGAAGTAATTACCTTACCCAACTTGAGATCACAAAAAGGCCTTTTGATTCTCAAGATTGTCGTGACGTGCAAGAGAAGCGCATGCCTCCTTTTGATGGTATTACTTTGAGTAAGAAATTACAAAACAAAGAAAAAATTGATCATTTTATGTCCACAAAGCAATGATTTTGATTTATTTTAAAGAGAAAAAATGAGACATAAAAGTTGCCTTGTTCAATTGTTAAATCCAAAAATCAACTCTAGTAAGTTTATCCTAAAGTTAATTTTAAGCCCTTTGTCGTGAAAATTGAAATGTTCTTTTTAGAGCCCAAAAAAGATGTGAGTTGATTCAAAACAGAAAATTAAAGCATGAAATGGAAGCCCTTTAAAGCATTGAAAAATTCTTTCTGAATTTCAAGTTAATGCTCAATTATTCAACTCCAATCTACTTGTGTTCTTTGATTCCCATGTGAGAGAAAAACTATCATTGTCTCTCGATTCCCATTTGCAAACATTACAAAACAATCACAAATAAGATTTATTTCAAGGAATCAATGAAGCATATAGCATTATCAAAAAATCACTTGTCATGCAACCCCAAGTTGGAAAACCAAATGATTGGTCGTGTAGGAAAGGCTTTGAAATTTTCTCCACCAGATCGTAGTCTAACAACTTGTATTCCATGAAATAGAGAGGTCTCCAATAGTCAATTAAAAATTTTCAAACTCACCCAACAATTAGAAATTGAACATAAATGCAATATTAGTGAGAAAATATTGTGCCCACCCCAAGTTGAGTGACTTTAATTCTACCTGCCAATGCAAAACTGCCTATAAATATTTGGGGAAATAAACTCAAGCAAATAGATATCACGTGTATGCATTAAATTCTCTATTTAATAAAAATATTGTGCTAGTAGATATTTTGTATATTTATTGACCTTTCATGTCTTCAATTTGACAAGTTGCAACCTCTGTTAAATGAAAAATTACCACTTTCAATGCAATGATATTACTATTAACTAAAAACAAAATGGAGATGACATAGCTAACTAAATGCAACAATGACAACAAACACAACTATGAATTCCCACTAGTCGAGGTAGTTTCAACAAAAAAAAGAGTAAATAAAATATGATGTAAACTATTAATAGAATCCCTGAAGAGATGTAATCTGATGTTTATGAAAACCAATGAGGATGTGTTGGTTCCCCATTGTAATAATAGCAATAAATGGTCTTCTTACAAGAAAGCTTGTGAATTTTAGATTGTTAATGATATTAAATGAAATTACCAACACAACCAAGACATTACTCATACAAAACCTAACCGTAGATCCAAAAATATATTTTCCAGCAAAGAATTTGAATTAAACTGAGCATCCAAAGTAACATAAAATATATACTTGATTCATTTTTGTCTTCTAATGTCAAGGATTGTGAATGGATTTTTTGTTGCTCTAATTGACGGCAATGGCAGATTGGTTGCACAGGCAGTGAAACTTAGTCTTTGTATCTTATCATATATATCACCTATAGGTTTTTTTTGACACACACGCTTCATCATAGAAGAATAGAGGAAAAACATATGATATGTAACATATATCTTAATCTTACACTTACAATTCCATATGAAATGACAAGATGGAAATAGCATACCACATATCATGGAAATACCTCTATACCATATGAACTAATAAATGAGGGAAACCCCAAAAAAGTGTATCATGCCAATATGAGAGAAAAAATAAATCAAAAGCCATATCATGGAGAAGGTAGTATTGCTATCAAGTATTGGAAATGCAGCCACAATGCAACACTCCTAATTGTTGATTTGTGCAAATATAGGCATCCCGAATTGACATCAGCCAACTACCATCTTACCACCCATCATATAATGCAACTATAGTCGATGCCTGGAATTTAGCTGGTGGAGGTCTCAATGTCATTCATGGACAAACTAGTAGCAAGCATCGAGTCCACAACAGGTTTATCTGAGATACAAAGAAAAGACTTAATACCACTGTTCTTCTAAGTCCTAGACCTTTGCGCACAGCCCTTCAAAGCATTGTTTAAATTTCTTTGCCAACCGTTTTTCGTACGTGATATGACACTGTTCGATAACTCATCTCTTTGAAATATATTTATCTACCATTCAATCTTACTAGCAATAGGTACAAAACATGAAAAGTAGTTGTCAATCAAACATGAGAAGGATGAGTTTTCCTCTCTCTTAAATGAATGATTAGGTAACCGATTGATTACCCTAAATAGTATGCAATTGTCTTCTTTTTAAAATTTTGATGTTTATGAGTAGGCTAGTCTAAAATGAACATACCCCTGATTTTGATGGTAAAAAAAATAAAATGCAAATCAATTGTCATGACTAAGATGATAACATGTCTTTCCAGATGACTACAATTTGCATCTTTATAGGTTAACCTCTACCTGGCATGCCAAATTACATGCAGTAAAGTCTTTAAACAATGAAGACATTAGGAAAAGGCACGAAATCAACACTATAAGTTGTGATCACATGTGTAAGATTTTTTTTTTTCAATAGTGATTTGATGTGCGGATTGTGAGGGTCAATGCTGATGTGATGCTCAGACGGGATATGCCTATGATGAAATGATGTTTTTAATTCACTATAGGTGTTGAAAAAGTTGTGCAATGCACCCAAAGGTGGAATTTAGAGAATACGATGACTGATCGATAAAGGTTGAATGTGACTAAGTGATAAGACAATATACTAACTTACCTTTTCCACCTATATGAAAACTTTAACAAAAAAGGTGCACTCACAGGCTACAGTGACAACATGTGAGTTAAGCATGAGCAAGTGGACTCCATGAAATAAAGAAAAATAAATATTTATCCACTAGATCGACAATTGCTGCATATATTTCTAACGAAGTTAAGCACAGTAGAATCTACAGTACATAAAATTACCCTTAATTTTATCTGAGTCAGTTAGAACTTTCAACGAGTTGAATAGAAAGTCATAGTTTATGCAACAAATAATTGACTAAATGAAAATTAATGATTGAAAATTAAACACAAAAAATATTTCAAACCTATCTGATGAGCATACATAAAAGATGCAAGAATTTTTTATTCACAAGTTGAAGACACTTAAGACTCAAATAACTGAGTTCAAGAAAAGGGTAAGATAACCAAGCACAATGTTTGAAGAAAAAACAACAAATTGATGAAGCAGCAAAACGAAGTGCCCCACGATGGGCACCAAAATGTGAAGGCTAAAATCTACTTTGATCAAAGATTGACAAATACGAATTAAATCTGTCAATATTGAACAAATGAGATAAGGCCTTCCCTATGAAATTGTTGAGCAATGTAAAGGAAAGTGCATCATCAAACTAAAACATGAAAATATAATAAGATAAATATGAAATATATTCCTAAACTAATCAAGCCTTCATCCCGTAGGGGAAGTGGTGCTCCTCATGATGTAGAAAGGATGCCCTTTCCCACCCCCTGATAAACAAGAATGTCAAGATGATGATGCTCAAAATGCGAGAGATTCTGGATCAAGTTGTGTAGTAGTGTTGTTGCTGCAAGTTGTTGTAGAGATGCTTTGCATTTATAGATTCAAGCTTGAAATATTGAAGGGTTTGGATGAATGTGGTATCATTCATGAGCCAATGACAAGATGTGAGAGGATGAGGGTTGTGCACATTTTGGTCAATGTGCCAATTTGAAATTTGAAAATAGCATTAAATGCATATGGTTGAGAGATTTGGGGGCGGGGGGATTTGTTTTGGACAAAAAATTCAAACAAATGGAGTTAATTAGGGCATATTCCTTGGGAATATTCTTTCTAAGAAAAATAGAACTTTTAATAAATCAAAATAAATGATTTATTGTGCAACTAGGAAAACCTAGAGGATGGGACATGGGTTAGGCTTAGGTTTAATCATGGATTTGATTAATTAAGCTGATGATTAGTTGACGTGACATTTGATTTATATTTTTGGATTTGTTTAAATCAAATGAGAGGAAAATGATCATTTAGAGATTTTATTAAACATTTGGGTTTATTTAATTAAATGGAAGAACTTTAGGAGATTAAATAAAGAATTTGATTTATTTAATTAAGTGTGATAACCTTAGGAGATCAAATAAACTTGATTTATTTGATTGATGGATAGATATGATTTAATTAAATATGAGGAATGTATGATGTTAATTTTTCATATCTACACCTTTATCCAAATTAATATCATATAAAATATGTATGCACTTCTCTCACACTTTATAGCGATCTAGAGAATCAAATCTTTCTATGATATTAAGTTGTGTCAGTGATTACCTCCACATTTCAATTTGGGTTCCTAAAATTGATCAAAATCTTGCAAGTGTGAGTGGAGCATATCGTGTGTGTTCTCTCTTTGTTTTTCAACAAAGATCGATCAAACTATGGATATGTTTTCTATCTTTTGTTTATCCTAGTGGGCCTCCCTTTGTGGAAAAAACTACTCACCCCAAGGGAATGACCCAACTAGTAACACACTAAAGCCAAGTGACTTCTAGCTGGTATATAAGTGTGGGTACTCAAGGAAGGTTCGAGTATCATGAGGATCATTCCGACAAGAAGCGAATCAATCGTCTCTTGTCACATGGATGGTCCCACATGAACGAAATGCCTACATTAAACCCCTATTTAGAAAGGCCAAAATCCTGAACTATTTTTTGGTGCAAGAACGGTCATTCTAAAGCCACTCCACATTCTTACAAATTTTAGTAGATATTAGAAGTATTCCATGGGAGATTCATGGGTATTGATGATTAGATAACCCGAGAAGTGTGTATCATGGAGGGGAGCCAGTGTGGTCAAGCATCTCATCATCCACTAAGAGTAAGTGTAGCTAGATTTATCCAAGTGGGAACCCAACAAATATTATCTTTTCATCCTATGATTGTGCATGTTCTTGGAATCGAAAACACTTTGCTTGAATCTCAAAACATTTGAAAACAAAAATTCATAAAATACTCAAATTTAAAACCCTTTAGAGGGGAAAATACCTTTGAAAAACCCAAGTGTTAGTGCTTGTCCTAGGGATTCTATCCTTAAAGGCTCCTAAGAATTTGGATTTATATGATAATTTTCTTTCACTAAAGTCAACAATATGGAACTTTATCTTGATTTCCTTGATTTCCACATAATGCACTTTATGGGATGAGAAGAAATTGAGATATTAGACATTTAGTTTGGAAAAATAATCAAGAAAGTGTTTGTGGTAAAATGAACTCATTAAGAAAAGTTAAGAACAATAGAAATCCACACATGTGCTTGGTATCTTTTGGTCATATGGTTTTCCATGCAAACATTGGTCTTTTGGTTTGAAATATTCTTAGGGAAAAGAATGTTCTTCAATATATTGGTCTAGTAAACAAGTCCTTCTTAGGTTCATTTAGGATCAAAATCAAATATTTCATCCATTCAAAAGATTTATCATCCCATCTCGCAAATAATTTTAGAGCTTTGGAAACATCCTTATCTATACTTGGGTACATTCTTAAACCAAATCAAAATCGCCTTGTTTAGTTGGGAGTGTGATAATGCATCCTTTATCATACCTCTAGTTAAATTATCACCTCTTGGACGAGTTCATCCTAAGATCGCATCCAACATCTTGGGATTCACAAGTTCATTATCCAATCAAAACAATGAAAATCCAAAAATCCCAATGTCTAGAATTGATCCAAAGTTTCTAAAAGTGAAAACACTCATATCATTCAACCCTTTCATATTTCATCTCATCATTGATCCTAAAAACCTTAGAGATTCACTTTGCAAACAAGGTCAAAACACAAGAAAAACGTGGAATATAAACTCGATTCATACATCATGAGTAATCCAAGTCAACTAAACTATAAAATCCTTACAATGCAAATTTATTATCAAAACTCACATTTCTACAATCCATACATGGCATTATTGGCTCCTGCAAACTCCAAATGATACAATAAATGTGAGTATGCCCAATCTGAATTTTGGACCACCTTTCCCTATGGTAGATTTAAATAAAATTCCAAACCTACAAATCTATCAACCAAAAAATCAATGCATGAGTTTTCTTCCAAATGAAATTATCCAGCAAAATCTATACATGTCGAATATGACTATACCAAGTGCAAGTTTACCAAAAATGAACATTTTGAATCCATACTTGGTAAACTTTGGGATAAATATGTTTGCAAATCCCATCAATTTTGTTCAAAATCCAAGAAATATGCTAACAAATCCATGTATAGATCCAACTCAAGGTAACCCCATTCAAAATAAAAGCTACCTAAATCCAAGAAATCTTTTTCCCAATCACAACAATGTTCAATATCAACCAATAATGCCAAATCTAAACATCATGCAAAATCATAACATTTTTCAAGATCAATCCATCCATGATTCCATTCAAACACCACAAGTATACATGCCAGATATGTTTTCTCAACAACCAAGTCAACGATATCAAGAATGTCAAGGTCAAATCTTGTGAAACAAAATTGCTACACTCAAAAAACTCATTGATTCATATCACCAAGAGATATCTCTACCCAAAAATCAATACACTTTTCCACTGGTTGAACCATGTCATCAAAGCACTGAGTTATCTCCACAACCATATCAAGAACAATCTCCTCAATATCAGGATGTTGGATATCAACAACATCAACAACAAACCCAATCACCCCATCTCAAAGATCAATCACAACTACCCATCAATTTGCACCTTGTAGATGTTTCCATCTCATCTAATGATCAAATCAACATATATCAAAAGTCACTTTTCAATCATGATCAAAGCCCGCCAATGATACCCAATAATGACCCAATTCAAGAAACATTAACATAATTTGATATTATGGATGAGAACATTGGAAATCTCTCCACCATCACTGTTGAGGACAATCATCAAGATTTATCCATCGATAAACACCTTGAAGATGTTTCCACCACATCTGATGATCAAATCAATGTACATCAAGGGCCATTTTTTAGTCTTGATTAGGATCCCTCCTACAAAGATCTATTTCAAGATGTGTTGATGCTATTTAATCCTATTGACATAATCCAAGATCCATTCACCAATGATCATGTTGAAAATGTATCTACATCATCTAATGAGTTAGAGGACATATTTCAAGAATTTATTCCAATGCATGATCAACATCTTTCACCAAAGTCTAGCAATGGTCCTTTCCAAGACATATTGACATCCTTCGACCTCATGGTTATAGATACTGAAGGAATATTCAATTCAACATTTTATCCAAGACCACTCAAAGATCTAGAAGATATTGAGCCACTTCCCATGTCTAATGAAGACATCCAAGAACCCTTAGTAAGCAATCCATCCTTTGAAATTGACACATGTCAAGAACTTGATCCAAAGCATGTCGAAAGAAATTCAAAAATTAATCAATATCAAGAGTTTGTATCTCCAAGATACTACAATAATTTAATGGACACTCTCTTATCTATACAAGATTGTTCAAAAGATGATCATATTCATATGGCACATACTCCTTCATCTTCCCATGAGATACTTTCTTTGGATGGACATGTAGATGATCTTCATTAAAAATAAGAGTCTCATAGTTTTGACATCATTACCAAGGAACAAGGGTATCCTACTCTTAACATTTGTACACAAGACCAAGATGTAGAAACATCTAGATACATAGCATAAATGGATCATGAAGAAGGATTCTATAGAAGTTGTGAATCAGAAACACCTTTCGAAGACATATTAAAAAAAGATCATGAACAAGGCTTCTACAGAAGTTGTGAATCGGAAACATCCTATGAAATGAATCATGAGGAAGACTTTTATGTGGATAGTGGTTCATCAACACCTCTTGGAGAAGCATTAAAATCTAATATTTCACAAGATCAAGCGAAAGATATCAATAAGGAATTTATCCCACATATGGAGGATCCTATCACTTATAAAGTTGTATCACTTACATTTTTTAGGGAAAGTTGTTTTATCAATGAAGGAACTATCACCTTTGAAGATCCATGACAGAGTAGAGAAGGATTAACAACTTGTTTCCAAGGTAAATCATATCCTATTGCAAGTAAAAAATTTCGATGGATGAATTATCAAGGCAGAGGATTAGGCCTACATGAATAGGGTATCCTAGAACCAGTGAAAATTATTGGAAATCTTAATTATCAAGGTCTTGATTATTCGATAATCAATGGATCTAAAAATATTAGTGATACCTCCATAAAACTGAGGGAAAATTCATCTCAAACAAATATTAACATAGGAAGCATGAGGAATCCTTATGATGAAACCAATGCCAATATTACAACTAGCCACATCATGAATCTTCATCCACCCATCACCCCATCCACGAATTGGGACCAAAATCAAAAGAAATATTTGAATCAAAGCAGAAAGAACATCATCAAAGAAAATTAAGTAGGAAAAATCAAATATAAGTGGATACCAAAGAATACAAAGAAAAATTATCCTTATCAAACTCCATTAGTCAAAGAAATTATGGGGAAAAATCAAAAAGGGAAAAGTATCCATCAAAGATGTCCACAAAGGGGAAATAAAGCTTCTCAAGAAACATACAAATTATACCAAGTTGTTGGTCGTAATTCCATGCACACTTTTGTATCCATCCATCATTGCTCATCTTCCCAAGTTTGTAGAGTCAAAGGTTGCAAACTGTCAACCAATCCATATTTTATTCCTAAAAACACTCCATCATGCCTCCATGCATGATATCAAATTCTAACATTGACCATGTGTTGGCAATGACCCTTCATCATAAGGATTTAGATGACATTCTATCATGATGTGTGCACAAAGATAAAGTTAACTCCAGTATCAACAAAGCAGATAAGGAATCTCAAAAGATGCATTCAAGTGAACGTATCTTGGAAAAGAAAATTCTTCAAGTAATATATCAATGGCACATTATGATAGAAGCATCTAAATCAACACCACTAGGTGGTTCAACATGAGCTTAAAATCATTTAGAAAAATATAAAAAATATAAAAATCCAAAAAAAAAAACAAAAATGATTGAAAAAAGTAAAGGGAAAAATCATCCTCCAGTGAAAACCATATGGGCAGCGCTTTGGGTAGGTACCATGATTAAAACCTAGCAAACAGGTGTCATGTGTAGAGTCGAGCATCTACATGCACCATTTGAGGAGAAAGCATCTTATCACGTTCATAATAAAGCCAAAATTCCCTCCATCTTATTCATAATAAATCCATTCATCCATGAACCATTTATCGAACCCATTTCTATATATCTACCTTATCTTGATATTGATAAAAATTTAGGTGCACACTTTACACTTTTTTGTGGTAAACATCTTGACATGGGTCATTTTCATTGATCTTATCTGATCCAACATTATCTAAGCCATGAAGCATTATCCAAATGAGCATCCTCTATTCAAGCACCTTATCTTATCACAAGATAATCCTTGGCATCCTTTGCATGCTTACCATATCCATCCATCCATCCTTCTATCCAAGAATCCACCCATGGTCTTTCAAACATTGCTAGACACTAGGGGCATATATGTACATCTTACTTCAGGAATAAATCTTGATCTATATTTTCCAACTTATGTAGTGATCCAAATATTTGTAAACTTGAAATAAAATTGGTCAAGCATTTGTGAGCCAAAAGCCAAATCACTAGCCCATGACATATTTTGACGAGAATATGTTCCTTATCTAGCTTTATCTTTCATCGAACATCAATCCAAAAAATCTATATCAGTCGCATCTAATTTACATGTTAGCATCATATCAAATCATTCAAACAAATTTTATTGCAAGCCAAGCTTCAAAATCTTGATCAATCAAATCCAATCAATCCATCATCATCTCAAGATATCCTTCCCAATCCTCATGTTTCTTAACACTATCCTTGCATTGTTTTGTATCCTCAACAATGTTATCATCATCAAAACCATCAATCTGATCAACTAACCCTAGCTTTGTTTTAAAAAACATCCCAAAATAGAGAACTAATATCATATCCATATCCAAATCATCAAAATAATGCAAAAATCCAAAAACATCCAAATCACATCAAAATCCAAAAATATGAAAATATATCAAAATCCCAAAAACAAATAATAAAGGTTAGAAAACATCAAAAACATGGTATTTGAACTACGTCATCTCTGAGCTTAAATGTAGGCAAGGCTAATCTTTGATCAACCCTCGAGAAACAAAATCCAAAAATATTAAAAAAAACACAAAATCCAAAAACTTTCATAAAATCTTAGAAAAACGAAAAGCATTGGAAAATTTGAAAATCAAAACATTTGTAAAAATCTCAAAATCCCAAAAATAGCCTCAAAAGGTTTGTAAACATCAAAAACATCCAAATATCTAAAAAAACCCAAAATGATGCATCCATCTCATCTCGCTTTCACCTTTAATAATCATCATTCATAATAAATCATCATCGCTTTCATCCTTTGGTAAAACAATCAGAAGAAATTCTAGCAGGTTCAAAAGCGAACACCCAATCGTCAAAGTCTCAATTCCAAGTCAGTAAGTGAACAAGTTAATCAACTATTGGTATCAATAGCTTATCATCCAATCAATCCCATCATCACCTGGTCACAACATGTCCTAGGATGCATCCTTCCTATGATGCATATCAACATCAGGAATCACTGTAGTTTGGTCTTGGCTAGCAGTATGAAGAACATTTGCTTGCTTGTTTACTTTATCTTTGTCTTTTTGAATTATATTATTTGGCGCTCATTCCAATGACCTCTCGACGATGTTTGATCAAAATGGTTTAGAAAGAAAGGAATGGGGTAACGATCATTATCTTTCTATATGTTGTTCTTGTTGGATATTCTTGTAAAATAACTTGGTTATATGTGCTTTGTTTGGTTTCTAGGGAAGGTGTTTTAGGTGTCTTGTTGACCACATAGGAAGGCTTTCTTTTCTATGTTTTGGTCTGAAATGTTTAGAATATTTGAACTACATTTTCGAAAAGGTTTTGTATATCAAGTGTGAAAAGGAGTACTCCTATCTGATTTTTGAGTCAAAGTCCATCACACTAGGTACAATGCCATCCTAGTTCTTTATACCTTAATGCATCATACCTATGTGTATTATCAAACATAAGGTAAATGGCCCTTTTATAATCCCAATTCTTGACATCATCATCATCATCATCATTCATCATCTCTAATAAAGTCTTAATGTTGCATGAACTTGGTGGATCCTCCTTTCATCATCCTATTCTTCTATCTTTACTAACATTTCTATCCAAAATTGGTGTGTTGTATCAAAATATACATGAGGCTACCCATGGTCGATGACTGTCTATACATCATCAAATTTGTCTACATCAAAGTTGAATTGATCCTAAATCTTTATCATGAGATTGACCCTCAAATCCTAAAATATTCCCAATCTCTTGAGGGGGCAATATACTAGCATAATTATTCTCATCGGGGTAGCAGTGGGGCATCTAAAAAATCGAGAATTGTTTTGAACTTTGATCACAATAGTTTATTCTTTGAACCAACACAGCAAGTGCATTGCTTCAAAAAGGGGCAAAATGTAGACATGAAAAAAATACTGACACACTTGATCCTAATTACTAAAACCGTTTCATCCCAAATCATCTTTTGAGCTTGTCATCACTCTTCATCCCTTAATTAAATAAATAATCATTTATCTGATTAATTCATTCTCTCTTGGTAATTAAATAAATCAAAGTTATTTAATTAATCCTTTGATCTCTATTTAATTAAATAACTCATTTTATTTGATTAAATATCTAAATTTATTTTATTAAATTAAATAAATTAAAAATTATTTGATTTAATCTCACATCATCATCCTATTTAATTAAATAAATCAAATCCTTTATTTAATTAAATCTAAACCATATTCTCACCTTTTGATTTAAATCAACCCATAAATCTAAATCGAATAGTTAGATCACCTAATCCCTCACTGAATTAATTAACCCTTGACTAATTTAGTCCTAATCTCCAAAATTCTCTAGATTTTGCCACTTGTACATAAAAATAAATTTTATAGATTTATTAAATCCCTATTTTTCTTCAACTTGGCATCTTTTAAGAATATTTCTCCAAATTTTGAAAATCCATCAAAGTGGATTTGTCCTTCCAACAAGACATTCATTCCTCTTACATGTCCTTGTGCATTGAGCCAAGTGGCATTTAATTCATTATTTTTCCCTCTTGCATGTCATTTCACTATTTTCAAATTCCACCTAAAATCATTTATTGTGCATAATCACCAAAATGTGCTCAAGCTTCCTCCATTCACATCTTGACAAGTGGCACTTGTCCATTGGATGTTGAATAATCCCACATTGCTCCACTTTTCTCATTCCTCCATCTTGTCTTTCTATAAATAGAAGATTATTCTTCTCATTTTATCATCCACAATTTAGAGGAAAGTTACTATCTTCACATTTAGAGAAATTTCATCCATCTCCATAAGCATTTTCCATTATCATAGCTAGTTTATTTTAGGTTTTTTTATCAAGGAATCACATTGTTCTTCCTCAATAAGTGGATCAATCTTCATCAAATGATCCAATCACGCACAGGAGTTGGGAAAGGGCCATTTCCTACAAACAAATTGGCACGAAGTCCCCCATGGGATTAAGATTTTGCATGCTTAAATAGGATTTTATTGCTTTCTATGTGTTGTTCTTCACTTTTTCCTATTTTGAGCATTGTAGATGAATTTCATTGGGAATCTTGATTCTCATTTGCATTTGATCTAATATTGTGTTCATTTTCTATGTTTGTGTAGGTATAGGATTGAGGTTCACAATTATAATACTTCATGTGTTTTCTAGCATTATAGGTTATGTTAGCTTAGCTTAGTAGTTAGGTTTTCATATTACATTTAGATACTTATCACATTCCATTTAATATTCAATCTCAAGCATTGAATGAATCACAAGATTTGATTCCCCTGGTGGTAAAGGAAAACCCTCTTCCTTCTAGGTGAAACCCTAGAAAGTTGTAGAGGACCCATTCTTTTACCCCACATAAAGAACCAAATTTTGCAGTTTAGAAGGAAACTATGGCATTCTCATATGAAGACACCAATCACATGAATAACCTAAAAAATTTCAAGAAGCACTATACATGATTTCTAGCTCACCAATATGCATTGTCTAGTCATTATGTGTAAATCCTAGGTTTGTTTGTTTACCATTTTCATTACCCAAGATTTATTGTAATACCTCTTCATTTTTCTTCTTGTTCAGTTTGCTTTATGCTTTGTTGGTTGCAACTACTTTGATACTGGACACACCTTGTTATTGGTGTTTTGATCGCTATTTATTAAGCAACGAACTATTATTGTGTGATGTGTTTATCTGATGACTGTTTTACATGCTTTAATGGTTTAATGATGTTGGTAGTTGTAACGTGAGTTTTTATTATGAGATTATCGAGTAAGATGTTAATGTCAGTCTTGATGAGTGTATTGGTGAAGGGGATGGGTTCACATCACTCGCTTGCGAGTGCCTTGCGAATTCATGATTTCTTCTTCATAGTGTGTATTATATGTTGGATATATTATATGATTTTGTTTACTTGCTTCTCAGATTTGCAGGTACACGACATCGACTCCACCTGGTTTGATAGGTTTAAGTGTGTCGATCCAACAGTTAAGTTGAATAGGAGATAGTAGCTAGGTAACATGTGTCAAGTCTATGCCCTAGCCTTAGTGTGTCGTCAGCTTTGTTTGTTGAGTCATAGTTTACCTTATTTTAATGTTATTTGATTCCGAAAAGTGTGTGTTTATTAAATCAATTTTTAGAATAATTGCTCTTGTTAGAAGTGATGATTAATTAAGATTAATATTAAAATTATGTTTAGAAGTTATATTTAAATTTATTTAATTTAAATTTATTTAATTAATTTAATTAATTTAATTAATTTAATTAAATTAAATTAAATTTATTTAACTAATTAAATTTAGTCCCAAAAAGGATTGAATTTATCTATTAAATAATTAAAATTAATTAATTAAGTTTTATGTGGTTTATATTATATAAAAATAAAAGAAAATTGAAAGTGATTTGAAATTGTATTTTAAGAGAAAAGTTAGTTTTCAAAATGTTAGAGTTAATTATATTTAGATATTTTAATTTTTAATTTGCATAAAAAGTGGATTTGGTTGTTGTAGATATTTTTGATTTATGCCACAAGGGTGAGTTTAATTAATGAGAGGAATTGGTTGCAAATTCATTCATGGGAGAGGTTTTGAGGACAAAAAAATCATTTTTCAGGTTGAAGAGGTTTTTTGTGAAAAATTGCATAGGGAATGGTTGGAAGAAATTTTTGATTGTAGAATTGCTTTGAGAAAATTTTGTTGACATTGGTTGAGCCTTCGTTTGAATTTCTTGCTTGGAATCAATCCACGGTTGAAGAGAAATTGTGAGATCTTCGGAGGAGGCTCTACATTAAAAATTTTCTTTCCCTGTAGCTTCAATACTAGGTTTTAATCTATGATTTACTGTTCTTGTTTGTTTAAATTAAATTTGTGGTGAATAAAGAATTTTTGGTAAATCCTTTTAGGATTAGAGATTTCTATTTGAGATTGGAATTAAATATTTAGATTTTGATAATTTTGTTATTCTCTATGAAAATTGTGAAATTGTTAAAAAATAGGCTGTAGATTATTGAAGAAATTCTAGTATTGTTTGGTAAATCAAACCATAGATTGAACAACAAATTCAGATGGTTGTTGGAAATTTAAATCCCTCTAGAAAATAATTAGATTTATTTTTGAAAACAAATCTTTTGTAGAAAACTTTCAATGGAGAAATCTAGATCCATTTTAGTTTTTCTATTTTTGTATTATTTGAAATTTAAAGTAATGGTTGTAAAAGAATTTAGTTTTTAAATCTCTATGAAATTAGGAAAGGTTTTTGGAAAAATTTATTTATTTTTCTATAACTGATTATTTTTATTTATTTTGCACAATTCTACGAGTAAATTAAATTATGTGTAAATATATATATTCATTATATGTATTCTACTTTAAAATGAATATACATATAACAAATATACATATATATTCATTCTGGTTTTAAAATTTTAATTTGTTATTTTGTTTTGGATGTCCCCATCTGTACAACATGCTGGTAGAAAATGGTATTAGAATTTGTAAAATCATTTTTTTTTTGATAAAATGAAATGAACAAAAATAAATTTTATTTTGTTTAGTGGTTGGTAGGGAGTTCAAATCCCCACCGCCCACATGCTAAAGGTGGGGAAGTGTTGCCTGTGGGAAGTACGCCCACCTCTTGGGGGACGCGTTGCCCATAGGGAGCGCTGCCCCCTCTATCCCTTTTGGGGTGGACGGTTGTGCTAAGTATAGACCGACGCCCAAGGTAATGTGGCCGGTTGTACTTAGTATAGTTCGGCGACCTCCTTATATTTCCATTTTATTTTTGTTTTATTTTTATTTTTACAAAAATAAAACATGTTTTTGGTCTAGAGAATTTCTAAAGTATATTTCTGTTTTTCGGAAATCGATATGCCTTGGCCTTCAGTAATTTAATTTTAGAATATTAAAAATATATATATACATTATATATATAATGTATATACGATCACACGTATATTAATTGTATATGTGTTATGTGTTTAAGTAAACTGTAGATTATAGAAATAAATCTATATTGTGAATATATATCATGATATATATAAATAATTATATATTAAAATATAATTGTGTATATATATCTTATGAGTATATTATCAAAATTATAGGTTCTTGTTTTAAACAGTTTTGATTTCAAATTAATTATAATCATAGGTGGATTAAAATTTGGAATGGGGAAATTTATATAACTTTGTAAAAATGGATGTGTTAGTTGTGAAACTAAAAGCGGTTTTCTTGCATGAGTATATTTTGATTTAAATGTAATCAATATTTTGTTTTGATAAAATTATTTTACTTAATTATTTACTTTAAAATTATTGGATAGGGAAATGGATTTAGTATATCCAAAAATAGCGTATTTCTTGCCATTGCTGCTTGTTATTATTTTTTCTTATATTCATGATTTGGGAAAAGGGGTTACTTGAGTTTGAATGGTAAGTATTCCAGAGGATGTGGGTTGTTGTTTTGTTAAGTCAATCATTCGTAATTGCCTTCGGTAGTGCTATTTGTGTTTTGTTTCCTCAAAGTATTGGAGTGGGTTTCCTTAATTGTTGCCTCCTAGAATAAGAGAGATTGCATTGGTTAAGTTCTGTAAGCACTTGAGTTACCCTTGGAGTCTAGTGTTGTATAGCATGTTATCCATTAGAACAGTGGCTTTTGTTAGGTGCCTGAGCCCAAAGAGGTAAACCGGGTAACCCTCAGAAGTGATTTAATCAAGTGATATTTGAAGTAATGTACTTAGTTGATTAGGATGCACTCCACACTAATCAAGATAACTTAGCCTCACTCATAGACAAAAGGGCTCGTTTAGACTTGGGATGAGTGGGAAGGCTGAGAATGGCAAGGTCAACTACTTTGTCCTCATGAGAGATAGTCGATTTTGCATGAGTAAGCATGAGGGCCGAGATTTGTTAGAGCTCACCAGGAACTCCAGAGCCTATGAAGAATTCTCAGAGGAGATCTCATGTCTAATTGTGTGATGACACTCTATCTAGGATAACATTGGGTTATGTGTTTTGTGTATGATTTCTTTATCATACTTGATTAATTTTATGTTTGGAAGAAATGTGACCATGTTAATGTTAGACTTATATTATGCATGAGTTTGGTTGAGTCAGTATGTGTCAGTATGATTTTGCATTTGGTTAGAGGTAGTAGATCCTTTTTCATGTTTCATGGTGAGTATCTCCTAGCATGGGCGGTGGGCCTTCGGGTACCACTTGGTTGGGTGGAACATGCACCATAAAATGTTGGGTCCCCCTTGAGCTTCAGTATGTGGTGGCGAGACATCCAGCTACACAGCTCACAGATGTTGTTTTCTTTTTTGGCACTATTGTATTTCAAAATTTAATAAGCTGGTTTTACCCCTCTTGTATTTATGAGGTGGAATATTGTAATTTTAACACTTTTGTAATGATGCCTCATTCTAGGAATGAGTGATGTAACCAAAGTTCAAGTAATGAATTTATGTATGGATTTTTATCTTCTTATCTTATGTTGTTTATGTATGTTGTATTAATGTTTACTACATAGGCAATTAAATGCAATGAATTTCAGATGATGTATGTTAGTTGGGTTAAGTAATCTCAGTTATAGAGCCTTAGGGGATGTTTTCAATCATAGATGAACATGTATGTTAAATTCACTTTAAAATTAAAAAAATTAGTACATTTTTATTGTGAATTGAATCTTCCTCTAGGGTTGCGTGGCGAGGCACTACATATGGTATCAGAGCCTAAGTTTAAATAGTGGGTGCTATGGGATTATTATGTACCCATTAAGCTTAGTTGCATAGGTTTTCAAGAGTACCTTGTCTAAAATCATTTTGTGTCTGTGCAGGAGTACGCCTCCTAGACACAGATGAGGGAGAGGACGAGGATGTGGCCAGGTAGGTGATCGAGAGGAGAGTCAACATGAATCGTAACCTTTTGTCATACCTATACCAAAGTAGGAGGAACATCAGGCCTCATAGAATGATCTAGGAGGCGGTGGTGGACAGCTAGATCCTCCTAGGGTCGAAGCTGCACGTAGAGCCTTCAAGGAGGCTTTGGCATTATTGGGTCTGAGATAGGTAGTACCTCAGGTTAAACCTGTGGTGAGGATAGCTATAGTACAGACAGATATGTTAGCATCTTCCTATATGAGATATTTGATATGGTCTCAGCCACCTCGATTTGATGGATTAGGTATCGGATTAAAGGCCAAAACTTGGTTGATAGGATTGGACCAATGTTTTTCCTTGCACCCTTTTGATAATAATACTAAAGAACGGTGCGTTGCTATACACCTCCGAGGATTTGTAGCCACTTGCTGGAGACTTGAGGAGCAAACGCTCCATATTGACATGAGTTTGATGTCTTGGGAAATCTTTCTTGAGCGGTTCAGAGGCCGCTTCCTCTTTGATCATTGGAATCAGCGTAGGGCTGATGAGTTCCATGCCTTATGATAGTTAGCCATGATGATAGATCAGTACGAGAGGTGATTCTACGAACTTAAATAGTTCAAAAAAATAGGGGATGATGAGGGGATGCTCGTGCAAATTTCATCAAGGGCTTAAATTCCCATATTAGTGGTGGTGTGCGGGCTTTTGAGCCTAATTCTATGGAGATAGTTGTGGAGAAGGCATGACTGGTGGAGGAGAACTTGACTATGGCACAGGGAGGTCATACAGGTGTTCTTATTGGTTGTGGTTCAGGAGCTAGGACTAGTGCTTGAGGGGGATAGACTCAGGGGGTTGTGCCTCCTAAGACACAATAGCGATTAGCACAAGGCAGTCAGCAGTAGTCATTTCAGGGGAAACAAAAAGATTTCCAACAAAGGCAAGGTGATAGGAACTGGAGGCGCATGAAGGGTTTCAACTCTAAGCAACTTGCTCAGAGTGCCTAGTCCACTTTTGGAGGTAGTGTGATGCAGACCCAGAAGGCTCAATTATGCTGATTAGGCCTATTTTCCAAAGCAACATGCCTTTAAACCTATCACAGGACCATGAAACCTTGGGGCAGCAATTCATATGCCTTCAAACCTCCAAAATCACAAAAATATTCCATTGGTACGGATGAACACATGTCAAACTTGAAAAACCTTGTTTTAGGCACAATTCATGAGGGTTTATTGAAAATGACACTTACAAAGCTTCCTAGACCATGCCACCCACTTAGACACTCATATTTTATCCCCAATATGCTCAAAAGTTCATAAAATAGCCATACCTAACTTCCCATTGTCCAATTCAAGACTATACCCATCAAACCATGCACCTTTCCAATGGAATCCACCCCAGAGGCTCTCATGAAGTTATGAAAATCACTTAATAGGTCGTACAATGCACGGGATCAACAATTTCTTAATGGAAAACACAAAAAAACAGCAAACTTATTATTAGAAACTCATTCCAAACTTCTTCAACAGCCTCCCTTCGAGATCTTACAACAATATATCATGTAATCACATCCAAACCACCCCTTGAACCGACCAACTACCATAACCACCTTTTGTTGGAGTCTAAGATGACAATTTTTGCCAATTTTGCTCTTAATCACTATCCCATTACAACTTGATCAACTTGATTTTGCAAATACCACCTAACTGACCTATTAAACCCTCCAATACACCTAAAATGGTCATTGAGACCTTATTTAACATGGAATAAGACCCTACTCCCCATATCCCTTAAAACTCATGATTTCACATGGCTTTTTTGCATTATGAATCAAACTGACAAATTCAACTAAATGATTCAAAACCTTTTCAAATTACATTGACTGGTCCTTTAGACCTTATTAAGCATAAATGAACTCAAGACACACCTAGGTATCAAATTAGACTTCACAAGGTGTAGGTGCTCTTGCACCATAGTGCACAGTAGTCTAGTGCACTCACAGGAGGTAGAGGTTATGGTAGAGTCATACGTTGCTTCTCTTGTGGTCAGCAGGGCCATATTGCTAGGATGTATCCCAATAAGTGCATGTTAGGATTCACATAGAGACCAGCGGCGTCAGAGCCGACAGTGGGAGATGTTGGCAAAGGCCATCATGTGTTCGCAATGGCTGAGCACCAGGGTATCGTGGTTCAGACTTATGGTATGTTATTAGGTAACCCTATTACTATTTTATTTGATTCAGGATTATCTGACTCCTTTGTTTCTTCATCTGTAGTGTCACCTTGCAGACTGGGGGCCATAAGGCAAGCCGATGGGTGGAAGGTCAAGTCAGCATCTCATGCAAAATTCACATCACATTCTGTAGTACCTGACTATAGGTTGGAGATTGGATCACTCCTTACTACCTTGGATCTTTGGGTTATACCATTGGGATCCTATGATATTGTCTTAGGTATGGATTGGTTAGAGGCTCACCAACCAATTATTGATTGTCAACAAAAGTCAATTTGGTGCATTAATGCATCTGGTGGTGAGGTGGATGTTATAGGAGTTCAAAGACCGATATCTTTGACGATTATCTCAGCTATGTAGTTGAGGACATGTGTTCCCCATGGATGTTAGTTGTTTGTAGTTATAGTGGAGGACTTTGGATTAGGAGATGGAGAGGAGAAGGTATCTCTCGGTAGTCATCCCATTCTTCAGGATTTCTCAGATGTCTTTCTAGATGACATTCCAAGGACGCCATCACGTAGAGATATAGATTTTAATGTTGACTTAGTACCTTGATCAGAGCCTATTTCATGAGCTCCCCACCACATGACTAATCTGGAGCTGAAAGAGATTCGCTTAGAGTTGGGGGAGTTGTTAGAGAAGGGATTTATTTATCCTAGTGTTTCTCCTTGGGGAGCACTGGTTATCTGCGTGAAGAAGAAGGACGGTTCACTTCGGTTGAGCATTTATTATCGACAGTTGAACAAAGTGACTATCAAGAATCATTATCCACTTCCCATAATTGATGACTTGTTTAACCAAGTCAAGGGTGATGCCATCTTTTTGAATATATATCTTAAGTCGGGATACCATCAACTCTGTATTTTTGACTTAGATATCCATAAGATGACATTTCAAACATGGTATGATCACTATGAGTTTACTGAGGTACCATTCGGGTTCACAAATGCACCATCTGTGTTCATGAGTTTGATGAATGGAGTATTCTGCACATACCTTGATAGGTTTGTTCTTGTGTTCCTAGATAATATATTGATATATTCCAGGATAGTAGAGGAACATGAGGAGCATTTACGACATGTATTGTAGTGTCTTCGAGATAACCAACTATATGCCAACTTGTCGAAGTGTGAATTCTTTAAGACTGAGATCAAGTATCTTGGTCATGTGATCTCAGGGGAGGTTATATCTATGGATCCTTCAAAGATCCAAGCTATCCTATATTGGCCTACACCCATGAATGTGGCAAAGATCCGTAGTTTTATGGGGCTTGCGGGATATTATAGGAGGTTCCTTCAGAGCTTTTCCAGGATAGGTCATCCTATCACTTCTCTTCAAAGGAAAGGGAAGAGGTTTGGATGGTCAGAGTACTGTGAGTCAGCTTTTCAGGTTCTTAACGACAAGCTGACAAGTGCACCAATTTTAGCGATACCAGATCTCTGACGAGATTTTGTAGTTTGTACAAATGCATCCTTAGAGGGCTTAGGAGCAGTCCTGATGCAGAAGGGTTGAGTCATAGCTTATGATTCATGGAAGCTTAAGGATCATGAACTGAATTATCCCACACATGATCTTGAGTTAGCGATAGTAGTCCATGCATTGACTAGATGGAGACACTTTCTTCTTGGGCACAAACTTGAGCTACATAGTGATCACAGGAGCCTTCAATACATTTTCACTCAGCTGAACCTTAATGTTAGATAAAGGTGTTGGATGAAGTTTCTCTATGAGTATGACTTTGAGGTGAAGTATATTCAGGGGAAAGAGAACATCGTAGCTGATGCACTCACTAGATGTAGGAATAAGATATCCGAGTTGACTCTCTTAGTAGATTTGCGGAGTTGGATTCTTTCTACTCTTCCAATGAACAGTTGGTATTAGGATGTGAGAGTAAATATTGAGGGAGGAAGACCTTTAGAGGGCAGGTTCACAGGTTATTCACTTGAGGCAGATGGGTTACTGAGGCATTCAGAGCATATTTATGTTCCTTCAGCAAGTGACCTTCGCACTTTGGTTTTGACCAAGGCACATCGTGCACCATATTCATTCGATCCTAGGGTGAAGATGATGCACACATATCTACGTCAGTTGTATTTCTATCCAAGGATGAAATAGGATATTGTAGATTTTGTAGCGAGATGTTTGGAGTGTCAGTGGGTGAAGGCTAAACACCAACATCCAACAGGGCTTCTACAACCACATCTTGTACCAGAGTGGAAATGGGATATTATCTCGTTGGACTTCATTGTTGGTTTACCCAACTCCTCGTGATGACATGATGCCATTATGGTGACAGTTGATAGGTTGACGAAGGTAGCACACTTCTCACCTATGTGCTCCTCCTATAATGCATCATTCATTGCTAGAGTGTTCATGGAGGATATTGCGAGGTTGCACAGTATTCCACTTCAGATTATTTCTGATAGAGATCTAGTGTTTACCTCAGATTTATGGACATCATTACAACATGCAATGGGTACACAGTTGAACTTTAGTTTAGCGTATCACCTAGAGATAGATGGATAGACTGAGAGGCTTAACCAAATCCTCAAAGACATGTTACACATGTATGTTATGGACCAGTATACACGATGGGAGGATTATCTCTATATTGTAGATTTTCCATATAACAATAGTTTCTAGAGTTCCATTGGCATGGCACCTTTTTAGGCTTTGTATGGGCATCCTTGTCGTACTCCTCTGAGTTGGGATCAACTAGAGGACAGAGTGTTATTGGGTCTAGAGATGTTGCAGGACATGGAGTAGCAAGTGGATCAGATTGGAGAACACCTAGTAGTAGCACATGATAGGCAGAAGAAGTATGTGGATGCGCATAGAGTGGATCGTCGATTTTCTGTCGGTGACAAAGTATTCTTGCAAGTGTGTCCATGAAAGAGTCCAATCCAATATGGAAAGGGTTCTTAGTTGGCACCTCATTTTTTCGGACCTTTCAAGATACTCGAAAAGATTGGTCCAGTTGCTTACCGACTTGCTTTGCCGCCCAGTCTTGCACATATTCATGAAATTTTCCATGTTTCAGTTCTTCGTCCATATCATCTAGATGGTTCTCATGTCCTTGATTGGAATTCTTTACAGGTAGAGGACGGGTAGCTGGCTTTGGAGCCTGTGGCCGTAATGGAGCGTAGAACGCTCACTATTCGAGGGTGAGATATTGATTAGTTCAGAGTTCAGTGGGATCCTAGGGATGATGCTTCATCCACCTGGGAGGATGCAATTAGGATGAGGGAGTTGTATCCCTACTTTTTTGGGGGGGAAAATGTAATACCCCTTCATTTTGCTTCTTGTTCAATTTGCTTTATGATTTGTTGGTTGCAGCTACTTTGATACTAGACACACCTTGTTATTGTTGTTTTTATCACTATTTATTGAGCGATGAACTATTATTGTGTGATGTGTTTATCTGATGACTATTTTACATGCTTTAATGGTTTAATGATGTTGGTAGTTATAACATGAGTTTTTATTATGAGATTATTGAGTAAGATGTTAATGTTAGTATTGATGAGTGTATTGGTGAAAGGGACAAGTTTGCATCACTCGCTTGCGAGTGCCTTGCGAATTTGTGATTTCTTCTTCACAGTGTCTATTATATGTTGGATATATTATATGATTTTGTTTACTTGCTTCTCAGATTTGCAGGTATACGACATCGAATCCACCTAGTTTCACAGGTTTGAGCATGTCGATCCAATGGTTAAGTTGAACGAGAGATAGTAGCTAGATAATATGTGTCAATTCTATTCCCTAGACTTCGTGTGTCATCAGTTTTGTTTGTTCAGTCATAGTTTACCGTATTTTAATGTTATTTGATTCTGAAAAGTGTGTGTCTAATAAATCAATTTTTAGAATAATTCCTCTGGTTAGAAGTGATGATTAATTAAGATTAATATTAAAATTATGTTTAGAAGTTATATTTAAATTTATTCATAAAATTTAATTTATTTTAATTTAATTTAGTCCTAAAAAGGATTGAAATTATCTATTAAATAATTAAAATTAATTAACTAAGTTTTATGTGGTTTATATTATATAAAAAGCAAAGAAAATTGAAAGTGATTTGAAATTGTATTTTAAGAGCAAAGTTAGTTTTCAAAATGTGGGAGTTAATTAATATTTAGATATTTTAATTTTTAATTTGCATAAAAGGTGGATTTGATTATTAAAGATATTTATAATTTATGCCACAAGGGTGAGTTTAATTAATGAGAGGAATTGGTTGCAAATTCATTCACGGGAGAGTTTTTGAGGAGGAAAAAAGCTTTTTCAGATTGGAGAGGTTTATTGTGAAAAATTGCACAGGGAATGGTTGGAAGAAATTTTTGACTTTTAGAATTGCTTTGAGAAAATTTTGTTCACATTGGTTGGGCCTTTGGTTGAATTGCTTGCTTGGAATCACTCCACAGTTCAAGAGAAGTTGTGAGATCTTTAGAGGGGGCTCTACATCAAAAATCTTCTTTGCCTATTTAGATTTTGGTAATTTTGTTATTCTCTCCGAAAATTGTGAAATTGTTAACAAATAGGCTATAGAATTTAACTTTTTATTGAAGAAATTGCAGTATTGTTTGGTAAATCAAACCATAGATTGAACAACACATTCATATGCTTTTTGGAAATTTAAATCCCTATAGAAAATAATTTGATTTATTTTTTAAAACAAATCCTCTGTAGAAAACTTTCAATGGAGAAATCTAGATTCGTTTTAGTTTTCCTATTTTTGTATTATTTGAAATTTAGAGGAATGATTTTAAAAGAATTCAATTTTTAAATCTCTATGAAATTAGGAAAGGTTTTTAGAAAATTTAATTTATTTTCCTATAACTAATTATTTTTATTTATTTTTCCCAATTCTGCGAGTAAATTAAATTCTCTATAAATATATATATATATATTCATTATATGTATTCTACTTTAAAATGAATATACATATATATTCATTCTGGTTTAAAATTTTTAATTTGTTATTTTGTTTTGCATGTCGCTATCCATACGACGTGCTGGTAGAAAACGGTATTAAAATTCGTAAAATCATTTTTTTTTTAATAAAATGAAACGAATAAAAATAAATTGTGTTTTTTTTAGTGGTTGGTGGGGAGGTGAAACCCCCACTGCACACATGCTAAACGTGGGGAAAGTGCTGCCCATAGGGAGCGCTGCCCCCTTTGTCCCTTTTGGGGTGGTTGGTTGTACTAAGTATAGACCAATGCCCAAGGTAATGTGGTTGGTTGTACTTAGTACAGTACAACGACCTTATATTTCTGTTTTATTTATTTTTTTTACAAAAACAAAACATGTTTTCGATGGAAAGAATTTGTAAAGTATATTTTCGTTTTTCGGAAATCGATATGCCTTGGCCTTCGGGAATTTAATGTTAGAATATTGAAAAAACATATATACATTATATATATATATAATGTATATACGATCACAAGTATATTAATTGTATATGCGTTATGTGCTTAAGTAAACTGCAGATTATAAAAATAAATTTATATTGTGAATATATATCATGATATATATATATATAAATAATTATATATTAAAATATAATTGTGTATATATATCTTATGAGTATATTATCAATATTATAGGTTCTTATGTTAAACAGTTTTGATTTCAAATTAATTATAATCATATGTGGATTAAAATTTGGAATGGGGAAATTTATATAATTTTGTAAAAATGGATGTGTTAGTTGTGAAACTAAAAGAGATTTTCTTGCATGAGTATATTTTTATTTAAATGTAATCAATATTTTGTTTTGATAAAATTAGAATTTTTCCTTTCCATGTAAAAGTAAAGGTAATTATTTTAGTTTATTATTTATCTCGTTGAAGTAGTTGATTTTTTACTAGAAAAGTATTAGATAGGGAAATAGATTTAGTATATTCAAAAATAGCGTATTTGCTTGCCATTGCTTGCTGTTATTATTTTTCCTTATATTCATGATTTGGGAAAAGGGGTTACTTGAGTTTGAATTGTAAGTCTTCTAGAGGATGTGGGTTGTTGCTTTGTTAAGTCGACCGTTCGTAGTTCCCTTGGGTAGTGCTATTTGTTTTTTGTTTCCTCCAAGTATTATAGTGGGTTTCCTTAATTGTTCCCTCCTAGAATAAGAGAAATTGTATTGGTTAAGTTGTGTAAGCACTTGAGTTACCCTTGGAGTCTAGTTTTGTATAGCATGTTATCCATTAGAAGAGTGGCTTTTGTTAGGCGCCCGAGCCCAAAGAGGTAAATCGGGTAATCTTCAGAAGTGATTTAATCAAGTGATAATTAAAGTAATGTACTTAGTTGATTAGGATGCACTTCACACCAATCAAGATAACTTAGCCTCACTCATAGACACAAGGGCTCGTTTAGACTTGGGATGAGTGGGAAGGCTTGGAATGGCAAGGTCAACTACTTTGTCCTCATGAGAGATAGTCAATTCCGCATGAGTAAGCATGAGGGTCAGGATTTGTTAGAGGTCACCAAGAACTCCAGAGCCTATGAAGAATTCCTAGAGGAGATCTCATGTCTAACTGTGTGATGACACTTTGTCTAGGATAAAATTGGGTTATGTGTTATGTGTATGATTTCTTTATCATACTTGATAAATTTTATGTATGGAAGCAATGTGACCATGTTAGTGTTAGACTTATATTGTGCATGAGTTTGGTTGAGTAAGTATGTGTTAGTATGAGTCTGCCTTTGGTTAGAGGTAGTAGATCCTTGTCCATGTTTCGTGGTTACTATCTCCTAGCATGGGGGTGGGCCTTCGGGTACCACTTGGTTGGGTGGAACATGCACCATAAACCATTGGGTCCGCCTTGATCTTTAGTACATGGTGGCAAGGCATCCAGTTGGACAGCTCACGGATCTTGTTTTCTTTTCTGACACTATTGTATTTCAAAATGTAATAAATTGGTTTTACCTCTCTTGTATTTATGAGGTGGAATTTTGTAATTTTAACACTTTTGTAATAATGCCTCATTCTAGGAATGAGTTATGTAACCAAATGTTCAAGTAACGAATTTATGTATGGATGTTTATCTTCTTATCTTATGTTGTTTATGTATGTTGTATTAATTCTTACTACATGGGTAATTAAATGCAATGAATTTTAGATAATGTATTTTAGTTGGGTTAAGTAATCTCAGTTACGTAGACTTAGGGGATGTTTTCAATTGTAGATGAACATGTAAATGTTTAATTTACTTTAAAATTAAAAAAAATGAGTATGCTTTTATTGTGAATTGAATCTTCCTCTAGGGTTGCATGGCGGGGCATTACATTTATTTTATGGTGTAAGGGGAGAAAATACATGACCTAGCCACTCATTTATAGGTATACAGGATGAGTAACTTAATGGGTCTAATAATTTATTAATCCATTGCAACCAAGTATGAGTAAATTTTCTAAACTTAAGCTCGTGCAAGATGACAAGAGGTGTCCACTATAATATACTTGAAGGTATGTCAAGATTAATTCCATGAACCTGAATTCATCTAGAAAAATGTATTCTTGGATAAGTCAAAGTCTATTTCACATTAAATCATTACAAAAAGGGTACCAAGGATGACCTAAACATGATAGTTTTGTTGGAGTTGATAGTGAACCCCACAACTCCTAGAAATCATCTTCAACCAAAGAGCCTATCACATAAGAAAATAAAAATCCATTGATTTTATGTTATGCAACCTTTGAAAATATTGATCCACAAATGTATATGATATTTAATACAAAACATGAATTGTATTTTTTATAATATTTAAATGAATTCTTTTAAAAGAAACAAAAAATCCTAGATGATGATTTGATTAAATTATGACAAGTGTCCTTATCTTATGCAATGAGACAAATTGACCTATAAATAGCCCAATATAGTAATAAAGAAGCACTCCTAATTTTAGCTTAAGTTTAATAAAGTAAAAGGAACCTAATAATTAATTAATGGCTAATTAGCTAGTAGGTGAGGTTTGTTCACTCCAACTCCCCCCTTACGATCAACTTAGGGAGAAAAAAAACTATAATGAAGAATGCATGATGGATGGAGAAAGGATCATAAATACAAGGCCTAATGAGGTTCCCATGTATAAAAAAATGAAATTTCTCATAACTAGTGAAAGGGAAAAAACTAAATGGGAAAAAATTCCCTCTCTAAAAGAAGAAAATAAAATAATTGTGCTAGTGAAAGAAGGATAGAAGGAAGACTTAATGTGACCCCCCAAGGACCTCTTTTGTCACATTAGTACAATAGATGTCCCCTGATATGGGGACAAAACGTGATGATATGAATCCCTCCATAAAAAATATCTCTTACACAAATGATAAAATCCTAAAGATATAACATGATCCAATGCCTATAAAAAGTATTTCTCCCCTTAGGAATAATTAGATACACTAGTGATTGGAGACTTCATTCCCACAAGATAGATGAATTGGGAATCTAAATAAAAATGAAGTGGTCCTTTGAAACTACTCAAATATCCACATATTTCAATGAGGACACTAATACAAAATATAAGCTCAAAAGATGATACAAATGATGGGACAATAGAAATCATATGATTTTCAACAAAGAAGAGAATAATTTTGTCAATGTAATCCTCAAAATATGCAATATGAGATTCGAAAAAAGAGGATGATATATTTGTAGGATATAAATCCTAAGTAGCTATTTATGGTAGATGATGTATGTCCTATACCGTACTAAACCAATAGGGGATAATTATTATATGGTGATGCTAGGTTGATAAAAATAAATAAAAGATGGATATTAGGTTTCAGTTTGAACAGTGGAACATGAAGAGAATTATTTGAACCAACAAAACATGAAAAAACTATGATATACTCAAGCTCCTCTAAAGTTTCATCATCAAATGGTATTCAATTTGTATTTGCAAGTATAATGAGAATCTATTATAGGATCTTGAAGAATGGAGAGATAAGAAGGCTTGCATGGATCTCCCAAAGTTGAGTGCAAAGTATGTGGGGATAGTCAATATTCAATACAACACACATAGTGTCAAGATCAACACTAAAACAAATAACTCCTACAACATGATCACTAATAATACCCCAATCTGATCTACTTTGTGTGTCTTGTGTAGGCATTAGTCCATACAAATAAGGAAAAATATCAAGCCACCTGAGATACACAAGATGTTGTTTTTCCAAGAGTCATAATTATCGATATAGATAAGGAAAAAGATCATGCCACCTGAGAGCATAGATGAATGAACAAAAATTCTCATGATACTTGCTTAAATGAAAAATATTCAGACTAATAGCCTCAATTTATGTAAATGAGATCTATTGAAGTCATTTCATGCAAAAATATCCTTTCTAGGTGAAAGGATGCCCAAGTAATTAAGTATTCTTTGAAATCATTAAAAAATGAATAAAATGTATGTCAAAAAAATTACATGAATAGATAAAAATAGTTTTGAAATACCTTTCCAATGCCACAAGAATCATGAAAATGGGAGATACAGGTAAAAATAAGTGACACAATAAAAATAAAATGACGATACCGACACCATTAAAAAGTATGCCGAGCATTTCTTTTGACAATATCTCATTTCCCAATTTCAACATTGTATTCCCAGGTTATGGCAAAACCAAAAAAAAAAAAGCCCCTTTAGGAAAAATGAGTGTTAGGAAGGACACACAGTGACCATTTGTATGTTTTATGTCACATTGATGTCAGTTTGACATCAATTTAATATTCTTCAAATATTACCTTTTATTTGAAAACTAGTTTGGTACTTAAGAATTTTTGTGTCATTGAAATATTTATTTTGATGCATAGAATATTCTAAGAACTAGTAAGGAATTGGATCCACTTGGTAAGTCACTAAGGTTAAATAAAATACTCCTCTGATGATCAAAATATTTTGATCATTGATCAAGGGTTTCTAGTTTTGTGAAAAACTGACCAAATTAGTGGTTATTATTCATGATGAGTTGATGGAAAAAAAAATAGGTGATAGGAATTGGTGATAGTTGTATACCACCACTTAATTAAAAGCAGTGCAATAGACATATGGGTCCACATGGCTTGCATGTACAAGTAACAATTTTTTAAAACCCTATTTGTTTATTTATATTTTTTGAATGATTGTACTAAAATGCATAAAAGCACAAAAAAAAATAAAAAAAATTGAGATGTATGCTAGGCACATAAAGAAATTAATGGTTGTTGGGGTTGTGAGCAAGGCAGTATATTTGTATGACAATAGGAATTATTTCGTGTGATTCTTGATTTCATTTTTTTTCTTTTTTCAGCTTCTCCAAATATTATCAAAAGAAAAGTGATGTTAGGGATTTTGGTCATTTTGGATCCCATGGTGATTCTTGTTTCACTTCAAGATGAGACATTTCTCCTTCAAGGATGCATCTCTCAAAATTTAGATAGAAAGTTAGATTTGGTGCTCTTCTACCATGCTGGAGTTGATAGTGAACCCCATAGCTCCCATAAATCTTTCTAAATCAAATCACTTACTATAAATGAAGATAAAAATCCATTCATTGTTTCTATGCAACCTTGTGAGATGTTGGCCCACAAATGTATTTGATATTAAATAATGAATATAAATTATAATATTTGCACTGTAAAATTAAATGCATATAAAAGATAAAATCAGACCCTAGATGTGGTTTTTATTAGATTGTAGCAAGTTTCCTTATCATATTAAATGAGATAACTTGACCTATAAATAGCCCAATCTAATATTAAAAATAAATCTTAAGTTTAGCTTAAGTGTAATAATGTAAAAGGGTCCCAATAATTATTAATGACTAATTAATTATTAGGAGATTACCTATTTACTCCAACAAGTTCTCCTTTGAGGTATAACATCATCTCTCCCTCTTTTTTATACCTTATCAAAGTGTGTAGTTTTTTTCATCCTCTAAGGTCATAAAACCCTTAGTTAAACCCGATAGAGGAAAGACAGGTAAAGTGTTTTTGGTCCCTAATATCACCTTAAAATTTGAGGAGAAAGAATACATGATTTCACCTTCTTATATTTTAATCTTAAAAAAAAGAATAATATGATCATTGTGATCTTTAAGGTCAATTTTAGTGTAAGGAGAGAGAATATAATTAAAAATATCCTCATGAACAAGGAAACAATTTATTTCCCTCACTATAATTAAATGTGAAACTAAATAGAATGAAATGAAGTATTTAATAAACAAGTGATACCATAAAATAGCCAGTATCTTTCAAAAATTTACTAATATGTGATTTACCTATCAAAAATGATTAATATCAATAATTTACACAAATAATTGGTACATAATTGATGGTAAATTTGAAAAAATTATAGGTTAGATGTGTTAATAAATAGTCAAATGTATCAAATGGTAGTATGGAATTTAAGTAGAAAAATATAGATATCAAAATAGGGATTTAACATTTACTTGTACATTACATATGGATGCATTAAATGAAATTTATAAAAATCACATAAGAGCACAAGTGACAAGATAAAAAGCGCAAATGATATTGCAATAGAGCTACATAATAGTAGAGAAGAAGTTGGTCATATTTCTAAATAAATAAAAAATTCCTACAAAACCATAGATGGTGGGTGTTGAAATAAAAACTAGAATGCTAGTGATCAAATAAGAACTAGAAACTAAGAAATATAAAGACATAAATGATTAAAATAGCCTATTTAGAGTGGAAAATAGAGACATAATGCTATAAATTAGATTCTGTGCAAAAATGTCAAAATGGTGATGTAGAAAGTAGAGGCATTGATATCATAAGCTTGGAAAATATATCCTTGAACCAAAAAATATGGGTTAGCATGAATTCAAACTAGTAAAATGGACACTCAAACAAGTTAATGTTTAAAATCCACCACCAAAAATTATCTCAAGTAAATTTATAAAATTTAAAAGGAAAGCCATCACAACCTAGAGATTTTACATTAGTCTTGTCAAGTATGACTTCTTGGAGATCATCTAGTGAAGGAATCTTATCAAAAGCTCCTAATTGAATTCACGCTTATCAACATGGTACAATATTAAGGAACTATTTAATTTATTTCTCTCATTCCTAGAAATTCTCTTGAGCTTGAAAATGACTTATATGGTGCTAAATAAAAGCATTCAAAACTTTGAAAATTTTCTCAAATGATTATTAACCTCTTAAATAGCTATTATTTTCTATGAAACATTCCTAGCTCAAAGGGATTGAAAATTATTTAGAGACCTTGTTATTGACCTCCCATTAATGAAACTTGGATTTGGTTTAGGCTTATTTTCCATAACACACATTTAATTTTTAATTTTGAAGGTGTAACTTAACTACTTAAATTTGTAATAATTCATCAAAGGATTGAGCTTTGATATTAGTAATCATGGTTATATAATATTTATGGTGAATGCATATTAACTAATTGTTCTAGATGGAAATTCATATACTATCATTTGATTGTCCAAGTAAATACAAATTGCATTACTTTGGGTTCATGTAACAAGATACTAAGCATGTTAGATGTGTACAAGTGTGGGCCAATACTAGAGGAGAGACGTGTTCAAGAGAAAATATTTGTTCTCAACCTTTTTCTTCTTAAATTTCTATTCATCCCAAAGCATATTAAAAAATGGTCAAAGAGCACAACATTCGTGAAAATTTCCACTAAGAGAGAATACAAACTAACTACTTAGGATCAAGTACAATAAAAAAAATTGTGTCTCTATGAAGCCTCCTAACAACTATTTTTTATCCATAGGGGAGTTTAGACCATGTGTACCACATGTTGGAGTCTTTTTGGTGGCCTAAATTTAGGTCATAAAGGTCAATTTTACTATGCATACATAAAACCATATATATCCCTATCCAACAATCCATTACATTAAGAGAGAACCTTTCTTATCTAACTCCATTCAACCATATTAGAGTTAGCATTCAATATCCTTTGCGCACCATTATAAAATTTAAGGTGAATAGCTAAAAAGTAAATTATTCAATAACAAGATGTCTTGGAACATTAATCCTAATGTAGTTATACCAAACATAACACCAAGAATCAAATTTGAGACATTTAATGTAGATTTGATGTTAATTCTAAAATAAAGAGTGGCACTAAATCTAATGCACAATTAATATAAGCCATGTCTAAAGCTTTCCATTTTCAACACTTGACAATTTGTGTGGTTCCATTAAAAATAAAATAATTTTGACATTATATACATAGATAAAATGTTGAAAGATGTTTGATGGAACCTATATCATAATTGAAAAATAAATTGATAAGTAATATTATTCATCACACTAATGAGTAAAAGTGTACTAATGTTCCACTTTACCCTCGTTACATGTCATAATTATTATTATTTTTTGAATAAAACGATTATAGCATTATCTAAATTTATCAATTACTAAAATTGACCTAAGAATTTTGGATTTTTCAATGGATGAAACAAATATTGTGCTCAACTTTCTAGAATAAAAACTAGACATATGAGGTGCACTTATAGCAAGTTTGGTGTATTTTTTTTTATTGTTAAATTTTGAGCATATTAAGGATCAACTATTGACACCAAAAACACGGGCCTAATTCTCCAAGTATTAATATCACAAATTTGCAAAGAACCGACTGCTTTATTGCTTGTCTATCGAATGCATAGGTTTACAACTATATAGCCACCGTAGGAGAATCAAAATCAGAGGAAAAAATCCATTAGTTAGCTTATACAAAAGCAATCTGTTAACTGTTTGAAGTGCAGTTGGAAGCAACATGCCTAACAGCAGTTGCATGTTGGTAACAGTAGTTGCACATTAGTTAACTGCACTAACAGAGAGTTAATTGCGCTAACAAATCTTCATCATATTACTACTCCACAGGGTGAGAAGCGGGAGTTTGAAATCTTTGAGAAGAATAGGCAAGCGATATCTAAACCAAAAGGTCGATCACTTCTACTTGTTCTTTAGTCTCTCTACTCCATAGGGTGACAAATTGGCAAAGAATTGAATGAACTGATGAACTTCTCAGATGCGCTATTTAATACCATGAGGAGGAGGAGGAGGGAGGCGAGGGTTTTCAAATATCAATTGCATTTACTTGGTAGTTTCCTAAGCAATGCATCAATTCGCTTAACTTTTATAGAAACATTGGAAATCAAGGCTTGTACTATAGAAACAAGCTCGTTGCTCACGTTTATAAAGTACCATGTGATAGAATTGGTATGGTGGTCCTCATAGATTTGTACTTTCCTTGTGGACTCTTCTAAGTTACGATTCCTGAAATAGTGTTCAATTGCTTGGGGAGCAAGTCTTGGGTCAGTATGATGTGAGGACAATATATTCATGGTCCTGAAAATGGGAGTGTAATAATATTCAAGGTCCAAAACAACAGCCCTGCCCTTAGCTAAGCTTATGACTTTCTCCAAAGTGATACGACTTTTAAACCCACTTTCTTGTATTGTCGTTGTTTCTAACCTAATTCCATGAACCTGATCCTTTTCTGTCGTTCATTTAGGGTAGCTTTATTTTCGAATGAATGTTCAGATTCAAGAGTAAGTGTTCTGACCAACCATTCAGCTTGGCTTACCACAGAATCTTTTGTGTTTTCATTGCAATATACGAGGGGTCACACTAATGACATGGAAAGCTAAAAAGGTGATGCTCTCATTTTGAATGAATTGTTATATTCTATCTTATTTGTTGTTGTGTATTTTTGTCTGGTTATTCTCAAATATTATTTATTTTAATGGTCAAGAGTAAATTTTGCTTATTAAATGTACGAATTTAATTATCTATCATTTTTTCATAAGAATGTGATGCAAAATTGTTATTGATAATTTGACCATTGAATAATGTGATGTTTTAAATAGAGTGCTCTTGCATCCACTTATTCCTTGTATACTCAACTTATTATTGATGTTGCATCAAATAAATAAGATGATTGAAGGTTTAAATGCATTAGCATTCTACATTCTTGTAATGCATAGTTAAACCTTACCTAAACCTACTACAATGGACATTGAAAATATTACATCATCTTTATCTATCCATTGTTCATTGATTTTTATCTTAAATGTCATGGTAGCCTTATTGACATAGAACCTTTTTTTCCTTTTGATGGCATACCTTCTTTTATACATTATGATAGTTTTTAATATCTATGAGATGAATTATGTGATGATAGCTATAGACAACTAAATTTATCCTTTGACTAATTTTGATAATCTTCGTCACCATCTCTAAATTGATTAAATTTACATAATTATATTTTACATTATTCAACTTATGTTAATTAAATAATTTTAATTATTGAATTAGTCTATCTAATACTTCTTCTAAATATTAATCAGATAAATTAAGATATTTTACTTGATTAATTAATCTCTATAATAAGGTTCAAACTTAAATTATTAAAAAAATAATTAATTTGATTTCATCATACACATTCATAAAAATTAAATAAATGCCAATGTTTATTTAATTCCCTATTTTATTAACTTTTCTAATTGCAAATAATTAATTTTATTAATAATTTGTGCCAAGTCGAAACATGAAGAATTAAATTTATTGGGATCCACATCCCAAGACTAATTTATTTATTAGTTTTAATAGGATTTTTGTGTTTGTAGGTTTATGTCGATGCCCCCTCCCCCACCCCTACAATAAATGCCTATGCTTCATATAAAGTCACTTTCATTCTAAAGTGGCATCTTTGCTATGCACAATGCATCCATATTGGCTTGATATTCTTTTTTTATTTTCATTCATTTTCACCATTTTATATGTTTTGGACTTATTTTGGAGGATTATCAATATTTAGCTCCATTAACATTGTTTTCTAACAATTTTAAAATATGATAATGTATTTATATTGTAGGTTTTGAAGGGTTTTTGGACACATTCTATTTTGACACCAACATTTTATATAAATATTTCATTGTATTCTCATGTTTCCTCTACCCTTTGGATTGGTACCCATTCAAAGTGATATTGGGGATTGAAAAATCGTATTGTTCTCTTCTTTTTTTTGGATTATATCCTAATGAAACTAAGTGTGTATGCTCTCACCTTATTCTATATGGAATTATTGTGTGAAAAAAACCTTAGTCTTTCCTTCCTATTAGGTAGCTTGCCTAAATATTTCATCATTATAGTGGATGACCTTAATTAAATATTTTGGTAGGAATAAAAATGAGAAGAATAAAATTTATAGCCCAAAGGATATATCATCATATCTAGCATAACCTCGTTATGAACCTTGAGGGGATGGGGTGAAGTGAAATTGGGTTTTGTGTTAGCAACATGCTTGTAGATGGGATTTTTTTTATGGATCTAGGCCTCACATATCCTTGTGATATGTAGAGGATATCCTCTAATAATCTTGTAAAGACTATTTTAAGTTCTTGTATCCTTTCTTTATTTGTGGTGCACTAGTAAATTATTTGTCTGCAAAATTAATTCACATCATACTTTTGAGTTATTGAGATAGAGATTATTGTCAGAAAGGCCTTGGCTTCTATTCTATGGGTGAACCACCAAAAATGTATCTCTGACCTGGGGAAAAATGATTCCCCTTTCTAGGCTCTTAGTGTTTTTCACCCTAGGAGCGCTTGGTAAGAGAATTGCACTATTGCCCTAGGTGGATATGTGGGTTTTTGGTGGCTACATTCAAAAGTGAGAAGGTTGATTGATGAAGGTTGTGATAATTGTGTGTGATGTGTGGCTAGAACTGAAATTAAAATTATGCTAATGTAAATGTATGCAATGTAAATAAAACAAAACAAAACTAATGGAAAGTTGCTCTAGAATGACCTAAATGTGTATTTTCTGGAAAATAGTAGAGGAGGACAGAAGATGTGTACCTGGAAAAGTGATGTTGCCACTGAATTCTCTTAGGAACCTCTGGAAAATGTCTAAACTGAGGAAAAGGACACTTACACCAACTGGGGCGACTTAGTCCTCCAACTTGAATATTTTTCCAGAAATAGATTTCAGGGAGATGGGTGCCCAAAAATGCAAAAACCCTTTTTTTTGCTTAGCACAGGGACAAGGTTGTCATTAGGGGTGACCTAGTCCTCTTGTAGATTTTTGAGGAATTAGGCTTCGATCTTGTGCGTCCTGGTTGATCTTTCCCTTTTCTACAGTAACTCGTGACAAAAACTCTTGAAAGTGACCTATAGCTTGTCTCCTTGTCCTTCTAGGGTTTGAAGCTTGGATGTGACTTGAGGAGAATGTTGGTACTTCTTGCAACACTTTGTACTTAACCAAATCTGCATCAAAACCTACAATCACATGCAAAGACCCAGAAAGTATTGGGGTTAGGAAATAAGGGTTTTCCTAAGTCAAACCCCTTTATAGGTGATTAAATCCAAATGAGATGAAAGCAAAGGAATGTAAGATTGAATGAAAAACTTGGTGGAAATGCTTACCAAACTATTTTTGTTGATGGTCTTCAACATGCATGAGAAGCTAAGATGGAGATAGCTTGTAAAACCTAATGCGTGTATGCTTGCTTGTGAAGTCTTGGTTGCTTGAGCACTTGAGAAGAGAGAAGTAAAAATGAGCTTGGGAGAGAGAAAAGTGAGGATGAAAACCCTTATTTGTACATATGAAAAAATATTTTTTCTCAAAATACAACCTAATAGGTCGACCTTAGGGTTTTGGAGGCAAAATTTTCATTATCTTTTATTTAAAATTTGAATTTTATGCCTAAAGGGACTAGGTCACCCAAACTAGCGACCTAGTCCACTTGGGAAAATTTTAGTGGTGGTCAGGAATTGATTTGTGTTTATTGAAGTTAATCAGTTTTTCCTCTTGAAACAAACTTAGGTCGGGACTAAAGATGCATTAAAGGGGAAAATTATCATTGAAAAGGGGTTAATTAAGGGGTGATAAGCCTAGATAATTGTGAAAATGTAGCACAACACTTTACAACACTCTGTCTTAGGGCCTAGGAAGGTGTAAAAATGTATTATTTAGGTGATTTATGTTGAAAGGGTCTTAGAAAAGTGAGGAAATGTATTACAACACTTCACCACACCTTAGTAAAACATCGTTACGTTATTGATAAATTGCAAGCTTACAATGTTGAATCAAGGTAAACAAGGCCAAAATGAGCAAAAAAGTTCCAAGGTATACACTTTTTGGCAACCAATTTAGACCCCACTTTAGCTAGAGTGTGAACTTACTTTAAAGTCACACTAATTTAGTTTAATTGTGTATGTCAAGCAGGATCAAATGTACTCATGCTACTAAGGTGAGATGAATATGACCAAGAGGGATGATCAAGCCCCCAAGATCAAGATCCCATGGAAAACTAAACATAAGTATAGAAGATCACACAAGGGGTGATGAGAAAAAGTAACATCAATGTTTGACCATTTTTCCATCTAGTTGTGCATCAGATCTAGGTTGTTTGTTTGAAAATGAAGGATGTACTCACTTTGGACTGACGAGACTTTCGCTTATCCATCGGGTGAGAATTCCAAAAGGTGGTGAGATAAATACACATGGTTGGTATGAAATCACACACACAAAAAGGTGGATATGGGGAAATTCATGCTACTAGTTGGGCTTCCCTCTCAACCATACCAAACTTATACCACCTGATAACTTTGATAAGCTGCCACAAAGGACAAGGGTGTGGTTCATGAGATAAGGAAAGCCTTGGATGCTTAGAACCCATGAACAAGTATAACATGGCACTATAGTCATGCAAATTGTGTTATGCAATGTGGCCATGTATGCACAAATTAAAAAGTGCAACGTGGGTATGTGCATGATCATGATGGGCCAAAAAGTGGTCATATGTAAGCCATATGATGGTCCATGTGGTTGATGAATTTTTTTTACCCAAAATTGATGAAAAGAAAAGGGTTTTTAGAGGAGATTCTCAGCTTTCCACCAATATAAATTATGTTGTACTTTGAAATTAATAAATAATTATTATTCATTTTCTATTAGAATTATGAATAAAGTCCTAATTGATAGGCTGATTGAAAAACATCTATAACTTTCAAATGGTATCACATTTTTTGAATCCGAAACATGTGTCACATTCTATGCTTTTCATACTATAGGATTAAAAAATTAAAAAATGAATTTCATGAATTTTTGACCCAGTTGAGGTGGTTAGACAAACGAGCTTTTATATTTTCTAAAAGTTGTAATAAAAAAATCATAATTAATTATTTTCTTGGAAAAAAATTATTAAAAAATATGCATCACACTAGGACACTAGCCCTCTACTTATATCTAAAAAATTATTAAAAAATATTATCATTTTATTGTGGCTAGGGTGGTCAGATAGACACCTACTTCTTATTTTTCCCCTGAAATTTAAATACTACTCCATTGAAATTTCAAATTTCACCAATAGAATGTTTTTTTTCAAATAAAGGTCTAGTAGTTTAGAAACTACATTCAATTTTCTACAGATTCTATTTTTACATTTTTTTGAAATAATATATATAACGTATTCAAATTTTTACGTCAATTTGTCTAACTCTGATTTTTTGTATTTTTATTGCCACTTAAGGGCCTATTTTTTCCATGATGATCCTGCACATACCCACATGCAAAATGCAAAAGTAAAAAGTGCAAAAATGAAAAATCAAAGTGTTTGAAGGAGTCTTTTTTAGTTCATATGAGGTCTTTAACTTAGGGGAACATTATGTGAAATGTCTCCAAAAGAGGACCAATCAAAGGATAGAAGATTCACAACTTAGGAGATGCAGTGCATTGCATAAGGCCACTAAGAGGAATACAATATGCTAAGATAAGTCACGCTTATGGAAGGAATTATACTAAATTTTATCCACAAAGTGAGAAACGAATCATGTGAACTGACAAGGCTATGCTAAGAAGCATGAACAAATAAAAATAAAATATAAGTGTAGAAAGTAAAATAGTGCCAATGTATGCCCCCACTTTAAAGATATTTCTACACACCACTTTGTGAGAAATTTATTTAAAGTAGAGAAAATAAAAATGCGAAGGGACATGAGACCCTACTTGAAAATACCAATTTCAAGTGATAGGTATCCAAGAAGGGCTACATCATGCAAAAAAGAAGAAAGCAAGAGAAAAGGGGGATATGCCCCCAAAAAGAAAAACACAAAACACATAAGGATGCAATTTTTGTTGTAAAGAGCATGAAAATATCATCATCCCCCCAAATACATAGAACTGGAAGAAGGACACATAGAGAGAAAAAGAAAAATGAAAAAGAAGAGTCATTTTGGGTCAACATGGAAGAGACATAGGATGTCTCAACACTTTCCATCGTCCGCACAAAGGACTGTAGAAATTTTAAAAAAAATACAATCCCAAAGGTGCCTTGTTTTTTAGTCAACATGAACGAAACATTGTGGTCTCAATTCCTTGCATCATCCTCAAATGAAAGGGAAAAAGGAAACAAAAATAAAAAGAGGTTGATTTGGGTCAACATGAAGGAGACATTGTAGTCTTAATGCCTTGCATCATCCCCAAATGAAAGGTAAAAGGAAAACAAGAAAAAAAGAAGTTCATTTGGGTCAACATGAAGGAGACATTGTGGTCCCAATGCCTTGCATCATCCCCAAATGAAAGGAAAAAAGGAAAAAGGGAAAAGAGAAAGGGGTTCATTTATATCAACATGAAGGAGACATTGTAGTCTGAATGCCTTGCATAATCCCCAATTAAAAGGAAAATAAAAAAGAAAAAAGTTAAAATTGAAAAGGCATGCATGACACATAGAAGAAGGGAGATACATATAGAAGAATGTCACAAAGAGTGAGAAATAATCAAACAAAATAGGGAATACACGACAAATAAATGCAAAAGGAAAAGGGAAAAAGGACTAGTAAGGAGCATGTGCGTTACTCTGCAAGCAAGTCATCTGCCTCCCAATCTTGCTCAGTATAAATTTCACGAGGGTGTCTAGCGAGAGGAATGACAACAATTGTTGAACTAGCATCAAGATCAATGCTTGTCCTAGGAGAATTATCATGAATGCTCATGGAAGAGGAGAATAGTGAATTCAAGGTTTGGTTGACCTCTTCATCGATGCGAGCATTATCATCATCTTCATCATCAAATTTGATGACAATGGTGGGGCATATGACAATATCAGTGGTGGCTTGTAAAAGAGGTGGTGTGGGAGGTATAGGATCTAGTTGCGGGGGTGGAGGAGGATCAATAGGCATGGCCTCAGGCATAGGTGGGTTGGGCTCTTCATCTTGTTCTTCCTCATGAGATTGGTGAGTGAGAGTGCGACAATGACATTGACACTTTCTAGCCTCTTTGTTCCTTTTTAATTCTTGGTCAAGGTGTGCAGGGGAAGGTGTGGGAAAATCCACCATTTTTTGTGTATCATATCATAGAGGAGGGATAGGAGGAACAATGGGTGGTTCATCCACCCTCTCTTTAGCTTTATAGACCTTTTTAGTGTGGGGTTAGAGAATGGAGTTACTATCATGATCCCTAGGCCTCTTGGATGATGTGGAGGAGGTTTTGGGAGTATTTGGGATAGACATATCAGATTTGGGTGGCAACATGGCTTCAGCTAGGATGGATAAGTCTGAGGTAGAGGGAGGTATGTTACACAGAGAAAGTTCAGATATCTTCTTGACTTTGAAATTTTGATAGGCAATGAAGAACAAGTCTCATCTAGGGGTGATGGGTTCCATAGGTTTAGGCCAAAAGACATCCAATCAAAAAGTTACCCTTAGAAGATAACGAGTCAAAACCACTATGGTGTATAGTAAATATGTCATTGTCAATAGGAAAATTCACACACTTGTGAATGATGGATGGGACATATTTGATAAAACAAAGCCATGGATGGCCAATTCGTAAGCAAAATTGGTTTGACTGAGGAATAATTAAAAAAGGTAACATCCAATGTTTTTGATCCTATTTTCAATGGGAGGGAAATCAATCCAATCATCGGGCATGAAAAACCATTGTGTGTTTTCACCCATGCACTAGGTCGATTATAGACATCTTGATCAATATTATGTAATACTAGAAACTCTTATGTGATGACATTCTCACCACATGTGGGATCTATGAGTATCCCATTGGTGGGATTTCATAGCTATGAAAAACTATGTAGAGAGGGCCATCAAGGAGGTTTTTTAATATATCTTGTGTAGATAAGGATATCTCAAGAGGTCCTTTAGTTGAGCCCTTACGATGGATAATGTCTATTGCTCCTACAATTTCATTAATAGGTGTGACATGGGTTATTAGTGAAAGAGAAGTAGAATGTAAATCTTGTGAATCCACATTCATGACATCAGGTGGGGAACTTTCACTTGGTTTGACAAACAACACATTATGATTGGGCATGGGGTTGGTAAATATTTGTAATTTTTGATTAGGGGGTTCCATGAACGTATTTCTTTTAACATTAATGCTTGCAATAGATAGGCATCTCGAATCAATGAGGTCTTGCACTAGGTTCTTTAGATGCTTGCATTGTTCAGTGTCGTGTTTGTTTTGTAAATGAAAGTAAAAATAATTAGTGGAATTATAAGGAGGTAATGGTTTGTTAAGATTAGGTGTATGGACTAGGAGGTAAAGAAATCATATGTTGTTGAAGTAATTGGGTCATGGTGTAATGAAGGGTGTTGGGCAAGGGTGTGAAAGTATGCTTAGGATCTCCATAATTAAAGGAAACTATAGACTTAATAGTGGCCACTTGGTTATTAATGGGTGGTGGATTTGAGGATGAACGGTTGAATTGGAGAAATCCTTTGTTTGGTTTACGAAAAGGTTGGGGATTAAATTGGGAAGAGTTATCAGACTTCTCCTCATGACTAGGAGTGGACCGTGAGTCATGAATACTAGTAGAGTTATGGTATTCACATAGTTCTTGACATAGGTGCATAAAGGAGGGGAACTTCATGAGAGTAAGTTAATCTTGAAGGGAGCTCACAAGGTTTTCGATAAACATCTTCTGCAGATGGGTACTGAGGATCTAAACATTAATCAAGGAATAAAGAGCTTGGTAGCATGAGATGAAATCAGTGATCTTCTCGATATTATCTTATTTACATGTCATGAGGTCTGATAAAGTTCTCTTTGGGGCAACGTGAACTTGAAAGTGACTAATGAATGCATCCACTAATTTGTTGAACAAACTAATGGAATTATTAGGAAAGGAAGAGAACCAATCTAAGGTTGCATCTTTAAGAGGTCTTGGAAATAATTTAGCGAGCAACCTATCGTAAAGAGAAAATTCACTACAAAGGGTAGTATAGGCATTGACATGGTTAGAAGGTTCACGCTTCCCCCCATACTTCTTGATTCTAGGGATCTCTATTCCATGTGGCAAGGGAGTGCGAAGAATGTTGAGGGAAAATAGGTTACTATGAACGTAGTGGGACAGGGAGACATAATGGTATTTGGTTAATGGTGGATGTTTGTTGTTGCATAGAAGTTACAGTGTGAAAGAGTTGTGTAATGAGAGGGTCACTGTAAGTTCTATGAGGTGGAAGGAGAAGTGGTAGGAATATTGAGGGTAGGGACAGTGGAAGAGGTGAGGGGGTAGGATGCCACAATAGAATTAGGAATGCTAGTGGTGATGGTGAGGGGAGGTACCACATTAATAACCTATTGCATAGTGGTTGTCACACTAGGAGGTGTATAGTTCGAAATAGAAGCAATGGTTGAAGTGGGGGAGTAGATAGTCCTCCTTGGCTAGACATAGGAGTGGGTGAGTGAGATTTCTTAGGTGCATTTTTTTCATAGATTTGTAAAATCCTCTTCATGACATGTAAGCCATCATCATGGTCAAGTAAACAATGTATGTGTTCAATGGTAGGGATAGCAGTTCTTGATATGGGTTCAAAGTTGACTTCATGTTGATAATCAATGAGATCAGCATGGATATGGAAAATCTTATCATGTGGTAGGTCATTATTATCACCAGTTGTATCCTCTAGGTGCAATGAATTACTAAGGATAGTTTATAAGCCTAATGCACCATTGTCAATACTAGGAGTTGAATTTGAAGGGATACCAAGATCTACAATGTAGGTGTTATTGGTAGATTCCATGGTCCTTGAACTTTGTCTCACAACTGTATCGGAAAAGGAACACTAAATTCTCAAACACAATTCCATAACGAAATGTAAGAAAAGGTTAGAAAATGGCTTGTAACTAGGATTCTCGAACAAATTACAAAAAGGTAAAACCAAAAAGTCATAAGACAAAAAATACTAGCAAATTTCTAGGAATTTGACATATAATAGTGCCAAAGGACTAGGTTGTCCAATGTGGCAACTTAGACCTAGTAATGATTTTTTTGTAAAATTCTTGATTTTTGGCTAATTTTTATGGGATTTTTTATATTTAAGTGCAAACAAAAACAGGAAATGTAAAAAAAAATGTTTATTCTTATTAAAAATGCAATGCAATGTGAAAATTTATCATGAATTTTCACTAAATGCACTTTCTTTTTTCACTAACCCTAGGATGCAAATAATGCAAGATTTCAATGCAATGCAAGCTATCTCTAAGATGAAATGCAAAAATTAGAAAGCTAGCTAATGGTCTATGGTTGGGTTCACCAAAATCAACCACCAAAATGTGTCTCTGACCTAGGGCAAAAGGATTCCCCTTTCTAGGCTCTTATGTTCTTTCACCCTAGGAGCGCTTGGTAAGGGAATTGTATTATTGCCCTAGGTGGATATGTGGGTTTTTGGAGGTTGCGTTCAAAAGGGCGAAGGCTGATTGATGAAGGTTTTGATAAGTGTGTGTGATGCGTGGATAGAATTGAAAGTAAAATTATGCTAATCTAAATGTATGGAATGTAAATAAAACAAAACAAACTAATGCAAAGCTACTCTAGAATGATCGAAATGTGTGTTTTATGTAAAATAATAGAGGACAAAAGATGTGTACCTGGAAAAGTAATTTTTCCACTAAATTCTATCAAGAACTTCTGGAAAATGTCTGAACTGAGAAAAATAACACTTATGCCAACTAGGGCGATCTAGTCCTCCAACCTGAAAATTTTGCCAAAATAGGTTTCGGGGAAATGGGTGCCCAAAAATGCAGAAACCCTTTTTCGGGATTAGCATAGGGACAAGGTCACCAATAGGGGTGACCTATTCCTATTGTAGCTTTCCAAGGAATTAGGCATTGATCTTGTGGGTCCCAGTTGATGTTTCCCTTTTCTACAACAACCTATGATAGAAACTCTTGAAAGTGACCTGTAGCTTGTCTCCTTTTCCTTCTAGGGTTTGAGGTTTAGATGTGACTTATGGATAATATTGGTACTTCTTGCAACACTTTGTACTTCACCAAATCTACATCAAAACCCACAATCACATATAAAGACCCAAAAATTATTGGGGTTAGGAAACAAGGGTTGCCTAAGTCAAACCCCTTTGTAGGTGATTAAACCCAAATGAGATGAACGTAAAGGAATGTAGGATTCAATGGAAAATTTGATGGAAATGCTTACCAAACCTTTGTTGTTGATATTCTGCAACATGCATGAGAAGCTCTAATGAAGATAGCTTGTAAACCATGATACTTTTATGCTTGCTTGTGAATTCTTGGTTGCTTGAGCACTTGAGAAGAGAGATGTAATAATGGGCTTGGGAGAGAGAAAAGTGAGGATGAAAATCCTTATTTGTACATGTGAAACCCTAATTTTTTTGAAATGAAACCTAATAAGCCGACCCTAGGGTTTAGGAGGCAAGATTCCTATTGATTTTTATTTAAAATTTTAATTTTATGCCTAAAGGGACTAGGTTGCCCAAAGTGGCGACCTAGTCCACTTGGGAAAATTTTAGTGGTGGTCAGGAATTGATTTATTTTTATTGAAGTTAATCATTTTTGCCTCTCGAAACACAGTTAGGTCACGACTAAAGGTGCATTAAAGGGGAAAATTATGATAGAAAAAGGGTTAATTTAGGGGTGATAAGCCTAGATAAGTGTGAAAATGTAACACAACACTTTACAATACTCTATATTAGGGCTTAGGAAGGTGTAAAAATGTATTATTTAGGTGAATTATGTTGAAAGGGTGTTAGAAAAGTGAGGAAATGCATTACAACACTTCACAACACCTTAGTAAAATATTGTTAGGTTACTGATGAATTGCAAGCTTACAAGGCTAAATCAAGGTAAAGAAGTCAAAAATCTAGTGGAAAAGGCCAAAATGAGTTAAAAAGTGCCAAGGTATACACTTTTTGGTAACACAATGGGATATAAAGATTATGAAATAATATTTTCATTCTCAATCTATCCTCAACTTAAAATATATTATGCTGGGGATCCCATGAAATTTGACACTCCCACTTGACAATTGATAGGTCTTGCATGTGATTGACGTGTCTTTTTATGAGAAACCTTCAAATTGGAAATAAACAAGAAATAAATACATTTTTTTTTAAAAGGTTTTTTTATGTGTTGATGAGGTTTAAAATTATATTGTTAGTGTAATTAATTAATTATTACACTAGAATAAGTTAACTTAGGTCCTAATGAATCATATTAGTCCTAGGTTTCATTTAATCATTTAATAAAGTTGTTGAGATAAGATTCCCTTCTAGAAGATGAGTTGTCTTTTCTAGAACTTATCTCCATCTTGTTATCATTCCATAGGTAGTTGGTTAGGGTTTCTTGTTGTCACATGAAGTGTGATTTGAACACTTGACAAAATCCTTTGCATTCTAGGTTTAGCACTTGCTATATAATTAGGCATATATACTCTTTGTAAAATATCTGATAGATCATTATATAATATTATTCTTGTTTTAGCCTAGACATATTTGCTTTGAGGGTTTACAGAAGATTCTCTTGTTTGTTATGAATATCTGTTGCATGTGATAGGTGATTGCTTGCAGGTGATTCTTGGGGATTGTGAGGTTGAGATTTATCAACTTCTACATGGTATCAGAGCAAAAGGGAATTGATAAAATATACAATGGATCAATCCTTATAAAAGGAGATCATGAAAACCCTAAAGAAACCCTAATAGGAAAAACCCTAAAAGAAGCCCTAATAGGAAAAAATTTAATAATTAATATAATTATTAAATGTCACTTTATGCAAACTAATGTGAAATCTTAAGAAGGGAATAAAGGTAACTTAATCAACATAATTAAGTTAAAACCTTTACTCTAACACCCCCTCTTAAGATGAGCAACAGTGCCACTACAAACAAATGCAAGAAAGCAAAGGTAACTACAATGCAAGAAGGAAAACATGGATTGAATAGGAGGTCTGTGGAGTTCACACCTGATTCAGTTATCATCAGATACTTGGAGAGTAGAGTATTAATTGCTACTGGGGTGGTGGATCACTCATCTCAGTTGTATCCCTTGCAAATTTTTCTACTAGTGGTGCTTTTGTTCATCACACTTCTAGTGTGAATCATCATTTAGAGGAGACATTTGGCTACTTGAACATTGGAATTCTTATTGAAAGTCCTACTCTTGAGCCATCCATTCCATCTCCTCCACCTATTGTTGCATTTGTTGATACTTCTATGACTACAAATGTTGTTTCTTTTGTTTCAGTGCAACAGGATCTAGTTGATCATCCCTCTTTGGAGGTTCCTATTCATTCTTCACCTACTTTGACTTCTTCATTGGTTGAGGTCACACCTGCTTCAGTGGAGACATCTTCGGCTACACCTACTTCACCTTTAGAGATTGCCTTCATTCGGCCTCTTCCCTCTCACTTCTTTCAGGAGATGCAGTTTCTTCAATTCTTTTGGGGCTACTTCATTCTGGGGGGGATCTGTGGTATCTTTCTTCCTCTCTTCTGGGGGGCTTCTTTCATGTATCTTTGTGATGCATGGTGTTCTTGGGGGGGTCATATGGAGTCCTCCATCTTTCATCACTTAGTTTCTCTTTGAATTCTATTTTGGGGAGGATTTTTGTTCCCACTGGGTTTTCTCCTTTACCTCAGTTAGTTTAGTTTGCATTTCATTTGTACTTGGGTACCTAAAATGGCCATCAGCATCATGCATTATCATTGCATTTTTCATTTCTTCCCTAAGTTGCACTTATGGGGGTGTGTTAGTGTAATTAATTAATTATTACACTAGCATAAGTTAAATTAGGTCTTAATTAATCATATTAGTCCTATGTTGCATTTAATAATTTAATAAAGTTGTTGAGATAAGATTCCTTTCTAGAAGATGAGTTGTCTTTTCTAGAACTTATCTCCATATTTTTATCATTCCCTAGGTAGTTGGTTAGGGTTTCTTGTTGTCACATGAAGTGTGATTTGAACACTTGGTAACATCCTTTTTCATTCTAGGTTTATCACTTGCCTATATAATCAAGCATATGTACTCTTTGTAAAATATCTAATAGATCGTTCTATAATATTGTTCTGGTTTTAGCTTGCACATATTTTCTCTGAAGGTTTACAAAACATCCTCTTGTTTATTCTGAATATTTGTTGCATGTGATAGGTGATTGCTTATAGGTGATTCTTGGGGACTATGAGGTTGAGATTTATCAACTTCTACATATACCACCCAACCATCCATAAACTATGTGAACATACAGCTTCCAAAATAGAACCAATATCCTACTTCATACCCATTTTAGTCTACCCCTTTCATAGACATTTTCCCCCAAACTCTAAGCTCCAGAAATCAAACCAAATATTTGAAATATTAAACCATTTCAAAACCCTATCTGCATCATCCAATCCTTAAAACTAATATTCAAAATTTAAATCCAACTTAGATCCCCTTGTCCTAACCCATTCATCCTGTAATGCCTCGCCACACAACCCTAGAGGAAGTTGCAAACAACTACTTAAACAAGATAATTTTTATTTTTAAAAGTATAATTAATAAGCAAGTTCGCTAACTAATGCCAACAACCTCTAAGGTTATGAGATAGAGGTTATATAGAACCTCAACAAAAAACATGATTTAAACCATGCCATTCAATTACTAAATAAATTAAACACATGCATTCCAAATAAGATAGACTACAACAAGCATAAGAGATAAATTTCAATTCAATAATCCATTCTTTAAATGATAAGGTTACAACACTCATTCCCTGAATGAGGCAAATCCGATAAATATAATTGCAATTACACCTTCCACCTTGCTAACAACTAAGGGGTAAAATAATAAGAACAACTGAAATAAAATAAAGCAAGAACTGATACTGAAACCAACGAGCTCTCCAACTGGAAGTCTCGTCCACAAGAACATGAAGATAGAACCCAACAGATTTAGGTGCATGCCACCCAACCAAGTGGAACCCAAAAGGCCACCACCCATGCTAGGAGATAGTAACCAAGAATCCTAGCCAAAACCATCTACCTCTAGACATAGGCTAACATAAACTGAACCGAACTGTAGCAGCCAAACACATGTACAACACAAGTACAACTTAGATACCATGCAAGTACAACACAAGTACAACTCCACATGGTCACATTGCTTCAAGAAATAAAGCAGATCAAGTATGTTATGAGAACCATACACACAAAATTAAACACCAACCATGGTCACATCAGGTATGTTATGAAAACCATACCCACAATAAACAAGTACCAACTATGGTAACACAAAGTGCCATCACACAACACACCATGAGTTACCCACTATGGATCATCAAGATGGTGGCCTCGATCGATTCTCAACCCTCATACATACTAAAGCAAAATCAGAAAATGAATTGTTGTCCGAGACAGAGTGTCATCACATAGTTCATCATGAGTTACCCACTGCGGATCATCAGGATGGTGGCCAGAACCAATCCCCGAACCTCGTACTTACTAATGCAGAATCAAATACCTTTCGTACAGACAAGATAGACGACCTTGCCATTACCGGCCTTCCCACCCATCCCAAGCCTAACCGAGCACTTGGGTCTATGAGTGAGGCATAATTATCTTCATTAATGAGAAGTTAGTCCTAATCTTCTAAGTGTTGTATTTAATTATCACTTGATTAAACTAATACACACTCCAACACTGGAGGCAATAAACCACATAACAAGGTCACTCCATACAAGGAGACACAGATCCCATAATCCTCTCCTAAACCAAGGAGCTACAAAACATCCCCATTTGTGAAAACCGGGTTATAACATAGACACAACCTCATGCACTATCCAAGAGACTTCATAACAGGTTGACAAACATCACACAACAACCACAGAAATGAAAATCCCATCTGGAGGACTTACGAATAAAACACTCCTTTAACCCATTTCCCTAAACAAGAGTACGAAGGGAATATTCACTGAAGGCACATGAAATAAACTACTTATGGATATTCCAAATCCATTCCTCATTACATTACGTAATTCATTACCTTGATAAAACTGAATTAAGAATTCATCTTTTCAAATAAGGGAGAAATTAACACTAATATTTAATTCCCTAATTTCTCTTAATAAAATAAGCATTTTCAACTATAACTCAGAACATTTTGCTCTAAAATAAATAACCGATTGCCCTTGCAAACTAAATCATTATAGAATAAATCAATTAATTTCATTATTTAAGACATATTACTTTCATCTCCATTAATTTTCCTTTTCAAATATATTGTTTTTAAAATAAAGAATAATAATTTGCTTAAGAACCCAATATTTTAAATCCCTCCATTAAATTTAAATCAGGATAATAATCAAATCATGGGCTCAAAATTTGATACCTTACCAATTACATAGTAAAATCATGTTTTTATTTTACTCCATAATCACAAAATATATTAATATTTTAACATTATAAATAATATTTAATATTATAAAATATAATATTTAATATTATAAAATATAATATTAGAATATTATATATTATAGTTTAAATTAAAAAAAGGTCAAAAGATACGGCGCGGGTTTCCTCAGGCCACGCACCCACGTTTTAGGGTAGGGTAGCTGCGGTTTTCTTTAGGGTGGCGGTGGATTTACCAGGGACGATGGATGAAGTAGGGCGGCTGAGTTACCGGTGCCAACACTGGTAGTGAGGTCCAGGTGCGGGCGGTTTGCAGGGAGCAGCGACTATGTGAACAGTGGCAGTGATTGTTCCCACAACAACTACAGCGAGGGGGGGGGGTGGTGGGTTGGAAAGCCGCGCTGGGTGCGGTTCCCTTCCCATGCATCTCCCATGGGGGGCACAGTGGGGAGGTGATCCCCCAACGCCGCCTCCCACAGGTTTAAATTAAAAATTTTTATTTTTTTATTTTCTTATTTTTCTTTACTTTTACAATAACCTCCAGATTTTTCGAAATCCACGCCTCTTCTCAAGGGATTTTTTTGAAATTTTCCCACAGCATAATCTTAATATAAAATATTATATATATATATATATATTTAAATCTCCAAAAGATAGATTTGCATGATTAATTGAAGAATCAAATTAAAAAGACAATTTTCCAGCCAAGAACACATTTCTTTCCATTTTTTTTTTAAAGAAAAGATCACATAAAAACAAGGTTTTCAATATGAAGTATGTTTTAACATGAGTATTTCTTGCAACCACAAATAGGTTTAACCATTTCCAAATAGCATAATAAATTGGAAATCCTTTCAAATTGAAACTACTAATTGAATGAACCTGATTTCCTTGAGTTTGAGGGGATCCAGAAACGGTCCTCAGCTCCCAACCTCATCTCCACAGATTTTCACAACCACAATCCAAAACCCAGAAAATGCAACAACTTTTCCCCTCCTCCATTTTCAACTTGTCCAAATTTTTCATAACGCAACATTGAGAAGAGAAATTCAAACATAAGGATGAAACCCTAAAAATCCTACAACCACCGCCATAAATTTTTCAAAATAGAAAAGTAGAAAAATATCTAATTTCTTCAATTTTTGAATTCAAACTTTCAAACTTGACTTTTAAATCATTTTTCAATGTTTCAATTCCAAATTTCTCAAATTGACTTTTATATATTTTCTTTATTTTCAATCTCCACAATATAACAATAACTTCAATCATAAATAAATTAAATTCTTTCAACATCATAAATTTAATTAATTAATAAATAGATTTAATCAATGATTAAATTATTTATTAATTAAATTAAATTAATAATAAAATAAATTACATTTCAACATAATTTTTAGATCAATTTAATCAACAACTAAAATACATTAAGCCATTTAATTACCCTTTTCTAGCTTGAAATTAAATAACAAAGAGAGGGAACAATATTCAAAGCAACACAACGCGACAAACAGTTGACGACTTGGCACATAAAACCTAGCTACTATCTCTCAATCGAATACCATTGGGCATTGAACACACTCCAACCTGTGAAACCAGGTGGAGTCGATGTCTTGTACCTGTCAACGTGCAAATCAGGTACACAACAACATATAATATAACCAACATAAAATGCACACCGTGGAGAGGAAATCACGGGATCACAGGGCACTCGCAAGCGAGTGATGCGATACCGTCCCCTTCACCAATACAATGCAACTAGATGACAATTCTAACATACTATTATAATCCAAAGCATACAACCTCTTTAATTTGAACATCTATAATGCTAATCCAAAACGTGGAATAAAGATAACATCTGAATAACCAGAAACACATCACAACAACATACCCACACAAGGACACACTATCCAACCAGAAGGAAAAACGGAGGGGTATTACACATGCTTACTTAAGACAAACTCCAAAGACATTAATCCTAGACCTTCATCCTAGTTGTTATTCAAACGAAATCCATAAACCTAAACCCACTCAAATAAAATAGAAACAGATTAGAAAAAAAATCAGAATTATGAAAATATAATGTAAATAAAAAAAAGCATAATTTATCTCTTCTCAAATATAATAAAAATACATACTTGATACAAAAATACATAGATATAAATTTCTTGGGAAATTAGTATATCACATGTATAGTTAACCAATATAACCATTTCTTACGAGCATATCCTATCTCAATTACAGGAGATAAACCAATTTAAATTACTCTAAGGTTTTGAATTCTTTCTTATCCATGCCAAATCAACCTTAATTGCCTCTAATCCATCAAAAATCATGAAAAAGTATTAACTTCTATCACCCTTGTAATAAATTGGTTTTCAAATCCTATAACATTAATCAAACATCATCCTCAACATTATATTACCCTCACTTTAGAATTTACCTATCTTAAGTGGTGTGCTAATTTAATAATCATCTAATCTAATCTACAAATTTGGGCACATTTAATTAGGAAATTATACCTTTCTAAGTTACTAGATCGAAGTTTCAAATCAAATCCTTGATTGATAACTTTCCTATATCAAGTAACAACATTTATCGCTCAAAATAAATCAAGGTCTTAAATAGGTATGACACATTTTTGATAGAAAATCAATCTAAATAACCAAAAAAATTATCCTAAACCAAATTATACTCCTATTCTCACAAATTCACCCATCAAATCTTTAACCTTACCACAAATAAATTATAATCTTAAATTCAACCATACATATATGAAAACATCTTAAAAAATAACCAAAATCCAACCATCCGCTTCCAATCTAACCTAGAAAACCTTCTTTTAAAACCCACATCAACATTGCTGGCTAAACTAAAAGCATATTTAAAATGAAAAAAATCCCAAATCCATCCTTATATGCCCCCCTACATACAATAATAACTAAACATGAAGAAATAAAATGAAACCCTTAGAAAATATAGCTATGAGTATCTTGCAAAAGAAAAAAATCAACCCAATCAACTCATTAAGACATAAGTGAAAATCAAGGGACCTTTAATACCTCAAATAATTATTTTCCAAAGTTCAAAGATTTTTTTCACAAAAAATACATACAAGACATGATGGATCACCTTATCTACCTAAGAAAATAAAACTTTCTTGAATAACTAATCAAAGAAAGTGTTAAAATACCATCTCACTATGATTCCTACAAGATGAATGATCACATATAGTAAGGAACCCCACCATAAATACCTTTATGAATCCATTTAAATATCTCCGCCCACAAAAAATTGATGACCATAGCACAAGATACATAAATAGTGATAATATGATGGAAAATTTCCATCCCAATTAATTTTCTAACACACCATAATCCTCAAAAAAATCCCCTCTTACACTCAAAACCATTCCAACAAAATCCACCTCAAAATCCCATCCAACATATTCCACCAAAGTACTCCAACCACATAACATATTGTGACCACCAAAGAAGTAAGCCTTTTTCCTTGCTTGATTTGGGAATAATTAATGAAAAATAGGACTTGATATTTCCTCAAGATCTAGTGTTGTGATGAATTTTACACATCCACCATAGGTTTTGGGCCTATCTAAGCTAAAAAAACATAACTTTTCCTTAATATAATGTTATAAAATATGTTTATTCACATCTTTACATTGAATTTAGGAGTCTTGTAAACTAAATTAGACCTAATCTAGTGTTGTAATGTTTTTTACACATTCACATGGGATTTAGGGCCCTTCTAACCTAAATAGACTCAATTTTTCCTTAATTTAGTATTGTAAAGTGTATTTATTTATACTTTCACATTGGATCTTCGACTACCTTGCATTTATAACCTTTATATCATCATTAATAGGCCCCTATGACCCCATATTGTACATCCCAAGCCATGGTTTGATCAAAAACCTGACAATATCAACATATAATCTTAAATTCTTCACTCCCTCACACTTTAGCATGAAAAAAGCCCTTGTGGGACCCATTCACCAGCTTGGGTGAATGAGTCCCATCTAGGTGGGACTCATTCACCTAAGATGGTGAATGAGTCCTATTTGGCCTATTTTTAAGGCTTTGAGCGAAAAAAGTGGGTTTTTAATTCAAATTTGTCCTATGTAAGCCTTTGGGATCAAATAAACAAGTTATTAGGTGGATTTCCTATATAAAAAATCTCTCAAATAATTATTTGATCATGCATTCATATTATCAATTCAAGCACTCAAAGGTTGGGCATTTCAAGACTTCATAAAATCATTCCTAAGGCATTCAAGGGCATATTTCTTCATCAATTATTGCAGAAATTCAATATCTATCATCATTTCAAGCATATCAAGTGTCAAACTTGTTAGTGAGGTAGTGCTACATGATGTAGCATTGAAGATCCAAGACCAAGAATTTTTCTATTCTTATTGTCAAAGATCAAGATCTCTGTCCTTCATTGCTATTTCATGTTGAGTTGTATATTCACAAAGCATCATCTAAAAGACATCATTCAAAGTATCATTGTTCATGTTTCATATCCTATGTTTCATGTTCCATTTCCTTGTTTCATTTTTTCATGATTTGGCTTAATTACCTATAATGGGGTTTGACCAAAGCAAACCCCTATTCCCTAACAATCAACACTTTTGTCATCTTTCTTTGTGTGATTGCAAATATAGGTGCTTTAAAGACTTGCAGATCATTGAAGATTAGGTTCAAGATTGTTAGAATTGTCTCCCCATTTACAAGGTAAAAATCTTCACAAAAGCTCACTTTCAGCCCCAAAAATCAAGGTTTCATATTTGGGAACCTAGAGGAACGAATTAAGTAGACTAAGAAGAGTAGATCTAGAATTTGAATTTCCAAAAAATCCAATTTGGACTCATTCACCAAGAGTGATGAATGAGTCCCACTGTAGGTGTTTTGTGAAGATCTTTACATATTTGGATACCCATTTTCCCAAAAATTACTCTGATGTAGAAATCCACAATTGGGTTTGATTCACCCAGAATGGCGAATGAGTCTTAGTAGGTCAAAAATTTAGGTTTTTCAAATTTTAAGAGTTGTTTCAGTCATCCTTCTAGGTAATTTAGAGATAGTTTTCATTCAACTAATGTTTTTCATTTCATCTTGCATGTCATAAAATTTTCCAATTATAAACTTGGTTGTGAGCCCTAATCTAATCTAATTCATACCCTAGGACAATCCCTTAACAAATATTTTACCTTTATTCCACTCTTGGGTTGAGATCTCTAGGGAATACTTGAATGTTAGCTGGAGAAAAGTGATGTTCTATGTCCAAAACCATAGAAGATCCATTTTTTGAAAAATATTTTGGTGAACTTGTATTTAAAATACCTGCTTTTCTAATTTGGAATCCATCATCATCCTTGATCTAGCATGCATTAACTTTGCATTAGTTAATTGGTATTCTTGGGTTTGCAATTTTTTCATTAGTGAAAGTACATATAAGTTGCATTTTGCATCTTAAATCATTTGAAAAATACATTTAAATTTAGGATATACATCATACAACATAAAAATCATAAAAAATCAACTTAAAGCTTCTTAAAATTTTAAAAAAAAATCCTACTGGGACTCATTCGCCACCCTGGGTGAATTAGTCCCAGTGTCCATCTAAAACTACCTTTTACAACATAAAAAATCTTATTTCTACAATTTTGTCTATTGCCATTAATTATCTATTTCATTTGTCTGAGTTTTTGTTACATGCATTTCCCTAAATGTAGCTTAAATTGGTCCATTTCATGCATTACTTAATTCTAAATTTACATTTACAACATTTCATTTTCAGATCATTGCATAGTGTAATTATTAAATTACCTTGTTTGAAATCTGAAAATTGCATTTCATTCTAGGTCTTAACATTGCATTTTAAGTTTGCATATATTATTGTTCAAAAATGTTAGTTTTATTCTTTTTGCAAGTTTGCAAAGAAAAAGTTAGGCAATAAGCATGAAATATTCATTCATTCAATACATTCCCTAGTTATGAGAGTCTGTTAGTGCAAGAGTGTGGAAATGGTTACAATCTCCTTAAACCTACACTACCTCTTATCTCTCTTATTTTTGAGGATGATGTGATAGAAGATAATACAAGAATAGATAAACATGATGATCATAATTGTTCTTCTTCTTGCAAGTATGAATGAGTATGGTGGTGGTTCCATTAATGTTTTCATTGATGTCAACATAGTTTAGGGTGTTGCAGAGAAAGGAATCATGTGATTGCAGGTGGTACATGTATATCTAAGATACTGTAGAGATGTGAGTACATGGAGCTATCTCTATGGTCTTGGAGGTGTGCTGATATGATGAGTTACCAAGTGCTTTTGAAAAAATTAATAAATAGTGAAGATAGAGTTGTGTGTGTTTAGAATGTGCTCTACAATTATTTTGTGTTTATCCTATGCTTGTGCAAATATGTCGTGTTGTTTATGGGAATCCTTCTATGATATATCCTAGATTATAGCTTTTGGTTTGATGAAGAGTGAAAGTTGTGTTCACCGATTTGTGAACTAGTCTAGCAGAGTTGTTTGTCTATGGATTGGGAGAAATGTTTCTTCTTTATAGTTCTCTTTTGGTTTTTCTCAGGTCTTGTGGATCTGTAAGAAGGCTTCTAGTGTTGTTATTTATGTTCTGGAAGAATTGTTATAGAGTTACTATGTGTGTTTGTACAGTCTAAGTGGACTGATAGAAAGTGTTCTTTGTATGAAGATTTTGCAATTTTTATGAATGATTTTGAAGGCATCTAAGAGGTATTACAATGTATGGTTAAGTGTGTTATGTGTTCTACATGTTATCCTCTTACTACAAAAATGTGTACTTCAATGTTCATTGGTATTTTCATTAAGTTTGGATGACTTGGTGTTTACACGTTATGTGAAGGATAAGTATCAATTAAGGAAGCATGTGATTCAACCAAGATGTTGTTTTAGGGCATAGTTAAGTATTAGTTTTTTCCACTCTCATTCTCTTCCACCATGGGAATTTTGAGTAGTCGACCTAATTTTAATTTTTAATATAAAGTATCTGTAGCCAACCTTCGAGAAAGTTTCTAAGGTTGAAGATGGTATAAATATAAGACAAGATGTTAAGGATTAGAAGTGACAAGTGTGAGAAGAAAGAGTGTGTGAAAGTTAATTAAGGCTACAATAATTTAATATGTTTGACTCCTGAAAGTAGTGAGGTGATGGTGTTTTAAATTATATAATCAAGGTTGTAGATGTGTGCAAGTTTTTTTGGTGGATTTTGTAATATACTTTTTCGTCTGTAGGGAGTGAGCCTCCCTTGTAGATAGTGAGTCCTATCTATAAAATGAGTCCTACCTAGATAGTGATTCCTATATGGAAAGTGAGTCCTAGATCTTTGAAAGTGAGTCCTTTGGTAGTAAGCCTCTTGTATCCAATTTTGGAATTACTATTATATTGTGAGTTAATCTTCACTGTGAATTTTCCCTTATATGGTTTTTCATGTAAATATGGTATCTCCGGTATTTTATTTTTGTTATTTCTATTTCATGCTTATAATTTATAATAGATTAAATTTGATGTGGAGTTAATAATTGTTTGAGATATATGAATGTGATTGGTGACAACTGATTCATCCCCCCTCTCAATTATTTTGTGCATTTAAAAATTTGGCATATAGAGCATTGGTTCCTTGGAGAAGATCTTAACCACTTGAGGTAGATCTAGTGGTGCAAAAAAATTTAATCCTTGTGTTTGATTGATCTAACTACAGTGACTGGAAAGTGTAGATGGTAGGTTACCCGATCTCTCTTGGCTTTAAGACTTGGAAAGTTGTTGATACAAAATATATTGAGCCGGAAAGTGGTCCTTCTCCAAATGAGATTTCTTCCTATGAGGTAAATGAAAAATGAATGTATGCAATCTATAGTACTTTATCTAAGATTGTACAGATAAAATTTATTTCATTATGCACTGCTTATCAAGTGTGGGAAAATTTGAAAGATATCTATGAAGGAAATGATAGAGTCAAATTATCAAAGAAGCTAACATCAAAGTGTAGATAATGAGAACTTGAAAATGGAAGAAGGTGAAGACATTGCAATCTACTTTCAGAGGGTTCGTATTGCAGAAATGAAGTCAAAAATCAAGGTGGTACTCTGGTTGATGAAGATGTAATAGAGAATATTTTGATGACCCTACAGGAGAGTTATAGTGACAAAGTCTTAGCTATTGAGGAAGTGTATGATCCAAATAAATTTACTGAATAACAACTATTTGAAACATTGGCTGCATTGGAAATGATGATGTTTGGAAAAGAAAAGGAGAAAATAGAAACAACCTTCAAAGCCTCTAAGATATAAGATGATCTAGATAGTGAAGGTTCAAAGGAGTTGGAAGAAAAAATTACAAGGAAATTGAATAAAGTTACTAGAAATTAGAAAGGTATGTTACCTTTTAAATGTTTTAGTTGTGAAAAATATTGGTCATTATGCTTCATGATGTCCAAATAGAGCCATACACAAAAATAAAAAATATAATAAAGACAAAAGGGACAAAAAGCTCAAGAAATTATATTATTTTAGAGAAGATACTATAATTTCTAATGATGAATATGATTTTGAGGATGATAAAGATGAATGCTTGTTTCTAGCCTTGGAGAATAAATCTGTCTACTAACCATGGAAGATGTGTAAGGGAATGTTTTCAAGAAAAAAAGAATGATGAGATGGAAGGTACTCTAGTTACTTATTTTCATGCTAGACAAGATGAAGATTGTTGGGTAATTGACAATGGTTTTCTGAATCATATTACCAGAGACAAAATTAAGCTTACTAAACTTGGAAAGAATGATGGAGGATTAGTCATTCTTGGAGATGATTCTAGTGCAAAGATTGTTGGGAAAGGAACAATTAGTTTTGATGGAAAAAACAATACTGATCATGTCTATTATGTTAATGGATTAAGGAATAATCTCTTGAGTGTTGGAAAAATGTGTAGCAAAGGATTTAAACCTGTATTCTAGGATAATACTTGTGAGATCATAAAATGGTGTGAAACTATGGTATTTGTAGGAAGAAGAAAATATGAAAAAATTTATCAACTTAAGAGTGTTGATGGTTAGTGTTTTGTGTCTCAAGTTAATGAAAGTTTTCTATGGCACTAGAGCATGGGACATTCAAACTTTGACAATTTCATCAGGATTAGTTCAAGATTATTTTTCAAGGATCTACCTAAAATCACAAATCCCACCAATACTATTTGGAGAAGTTTTCAATTGGGAAAACAAACAAGATTTTAAAGAAAATAACAATTAACTACTAGAATGCTAGAATTGGTTCATACAGAACTCTGTGGTCCCACAAAACTAGGAATTCTTAATGGTGATAGGTATTTAATGCTTTTGATTGATGATTATTTTAGAATGGCATGGGTTAATTTTCTTAGGGAGAAAGCTCAAGATCTAGATAGATTCAAAGTGCTAAATGATAGGGTAGATAATGAATTGAACCTAAGAATATAAATTTTAAGTTATGATAGAGGTGGATAATTTACTTCAAATGAGTTTAATACATTTTGTGAAGAGCATGGTATAGAGAGACATTTTTCTACTCCTAGAACTCCTCAGTAGAATGGAGTTGTAGGGAGGAAGAACTAGGTTTTTCAAGAGGGTACAAGGACTATGATGAAAGAGGAAAATGTACCTGATGTATAGTAGAGAGAAGAAATCTAAACTGTTTTTTATATTCTTAACAGAGTTTAGATCAAAGGTAACAACACAAAGACTCCTTATGAATTATGGACTAGAAAGATTCTTGTTGTTAAGTACTTTAAGGTGTTTGGAAGAAAATGTTAAATTAAAAGAGATGATGAGAGCCTTAGAAAGTTTGATGCAAGATGTGATGAAGGTATTTTCCTTGGATATTAAACTAATAGCAAAGCATATAGATGCTAAAATAAAATATTGAGAAAGATAGTTGAAAGTGAAAACATAAAAGTTGATGAAGATATGCACAGGCCAGTTGAAATAAGTGAATTTGAGCCACATGAACCTATCTTCAAAAAAATACAAGAAAAGAATAAGAAATGTGAAAAATATATTGAATAAGGAGAGACTCTAGAACCTGCTCCTAACTCCAAAATATGTACAAAAGAATCATCCAAAAGAATAGATAATTGGAGACAAAGGAAAAGCTATAACAACAATAAAAAAAAGTGGTAATAGCTGAAGTAAATTTATGTATACTTTCTAAGATAGAACCTAAACTAGTGTGTGAAGCATGCAACAATGAAAATTGGGTTAGAGCCATGAAAGAAGAATTATAGGAGATAGATAAAAATAAGACATGGGAATTTGTTCCTAGACCAATAAACAAGAATGTAATTGGTACAAAATTGGTATTCAAGAATAAGTTGAATGAAGATGGTGAAGTAGTAAGAAAATAATCAATACTTGTGTAAAAAGGTTATTCATGGGTTTAAGGAATAGACTTTGAGGATTCATTTGTTGTGATGGTAATAATGGAGGCTATTCAGATCTTTTTGGCATTTTCTGCTCACAAATATCTTAAGGTTTACCCGATATATGTTAAGTTTGCATTCCTAAATGGAGAATTATAAGAAGAGGTGTACATGGAAAAATAAGAGGTATTTTATTTATCAGATAAATCAGACATGGTCTATAAGTTGAAAAACATGCTATATGGAATTAAATAGGCTCATAGAGAATGGTATGCAAGGTTGGATAGATATTTGACACAAAAAGGGTTCAACAAAGGTTCCAAAAATAGTAATATTTATTTCAAAGTTGAAGGAAACATAATGTTGATAGTTGTTGTGTATGTTGATTATATTATTTTCAAAGGAAATGAGGGTATGTGTAAGAGATTTGTAGAGAAGATGCAAAAGGATTTTGAGATGTCTATGATTGGTGAGTTGAACTTCTTTCTTAGACTTTAAGTGAATCAAATTTATAAGGGCATATTCATTTTACAATCAAACTATGTTAAATAATTTATGAATAAGTTTGGAATGGATTATTCCAAACTGGTTTGTGCCCCTATAGTGACTGGATGCAAATTGAGTAAGGATGATTATTTTCCTAAAGTTGATAAGAGAATGTATAGATCTATGATTGGTGGACTATTATATGTTACTGCTACTAGACCGGATATTATGCATGTAGTATGTTTGGTTTCCAGATTTCAAGCAGAAACTAAAGAAACACATGTTACAATTGTGAAGAGAATACTCAGATATCTAAAAGGCACTCTAAATTATGGCCTATGGTATCCTAGGGATATTTATTTCACTTTGAGTTCTTACACTAATGCAGATTGGGCTAGTTGTATAGATGATCAGAAGAGTACAAGTGGTGGTGCATTCTTTCTTAGATGTAGGTCGGTTTCATGGCTAAGCAAGAAATGTGATTTAGTTTCTTTATCCACTATAGAGGTTGAGTACATTGCATTAGCATCTTGTTGCACACATGTATTAGGGATGAAAAAAAAACTCAAGGATATAGGAGTGATGTGTGATGAGAATATCCCTATCTCCTATGATAATACAAGTGAAATAAATATTTCAAAGAATATTGTAACACATTCAAGGATAAATATAATATCTATTAGATATCATTTCTTAAGGGAGAAGGTATTGGAGAACGAATTCAAACTTGAATATCTACCTACAAAGGATTGGATTGTAGATATATTTAATAAGTCTCTTTGTAAGGATACTTTTGAGGTATCTTTAGGAGAAGTTGGGGGCTACTACCCCTCCTTTGAACTAGGTTCACATAGATGTGCATCCATCTAGTGTATCTAAAGATTCATCATCTTTCTGGACTAATGATTGGAGTCTACTCCTTAGGGGGAGTAGAGAGTATCATTGTTGTTGTATGTGTTGTCATGGTTTCACTCTTAAGGGGGAGTGATCATAATTTTATATGGTTGAATAATCATGTAATACTTTTATTCTCCATTGATATCAAAGGGGGAGAGATAATCATGTGAAAAAGCCTCTCTATATCTAAAAAACTTGAAAGGGAGAGAGAGAATCTTACAACTAGAAGAGAGTGCAAGAAATTTTTTGTAGGATGTCTAATCTAGAAAAAAGAGAAGAGTTTGTATGTTGTATTTTATGTTTTTTCACATCATGTGTTTTGATCAATGACAAAAGAGGATATTGTTGCAAGTATGAATGAGTATGGTGGCATTGTCATTAATGTTGTCATTAAATTCAACATAGTTCATGGTGTTGTAGAGAAAGGAATCATGTGATTGAAAGTGGTACATGTATAGTTTAGATACTATAGAGATGTCATGATTACATGGAGCTATTTTAATGGTGTTGCAGGTGTGTTGATATGATGATTTACCAAGTGCTTCTAAGAAAAATAATAAATAGTGAAGAAAGAGTTGTTTGTGTGTTTAGAATGTGCTTTGATATGTGCTTTGAATTTATTTTGTGTTGATATTATGCTTGTGTGGATTTTTGGTGTTGTTTATGGGCATCCTTGGGTGATATATCTTGGATTATAACTTCTTGTTTGATGAAGAGTGAAAGGTGTATTCAACGGTTTGTGAATTGGTCTAGCAAAGTTGTTTGTTTGTGGACTGGGAGAAATATTTCTGCTCCATAGTCCTCTACTAGTTTGTTTCATATCTTGTGGATCTAGAAGAAGGATTATAATGGTGTTATCTATGTTCTGGCATAAGTGCTCATGGTTCGGTGCTCCGTAAGACTTGTTCTAGAGTTACTATGTGTGTCTTTATAGTCCAGGTGGATTGATGGAAAGTGTTATTTGTATCAAGATTGTTGTAGTAGTTTTGAATTATTTTTAAGGCATCTAAGAGTTGCTCTAGTGTATGGTGAAACGTGTTATGTGGCATGCATTTTATCCTCTTGTTTTGGAAATGCATATTGTAATGTTCATTAGTGTTTTCATTAGGTTTGGATGACCTAGTGTTTACACATTATGTAAAGGATAAGTATCAATTAAGGAAGTGTGTGATTGATCCAAGATGTTGTTTTGGGTCCTGGTTAAGTATTAATTTGGTGCACTCTCATTCTCTTCCATCATAGGAATGTTTAGTTTCTAACCTAATTTGAATATGTAATATGAATTGTGTGTATCCAACCTTGGAGAAAGTTTCTAAGTTTGAAGATGGTATAACTACAAGACAAGATGTTAAGGATTGGAAGTGAAAAGTGTGAGAAGAAAGAGTGTGTGAAAGTGAACTAAGGTAGTAGTAATTTAATGTGTTTGACTCCTGAAAGCAGTAAGTCAATGGTGTCTGCAATTATTTGATCTAGGTTGTACATCTGTGTAAGTTTTTGTTGTTGATTTTTTGTTATCTTTATTTATTTGTAGGCAATGAGCCTCCATTTTGTACAATGAGTCTTATATTGGGTAGTGAGACTCTTGTATCTAGATTTGCAACTACTATTATATTGTGAGTTAATCATCACCATGATTTTTCACTTATAGGGTTTTCCACATAAATCTATTGTCTCTAGTATTTTATTTTTGTTATCTGCATTTCATGCTTATACTTACTGTGTGCAGTGAAAATATCAAATCTAAAAATGGAAAAAACTAAGTAAATTCAATGAGAAAAGAGACACAACAACACCTCGTGATTAGGATATATTAAACACAAATAAAAGAAAGATAAAAGGAAGAGTGATTATACCTTTTACTCATGTTGATCCTTGGTTGGCCCTTGATAGTGCTTTTGATGTGTGCTCCTTGGATGGAAATCTTGCAATGATAATGGTGGTGGGTGAGTGCAATAATGGCTACGAGAATGCAAATGCAAGTGCTAAGATGCTGCAATAAAATGGTTAGAATTATTGAATGGCTTGAGAGAATAAGTGTGATAATGAATATATAAAGTCATAAGGTCCCTTAATGAATGAAAAAGGGGGATATTTATAGAAGAAATTGAATTCTCTAGAGGATTCAATGGACAAGATTGAGCCACCATGGCCAAGATGGAGGGATATGGTGAGTTGATGACTCACAGGCCCTCACATCTCACCATGTGGCGGATGAAGTGTGCAAAGGAAATGGTGAGATGGAAAGGCTACAAGTGATGTGGAAAAGGCCATGTGGTCCCAAGGTACTTACAAGTACCTTGGGATTGAAGAGGATTTCCCAAACAAGGGATTCCTTGTCCCCAAGTAGGGCTAAAAGTGACAATTGAGGACTTTCAGAAAGTCCACTCTCGTCACAATGGGGATTAGAGAAGGCATTGGAGGAATACAAGTGAATTTATAATTCACAATCTTGGAAGTAACTCATGGATAAGACAAGGTCTTTCAAAATGAGGTCTTTGTCCATGTACCTGATGTGACCTTTGAGAGGTCATGGGGACGAAAAATGCATGGGGGGAATAAGTGTGAAGTTTTAATTCACATGGGGAAGAGATGAACCCAAATAAGGTAAGTACCATGAAAGGTTGACTTAACGACATGTTAGAAAAGGTAAGTGATTAGGATCAATTAGGTGATTAGCTAAATTAATGAGGATTAGAGGCAAGTGGCTAAATATGGAGGATGTGACATTAATCTTGATTAAGGATATGCACATCCTAATCAAGGATTAATTAGATTAACCCAGATTACTAAAAAATTTATGGAGGATGGGGCATAAAGGGAATTAAATAAGTGTGTTATTTATTTAATTCCTTGGAAGAAAGGGATAAAGGGGTAAGCTATTTAATTATTTAACTACATACCTTAGGGATTTAGAATACTTTAGGAATATTAATTAAATAATGTTAATATTACTTAATTAATGTGGATAAAAGGATATTTAGACGAAAAGGGTAAATTTGGCCAAATATAAGTGGTCAAATTTAGATGTCTACATTTTTTCCCTCTTTGAGATGGTGTTATGAAGTAGCATCATTTCAAAGAAATTTAAAATATAGAACCTAGAAGAAGATGGTAAGATTAAGGAAGATGCCCCAAACATTCGAGGAGTGACTAGGAGGAAAGATGATGAAAGTGAAGGTGAAGATTAGGGATTGAAAATGCCCCCTCGAGAGGACATGTGGGTTCAAGAGAACGTGGGTGTTCTCTCAAAATGGATGAGAGAGGATGATCATATGAAGAGATAAAAGAAAAGCATAAATGGATTCAACTTACATGAGGAAAATTCAAAAACTTCTGAGAAACCGTCATCCAACGCTAGTTTCTTCTCTTCCCCTATCCTGCCAACAACTATTAACTTATTCAAATGCCCTCAAAATGATTTAAAATGAAGTATAATTCCTTACTACACCAAAGACTATGAATAATTAAGTCTTCAACTACTATACAAGCCTAAATTGAAAAAGAAAAAAAATAGAAATTCTAGAAATAGGGTACTAATTTTATTAAATATTCTTCAATATAACAATGGATCACCATTTTCTCACCTTCCCCAATTCTTAAATAGATATTTACATCATTTAGAACAAAACCTATACATATTACCATGTTAGGGAGGGAAGATGTTTGAACGAATAATTTTTTTTTTTAGAACTACAGGGTTTCATCGTAATTTTGACGAACATAGCCCGACGAACCACAAAAATGTACAAGGAGGTTGTTGTACACACAATGCAATTTTTATCATAATGGAAATGATGGTTTCCTCCACCTCGTTGGAAAATGGAAAAATGTTTGGTGTTTTTTTTACGACTACAAATGGGCATCCTGCAACGTTTGGTGATTTTTTGTGTCAATAGATGGATGAATTTATGTTGAATTTTTTATGCACACCACCAACATTCTCCCTAGTGTTGTCCAACGATGATGGGTCATGGTTTCGATGTAAGAAAATGGTTCGTTAAAGCGTTGAAAATCCAATGAAGAAATTGAAATCAATGTTGCATCGGTAAGTCAAAAATATTTTGTTGATATGTCACCAGACATTTGTCAGAATGTGTAGTCAAATACAGTTGTGCAGGATGGAGTGTTGTTGATAAGGGAAGGATACATCCCAAAAAAACACAAGGATAGGGAAGGGTACATCTTGACGAGAGTGTTTTTGATGAGGGAAGGATACATCCCATAACAACACAAGGGTAGGGAAGGATACATCTTGCTAACGATTATTGTGATAGTTTTGTTGACGAGGAAAGAATACATCCCAAAAAAACACAAGGATATGGAGGGATACATCTTGATTGGAGTGTTGTTGATGAGGGAAGGATACATTCCAAAACAACACAAGGATAAGGAATGATACATCCCATGGATGATGATTGTATCAATACTTGTAGCAAGGTCAGGAATAAGACCAAGGATGTGATTAGATGATTTGTTCTAGATTGAATGGATTGGAATTGGATGGAGATGTGAGGTGGTTAAAATGAAGGAATATGATGGAGGTAAAGATGCAATGCAATGGAAGAGAAAATAAAATGTAGTCTTAATGCAATTTTCCATTTTTGGAGCACTAATTTTTGCTATAGCATAAGACACTAGGTACCATGGTATTTAGAACCAAGGCAGATTAGTGTATAATTCATACAAAAACACAAAAAACAAGAATTTTATCCCATCACCCCAAAGTCGTGATGACTTTGGTTGGGCCAAATATTGGGATAACCACAAGCACAAGAGAATGCCCCAATGTAACACAAGACCTCAAGGGTCTTGGTGGGTACTACGTGGGATAGCCAAGAAGACAACAACAAAGATCAAGATATGCCCCTATATTAACTAGTCAAAACACACCATAATATGATAGATCATGGTGGCCTTGAAAAGTGATGATAGGGAGCTCAAATGATAAAAAAAATTCCATAAGCATCAAAATATTGCAATCAATTTTAAAATGTCCTTTTCTTTAGGATCAATATGATGGATGAGGTTCATATGGTCTATTAGGAAGGATACATTTTGTTGAGACCAAAGATGGATGCTAAACTAAAAGATCGATAATGATGCAAAATATTTGAAAACCAATTAAATCTTATGACATGAATGGGTTCCATTTGTCAAGAACCAACTAGATAAGGACATACTTGATAACATGACACAAGACACAAGATACAAGACTAGCACACCCTAAAGATCTAGGGGCTTTGGGGTTTACCAAAGATCAACCTTTCCTACGTGAAAGCACAAAGCCCTCGTAGTTCAGTAAAATACCATGGATAAAATATGAAAGAGGATGATGGAGACCTTGGTGGACAAATGTAGATTGGATGGTGTTGATGGTGTTTTCTGCATAGAAACAACTCAGACAAAATATGATATCATATCTCTCTTGAAAGGTAAATCTCTATGGAAAAGAGATAACCCCAAGGTCTCTAATGTCAGGTCTTGACAATGCAACAAAACAACTCAGTGATAATATGTGAAAATGTTGGTAATCACAATGAGACCTTACTACGAGCAAACACTGGACTTCAAATTTATCAGATCTAAACAATGAATTGATACTTGAAATCTTGATTTGAACCTTGATAACAAAGAAATAGAAAAAGATAAAGGTTTCAGAGATGATTCTAAGACTACTTCTAACCCTAAGATTAAAAATGTCAAAAGATAAAATGTTCAAAATGGACCAATCTGTCATAAACTAATTTCTACTTGACTCATATGAATCTACAATTTCACAGAAATAGTGCAATCTTCTAAGGTATTTAAAGATTTTCAAATCACAAACATTCATTTATCCAATTCTATTGTAATTGAGATGAACAAACCCTTATAATTGAACTAAGCACAACTTTAAGTCCAGGATAACTTTTCAAAGTAGCTAACAATTAGCTAACTACAAAAATTATGGACTAGAGATCGCTACAAACATTCCAAATATGAAACCCTAAGAATTATCAAACTATCTAACCACAAACTTATAAGCAATTTCAAAGATAGAATAACAAGAACCATGCCAGATGAGATTCCACAAGACAAATACCAAGCACAATATCTTTCTTATATTAAATCATCCAAAGTAGCAACAACTCTAGTTTCCTTTTACAACACTTGCTTGAGAATAAAACCTAATTCGCTCTAATATCACTTGTCTATTTTCTCTGTATATCTAAAATTACCATCTACTATCCTATCTATCTATTCTATCTATTCAAATGAGGTAACATGCCAGTTTTATAGAGAATCCCTAAGTTAGGTCGGCCCAAAAGATAATTACAATAAAAACATGACCTACAAGAGGTCGGCCTCAAATATATTCGAACATCATATGAAATGTGCCATTGGCACCAATTTCATCCAAAACCGCCAAGATACCAAAAGGTTAGCCCAATACATGTGAATAATGGGAAACAAAAATCTCAATGTAGCCCTATATAGCTACTCCCCATCCTTTTCTTTAGCTCAATCTTCCTCACCATGTACGGCCAACAAAACTCTATCCAGCTCAGCAATAGGTGGCACAGGAAAAACCCTAATCCTTCTTTCAAGAGACTTAATGTCATCTCTTTCCTGCCTAATTGTACCATCCCAATTGGCCTTATTAGTCAGGTATATGTCCATTATTATAATATAAGTTGCAGCATCATCCAACTAATGTCTAGTAACCAATCCTTCACTCATTGGAGAATAAACATCTCTCCACCACTTCTTAAGCTACTCCAAATTGAGATGTTTCGGAAGAAAACTTCTTCCTTCCAATCATGAACTCAAAGAATGAAATACATTTTTCATGGATACCAACCAATGCATCCTCAATCTACCCTACGTGTTTATGGATCCTTTTCAAGGCCTTTTTCCTCATTTCTAGGATTTCAAACCATTCCCAAGGTTCATAAACTCTTGGAAAAGGAAGAATCCCACACTTTTCCAGTTTATCTTCAGTGAATCCCATGATTGTTGTAGCCTTCTGCAGTAGGAGGTCAGTATCCACATTATCCTGATCTAATACAACCTTTAACCAATCCATTGATCTCAAAGCATCACCACCATTGAAAAAATGTCCTTAATAGCATCATCCCCTCTAGTTATGGACACCCTGTAACCAAGCAACTTTAGCATGTGTGGTGCCTTTCATCTTCTCAAGTTCAGAGATTGTCTCCTGAGGTAAGAAACCTACAGTAGAGGAGGAAGAGCCTATAGCTTGCAAGAGTTTCATCAACTCTTGCAAGTATTTCTTTAGTTTCTCATTCTCCCTCTCTAACTCATGCCTCGTTTGCATAGCTTTCTTCAACCTACCCACAATCAGTGCACTGGAGCCTTCATATTCTTCAATATCTTGCTCCACAATAGCATGCCCCATGTAAATAGTTTTCACATGATAATCCTGGGCTGTCACATTGTCTCTATCTTTGTTTGGAGTAGGGGTAGCAATGTGAGCCACTCTGTTACTTGATCCATCTCTTTCAATTCAAGACACAACCCTTGCTTTTTTCTTAGTTTTTCCCTTCTCTACATTAGCCATGAGAAAATCCCAATTAGGAGGAGCATGCTCCACTATCACCAGTTTACTCTTTAGCTCCTTCTCAAGCCAATCTAGAATAGTAGACCCAACTGGCACCGTATCTTGCTTATCTTGCCCTTGTTCCTGCTGATCAGCAGTTGCATCCTTTTCAACACTTGGCATATTGGGAATGTCCACAACTAGATTCTCTTTCTCTTGTAGTCATTCTTCCATGACAACTTGCACTGGTGAAGGGGCCCTAGCTGGTATTTCTTCCTCCTTTTGAGGAGAATTATCAAATTTCTCCTTCACAGTTGAGTCTACATATGCCACCAATGGGGACTATACTACCTTATCAATCTTTGCCTCTAGATTATGGAGGTCACCTTCCTGAAACTCTTCATCGCCCACATCCTTAGGATCCTCATCCTTCCTAGGTTCCTCCTGTGTGTTATCAGCATCCTGAGGAATGGAGGCACTCACTTGTTCCACAATACGAATACTCATAGGAACATTCTCCTTTGTTGCAGTATCCCTTGGGGAAGGAGTCCTTGACCTCCTCATGTATACTTGTGTCTTTTCCCCTAACTTCTCAACCTCTACCATTGGTGGCTCACCCTATTTATCAACTTTAGGAGCCTCCTCCACCTTCTGTGACAATTTTGTAATCCTTCTCCTCTTTATCAAAGGAGGAGAACTTTCCATTCCTTTTCAACTTCTTTTTTAGAGGTATGTCTCATCTTCCAAACAACAAGCTTCCTCTGTTTACTTACCTCTGCAACCTTCTCAGCCAGAACTTCCCTTACCTAGATTCTGAAAGGAGAATCCACCTTTTCTTTTCCCTTAGGATCTAATTCAAGTGAGCCCTCAGAAGTAGACTGAGACTCTAAGTCTCCCATCAGATCATAGGTGCATGGAACATCTTGGTATACCTGATCACCAGGGCCATGACCTGGTCCAACTCAGTATTTTCCTCCTCTAACCAGTCAACTTCTCCAATTGGCCTATCCTTTACTACCTCATAGACATGACCTTGGATCACATTTCCATCCTCTTCCACCTAGTCAGGGATAGCCTTCACATTGTATAGCCTTACCAAATCCACTGGCAACCTAGAAAAATTCTTCCTTCTTACCTGAAATTCATCAACAAGGTTAACCTAGTAAACTTCAATGTGAACCTTATGGCTATAATCCCTACTGGCCATATTTTAAGCTTCACCAGTGATGTCAAACCTTGTCCTTTTGGAATGGAAGGAGAGACCAAGAGTAATCATCTCCTCCTCAGAAGCATGAGCAGACTGAATGGAAGCACAAACCTCACCCATTCCTATCTTGAGGGGAAAATCATTCCCAAAACCAATCTTGTGCATTTCTCCCTTCACAACATTATCAAAGTCACAAATCTATCTAGTGTCTTCCAGCAATATGACATGATTAGTAGTTTATCTAGGGAGTCTATAGGGAGCCCTTTGAAAACCATCAATATTGATTTATGAGAATGTTGGGAACTGTATAAAATAGGCTCCATATCTCTTTATTAATTATTTAGCCTTATCTGAGATTCTCATATGCTTTTCACCTTGGAGCAACCTGGTGATGTACATTGTGAACCCATCATTGGATCTCTTGTAGCTCCCTCCAATTAGGTGCAACTGTTGATATACTTCATATATGGAATCTTACCCAAAGGTACCCCTAGTGCTCAATGCCTTGTATGGGTGAAGTCTTGCCAGTGAATACACTAGGTAAGAGGTCATGGTAAAGGTCTTGGTTTGCAATACATTGCATAACTATTCATGAATCACAAAAGTGATGAAACTTGCCCAATGATAGTCAATTCCCTGCTCCATTCTGGCAATTACATTAAACCTCCAAGTCTCAAACACACCTGCACTCTTCAATCCCACGAACCTCCTGAGAAGAGTAATGACATTGTAATACTCTCTCTTGAACTTAAGCCTAAATATTTTCTTAGGAAACTTGGAGAAATGGGATTTAGGCTTCTCTAGCCAAGAGTTGATCACCTACTCAGACTTGACTACATTCTCCTCATAATACTTCCTGGCACCATCCTTGTCAAAGGCCAAGACATGAGACCTATCACGCATGTCAAAGGTTGCAGCAATGACCACAGGACAAAATCCAACCAAAATCCTTCCCTAGGGACCAATTATCCTCTATGTCCCTCTATCATAATTTCTAGCACATTCAAGCACCAGTTCATAGCACCGCATTGTGGAAGGAAAACCTACCACATGAGACAATCTAGAGTCTACCATTCTTTTTTCCAACAGATGAGGGCTCGGTGGTGACATCTCACCCTTGAACTCCTCATAGTCCCACATGCCCACATTTGTATATGTGATTCCTGACCATATTGAGGTTAGCTTGCTCTTAGGAATCTGGCTCCTTATGTCTAATTTCACTTTCTCTGCATCTAAGATGGAAGAAGTCTTTGCACTCGGATTTGATGCCTTCCCCTTGCCTTGACCAGCAATATCTTGTCCTAATCTTGCCTACAAACACATAAATATGACCACAATCAGATCCACAAGAAACAAGAAGTGCAAAAAATTAGTATCCCAAAGTTTGGGATTTAGCCCCCCTCGTAGATTCTACACTAGAGAGGATTTTCGGAAAAATCCGGACCTAGCAGATTCTAGCAACCCAAGCATGCAAAATCCCATAACATCATTTTAATCCATCAAATAACAAAGGAATATCCCAAACGGTACTTAGCATAAGCTCATTTAATTCATCAAAGACATCATCAATAAACAAATCCTCCCTAAACATCAAACTAACCTGGGAAAAAGGAGGAGACACGGAAAATTTGAGAAAATTAGGAGGGAATGGATTTTGGCAAAAATCAGATATACTAAAACTAAAGCGTGAAATCGGTAAAACGAACCAATCGCGGACCGAAAAAATATGAAGGAAGCGAATTTTAGCAAGATAGACAAAATCTAGGAAAAGGTGGTAAAAGAGAAAGAAATAGGGAAGGCCGGGGAAATCCAGGGAAGCAAAATTTTGTGAGGACCTCAAAAACTTGAACCCATCCACATCTTTCTTACTTTCACCAAAACAATTCAAATCACTCCAGATCTCAAGCCTAAACTCTGAAAAACAACTTAACCTAGATCTCCAATGGATCAAATACAAATCTAGAAAATTCCCCATAGCAATTTGAGGAGGATTGGCCATGCCTTAGGTCAACAACTTGCCATGAAAATACAATGAACCATGCAAGACTTGCTCACACACCAGAATGGAGAATTTAAGACCAATACAGGCAAGTGCCCAAAAAAGAAACAATACCAAGCCAAGCATAAAAATTCAACAACCAATCAAATGGACTGGTACAACAATAAAACCCCCAAAATTCCCAATGATGATGCACATATCCATGGAAATCCAGAAATCAAGAAAGACCAAGAAGAAAATGACGTGAAGCAATTCAAAATCAATAGAGCAGAGAAGAATTTCTACATACCATGATAGCGAAAGGGCTAAAATTGGTGATGCTAATAGATAACTGTCAAACACGAGCAGGATATAGTCCATGCATACAAAATTCAAATGCATAGTAGAAACGGCTTCGAAAATAACAATCCAGTAAAACACCAAAAGCTCCAAGACTCAAGCTCGAATGATAGTCAATGCACAAACTCAAATGATCAAACACTTCCCAAAATCCAATATATCAAAGCCACAAAACACCAGCACAAACACCATTAATACAGTCAAAAACACAGCCATGACCACAAAACTTGGGGATTCGACACGGCGATGGACTTTGGGGAAATCCAGACCATACAGATTTTCTTGAAAATAGGGTCAAAAGGCGACAACCTCAGGACACGAAGAAAGCTGGGAGAATATGGCCCAAGCGGATTTTCCCGAAAGTAGTAAAAAATCTGAAATGAGATCAGAACTCAATATTTTCAATAATATTCATAAGTGTGCCACTTCAATTGGAAGAATAGACATTAAAGCATGAAACTAAGCAAGTGAAAACCCCTAGAAAAGAAGGGCCACAACACCAAAAGCGAAAAAAGAGGGTCCCCACTTCTAGTGGGGCGTGTGTGCAAAAACTGCACAATAAATGGCAACTCTGCTAGGGAAATTCTCCAAAGCATTTCAAGAATAAACTAAAATCAAGAACCCAGAATCTTTGGTTTCAATCCTCTCATCAAGACTCCTATGAAAAAAGTTTCAAAAACCATAAGTAAGAATACCTTTTCCTATACCAGATTCCATGTGTGTGTATTATGTATTTATTCCCATCCTATAAGTACAATGGGAACCAAAGTGAATCTGACCAAGCTACATAAAAGTTCAAACTTCAAAATCAACCTGGATAGAGCCTCGTTACCAGTCAAGCATTCATAGCCCCAACAAGGTTATCATTGTGACCCTCCTAAGCATAGCTCTACTTCTGGTCAAGTGTCTATAGCCCCGGTAGAGATACTAGAATACTCCTGATAAGGTAAAGCTCATTCAAATTTTCAAAATTTTCTCTTTCTCCTTTTGTTTTTTGTAGAACTTTCTTCTTCACCTTTGCAAGTAATGAAACTTACACTTAAGGATGAGGAACACAATGGCACTAAAGCAAAATATAAGATTTTTCACCTGGCCAAATCACCAAAGACCTAATACAAGTCTAGAATCCTTAATTTTAATGTGAAAATGTGAGACCCAAATATATTCCAAATTGTATCTAAAACAAGTGATTCTATTTCTAAGTACAAAGGACATCAGATAAAAGAATTCCACCACCTGACTCTGAAAAACTAATTAGAGTTTATAAAAGAAATTTCTAGAAAAATCCCAAGAAAATAGCCTATTGTACAAATGCAACAGCTCCAAAGGAATCAAGAACCCAAAGCAAAACAAAAATGAAAAGCGAAACAAACCAAAGCAAACCTAAACTAACAAAGCAAAACCAACAACAAAAGAAAAGCAGAAAACAACCTACTCTAACTATGTACAGGATGAACTACAAGTAGTTCAAGGTTGAAAATTATGCTTCAGATACTACCTATTAACAGGCAACAGGATATTCTCACCAGTAAGGGTTTTCAAATGAAAAGCATTATCTCCCAAAATTTCCTAAATTTGGTGAGGACCAAGCCATAGTTTATCAAATTTACCATGCTCTCCCCTATGATCATGGGCTTTATCCCAATAGAGAACTAAGTTAGAAATTATAAAGGCCTTTACCTTAGCTCTCCTATCAAACCATATTTTTACTACCCCTTGATGTTTAGCAAATTTCTCTAGGGATTCATCTCTTTTCTCTTCCAAATGCAACAATTCAGCCAAACGGGCCTCACGTTTATCTTCTTCATTATAATACTCGTTAATAAACTACAAGGTAGGGATTTTCAACTAGATAGGAAACACAAGTTCTAAACCATACACCAGGTGATAAGGAGAGGTTCCTATGGATGCCTTTTGTCTAGTACGGTCAGCCCAAGGAGAAAATTGGAGCTGGGTATGCCAATCCTTGGGATTTTGTTCTAACAACTTATGGATAACTATCAGTAGGTTTTTATTGGAAGACTCGGCTAGACCATTACCCTCAGGGTAATAATTGGATGAAAACTTAATGACAATCCCATGATCATACACCCAATTAGAAAATTTTAGTGAAGCAAATGCAAGACCATTATCACAGACCAAAGATAGTGGACAACCAAAACGATTGATAATTCCTGATCAAGAAAATTGATTACCACATCTGAAGTACACTATTTACAAGCAAGAGCCTCGATCCACCTAGTAAAATAATCAGTTATGGTAAGAATATACCTGTGGCCCATAGAAGATGAAGGATTAATTAGACCTATAAAGTCCATACCCCACTGAGAAAATGGTTTTACCTCTATGACTAGCTGGAGTGGAAGACCTGCATGTTTTTCCTTAGTTGTTGTAGTCTCACATATGTGACAAGTTCTCACATGTTGGTGTGCATCTTTGAATAAAGTGGGCCAATAATAGCCTGCCCTCAAGATCTGATGTGCAGTGGATGATGCAAAACCATGGCCTGTGCCATATTTCTCATGAAATTCAATCATCACTCTCGCAGCTTCTTCTTTTCCCATAAATCTTAAGTATAAACCCTCATGATTTCTTTTGTACAAAATAGTTCCTTTCATTATATAACTCCCACTCCTTAATCACAAGGCTCACCTCTGAACTGTATTGAGGTGATCAGGGCACTGTTGATTCAACAAATAGAAAATGATTTGATCATACCAGTCTCTTGGAGACACCTCTTGAAGTTAATAATGTTGACCTGTGAGATCAAGACATGTCTCAGCCATTTCCTTTCTAAGTCCTTGTCCTCTTACCAATTTCATGGGTGGGATTTCCATATCATATTCCTGCAACATGGTCACCCACTTGGCCCTTCATTCACCTAACTCATTCTGCATCAACAACAGTTTTACTGCAGGATTAGGCACTATGGCAAATACTTTATTCCTCAAAATATAGTATCGAAACTTCTTAACTACTCTAACCAAAGCCTAGGCCTATTTCTCTACGTTATGATATCTCAATTCCACATCTTTTAAGGGATTAATCATAAAAGATATAGGGTGTTCATCACCTTGATTAGAATTTTGAGTTAACATTGCAGCACAGGAGTGATCATAAGTGAATGAATATATGTATAAAGGCTTTTTGTAATCTAGACTCACCAATATAGGAGCCTCAACAATGGCTTTCTTGATTTCTGCAAACGCCTCCTTAGCCTCCACATTCCATTCTATTTTTGTTTCTTGTTTCAACATAGCATTCAATGGCTTGACTATCTCTGCAAATCCAGTGATAAATTTCCTAACAAAGTTAATTTTACCAAAGAATGACTTCATCTCTTTCTTACTTGCAGGAGGATGAATCTTCAAGATGGCCTAAATTCTTTCAGGGTCAAAAGAAATACCCTGTTCTGAGATATGTCCTGACAACTTTCCTTCTGTAACTCCAAAAATGCACTTCCTTGGATTAAGTGAAATACCAAACTCTCTACATCTTTGAAACACCTTACATAAATTTGTTATGTGATGACCTCATTTCTTAGAAATAAGAGTCAAATCATCCATATAAATAATGATGCACTTACCAATTATATCCTTAAAAGCAATGTCCATAGCTCCTTGGAATGTAGCTCTAGCATTCATCAATCTGAATGGCATCCTTCTATAAGCAAAGGTTCCCCATTTTGCAGTAAACGCACTCTTCTGCCTATCCTCATACTGCACCATAACATAGTTGTATCTAGAATACGTGTCCAAAAAGGACATCATTTGAGATCCATTAACAATATGAAGCGCCTCATCTAGTGAAGGAACTAGATAATTATCCTTTTCTGATGCTCTATTCAGATTTCTAAAGTCTACATGTAGCCTAATTTCTCCATTCTTTTTCCTTACTAGAACCAAATTCGCCACCCAAGTAGAGTGTGTTAGAACCAAAATTTCCATTTTAAAATCCTAAGGGTTTTTTCATTTAAACCTCATATTTACTATTAAAGCCTAAGTTATTTAATCCACTTTAGTCCATCATTTTCCTATCTTTTCATAAAAATGGTTCATTTTAATCCCTGTCCACTTCATTATCCATTTTAGTCCTTACCGCTCTCTAAATTTCCATTTTGTAAGCTTTTACCGCCTTACCATGGTCTCCCAAAATTAAACCATGGTATGGTGGTGGAGGTTAGCAGGCTGGCATTAACTGTTTATCGTGCTACCGCACACGGTCTAAGCATAGACCATGGTAATGCGGTGGGCAGTAAGGTAGCGGCTAAGGGAACCGTCAACAAAGCAGTCGTTGGCCATGGTGAACAGGTAGCAGTTAATGAAGGAAAGCAGGTAGCGATTACCATGCAACCACACACGGTTAGTAAGGTCACCGCGGTAGCACGGTGGATGGTCAATGAGTGGCATAGATGGTGTAGTCAATAGTCAACAATGGATGTAGTGACAAACAATTGCTACTACGGTACCATTGGCAGTTAGGCTAGTGACTGCAGTAGTGCGGTGAACAATTAGTGGTTCGAGGAAAACAATCAGTGGGTGAGCGAGCAAAGAAAGTTAATGGGTAGCGGTTAGTGAGCAGTTACCACTGTACCATAGCTATTAAAACTAAGACTGCAGTGACTGTTGTAATGGTCAACTGAAGGGTTAGTAAGTGGTGAGACAAATGAGCGAAAGCAATTTGAAGGTTCACCATGGTACCGCATGCGGTTAATTCATTGACCGTAGTAGCATGGTAAACAGTGAGTTGACAGTCAGTGATTAAGCGATGAGTAAAGATTGGCGGTTAGCAAAGAGAGTGAAGTGGCAAATAGGTAGCGGTTACTGTGGTACCGTAGCCACTAAAATAATGACCGCAATGGCCATGGTGGGTAGGTAGTGATTGGTGAAGGAGAGTCAGAAAGAAGACTGCGGTAGTCCGGTAAGCAACGAAGGTAACTGCCAAAGCCAGTCACTGCGCAACTGTGGGTGGAAAAGTCAAACCCGTCGTAGAGTGGTAAAACAATGAAAACCACGGGGAGATAAAGATAAAGGCAGCATCAAGTATAAAGTTCTGATAAAATTAAAATCAAAGGCGGGAAAAGGTATTAATGGAAAATCAAAGATTGAAATATTGTAATAAGATATTTAATTTTCCAAAAGGCAATTTAATTAAATATTTTTTATCTCTGTCATAAAATTCAAATGGCTGTAATTGAAAATAAAAGGTCGTGACTGTTGAGTTGTGTTGTAAAATTGTTTGAGAAAAATTAGTCATAAGGGGTGGAGAGAGATTTTCTGGGATTGGGAGTGAAAAATGATGTAACAGACCTTCCTAAAATAGGATCAATGGAATTAAATTTTTTTAATTGACGGTTTTCCTTTCTAAGTTTAGCTATTGAGATGGTATGATTTTTATTATTTTTATCTTAGTTCTCTCCAATATGAAGTCTTTTAATCATTTGAGTTAATATATCAAGCATAAATTTTGATTCATCAAGGTGTACGTTTTCACTTTGTGTGAATTTTAATTGCTGGTGTCTCAAGTCAGAATTAAAACCCTTTAAGTAAGTCACAGTGTTTGAGAGATTTATTTTGGATATTTTAAGAAGAACCAGGATAGAAAAACATTCCAGCACTATTTATGTAAGCCATAAATAAATGAAATTATATTCCAGTCATAAGATTTTATTTTTAGAGTGCCTAACAACTTGAAATTAAACCAGAGAAGGAAAACACATGTTATTTTCTATTTTTTGACTCCATTGCCCAATAGATAGAAGGCATTGGTCTATCATGTCCTAGAAGATAGAATTTATCATAAACAATTTATTCAAAACCTTTATTTGTGTAGTAGAGGTAATTGTAGTATTCTTTTGTCTATCCATTCCTAATTGCTATTGTGGGTAGACTATTTAGCAAGAAATTCATTCCAAATCTGCATATTTCATATAGGTTCACCCGCCTAGGTCTAGCAGAACCTAAAGAGTAGAAGGTTTGATTGTATAATTGGCCTTGTATGTTGTCCAAGAATGTTGTAAGATTTTGGCATACTCTTGAGGTAATAACCTGCATTTTTGAGTACCAACAGTTTGGGGACTCTGATGGGGAAATAATCTGAATGTGAGCCTTGTCATAGAGTTAGTATGTTGTAGAGGACTCTGCTGGGAATAAAGGATTGCAGATTTTCTCACTTTTGAAAAGTGAGTGGTGACTCTGAATGAACAAATACATTGAGACTGATAAATTGAAATATATATCAAAAAGAAATCTTCCTAGAGTTTAGACTATCACAATTGCTCCCAAAATGAAAGGAAGAAGGTCTTTGTACAAAGATGGTGATGGTCCTAATGCCAAAAATAAACGGATAGAGAAGAATGATAAAGGTAAAAAGGTGACCATACACATAGAACCATTAGACAAAAAAAAAAACATCAAAAGCATCACTAGAGATACACAATTCCTATGGAACACTGGTGAATGAAAGCAGCCCTTCTAAAGAACCTCGTACTCCTGAGGAATAGAGGAATCCCTTTTACCAACCAAATCCTAAGAAGGTTGAAGAATTCATGGCTGAATTTGAAGCTGAAAGAGAAAGAAGACAACATGAATATGATCAAAAAATGGCTTTTCTTGAAAAAAATCAGGATGGACTGGGCTATGAAGCAGCTTCTGAGGAGAATTACGAACTTATGGCCAGGGATGAAATAAATGCAACACTGGAACATGAGAGGCAAGAAGTGGAAAGGGCAAGAATAGAATATGAGTAGAGGCTCTAGGCAATTAGAGAACTTGAAGAATTGAAATTGAGGAAAGTGCAGATTAGTACTCAAATGGCTAATCTGCAAAAATATGTGCCACCTCATAGGCAAGGGAACAATAATGTAAGCCCATCAAATTCGTCACAGGCCTACCAAAATCAGCCAAGGAATCAAGGTATATATCAAAATGTTCCACCACAAAATTGAGATGTTCAGCCACCTCCTTATCAACAGCATATACCCCCAAAAGGTCAACAATATGTGGCAAATAATAATCCATTGTACTAGTGTCGGTACTACCAAAATCCTCCTCCACAATATGCAACCATGATTAGGCAGTTTGACTTGGCTAGACTACAAATATGCCCTTACCTTATGGATAAGAGTTAGAGAAGTTTAGTCCCAAAATTCATAGGAAGTAGTGCTACTACAGCTGAAGAGCATTTAAGGAGTTTTAATGCTTTTATGCAAGATTTAGATATGTAGTATGAAGATATACAAATGAGATTGCTTATGATGTCACTAATTGAAGATGCCAGAGATTGGTTTAATAGTCTGCCAACAGCTTCTATTAATTCTATTCATGTGTTTTATGAACAATTTCTTGAGCAATATGGGAATCAATATGCACCTGAGTTTGCATTGTATGAATTAGTGCCTATTCAGAAGCATCAAAATGATTCAGCTTATGATTTCAACCAAAGGTTTTCTAAATTGCATAATAAGATACATCCTAGATCTAAATTGGATGATCTTGCTGCACTGAGTATTTATTTAAAATATTTTGATCCTAAGATAGGTTATGAGCTCAGGAACAGGGGTCCCATAAATTTGGTTGAAGCTCAAAGGATAGCACTCACCATTGAAAACAATAGGAAAGTTGCAAGGATGATTGCCAAGAGGGATAAACCAAGGGTTCCCCAATATGCTCCTTCAAATAAACAAGAGAACACATATAGAAATGAGAGGCCGAGGCTACATGATATGCCTTATAATACAAATTGGAGAAATGGAAAGCCAGTGATGGATGCGCCAAAAAATAAAGAGACACCTAATCCTTTGAAGAAAATAGGGACATATATGGTTGATAATAGTCCTTGGTGTTCAGTTTGTGACATGCCACATTCATTAGAACATTGTGTAGTAGCTCAGTCGGTGTTAGGAAAAGAAATGACAAAAGATAATAATGAAGAAGACAATAACATTTATTTAACTTCTCATACTCTTGACTCAGCAGAGTGGGGATATTCATCTTTAGAGGAAGGAGGATATGAATATGATGTTGATCATCAGAAATACAATGTTCACATGGTAGAGTAACAATTTTTTTCTGATTATGAAGAAAGTGATGATGAACAAGATCTTCCTACTACGTCATATCAGCCCAATAGGGGAAGTATGAAGAGACCATCTAAGGAAGAAATTAAGAGATTGACTATTGCAGCAGTTGAGCAAGCTAAAAGCAAGTATTGGCTAAGGAATAGAATAGTAAATGAAAATGAAGGTGTTCCAAGAGGAATACTCTTGAAAGATAAAAAGATGCCCCATGAAATATCAAAAGGTACAAATGATCAGCGCCCTTATAAAAAGGAACAAAAGTATATCCCCAAAGAAGATAATAAATAATTCTCCAAAGACAAACAAAAGGTGGATCAGACATCTAAGAGGGACAAAGAGGAAAACAAAGGTGAATCAACAGAACAAAGGAAGGTGATAAAAGCTGAAGGTGCATCTTTTGATTTTGTACAAACTTTATCCCAGGTAAAAATATATGTCCCATTACTTGAAATGATGAAAATTAAAGAGTACAGGGAGAGTTCTATTCAAATAATGTCTAGTGGGAGGAATCAAAATATAAATTTTGAACAAAATGAGAATGTTGGAATTGCTAATAAGAAAGGAAAGATAAAAGTTGTAGAAGTTTGTTTAAGTGGTGCATTGATAAATACACCTCAAATTGATCCCATTTTCACTACCTTTCTCATAAATGGTAGATTGGTAAGAAATTTCATGATAGATTCAGGTGCTTCTATGAATATTATGCCAATAGGGGTAATGAAATAGCTGGGCATGTTAATAGATATTGAGAGCGGTAAATGTTATGCTATGGATAGTAGGCCTATCCTAGTAGTGGGGATTATGAAAGATGTAGAAGTAAGACTAGCAACATACCCACAAGCTACTTATAACATTGATATAACTGTGATTGATACACCTCCTCAGTTTGGAATGCTTCTATCAAGACAATGGACTGCAGCAGTTTGAGGTAATGACTTATCATATGCCACAATACTAGTTAGTGGTGAAGAGGTGAAATTATATAGAGAACCAAGGGTTAATCAAATTGTTGAGTGTGTTCCTCAGGAACAACTTCATTGCTTTTATGATGTATATTTGGGGAGTTTCAAAATTGAATTATCTCAGCTAGAACTAGTGAGTACTGACCCGATAGATAGACTTGTTTCTAGAAATCAGTAAGGTGTGTGGAAAATGTACTTTGATGGGGCTTGTAGTCAAGAAGGTAGTGGAGCTGGAGTAATTTTCATATCACCTAAAGGTACAACATTTAAATATTCATTTTTCTTGGCTTTTGAATGTACAAATAATGTGGCTGAGTATGAAGCTTTGTTGATCGGTTTGAACATGGCTGTCAAACAAAAGATTAAGTTGTCTATTTTGGGAGATTTTGAATTGGTTGTGTCATAAATTAGATCAAAGTATGCTACAAAGAACAAGAGGTTGAAACAATATAGGAATGTTGTATGAGATACAGTGGAACTATTTGATACATTTTCAATTGATTGGGTAGATAGATCTGAAAACTTGATGGATGATTTTTTGGCTAATGTAGCCTTGAAGAAGGATGATATGACTTTGGCAAGAGTGTCTCAGGTTGAGTTTAAAACAAGACCAGTAGTCCCTAAAAATATATATAGTTGGAAATTTTTTGATAATGATACTGACCTTTTGATGTTTCTTCATTGTATAGATCAGTATGAAGCATAGGAGATTGATTTCAATGCTTTTGTGGAAGAAATGGATGGGAAACAAACTATGTTTGGGAATGAATTTTTGCAGCTTAAAACTAACAAGCTTCCCAAAGGGCTTGTGGCATTGGAGAGGGTGTATGATGGGAGTGATCGTTACCTCATAAAGCAGACACCAGTTAAGAAAGAGGATATTGAAGAAATAAATTTGGGAACAGAATTAGCACCAAAGAGGGTTTATATTGGAAAGAAAATAAGCCCAACCATCAGGAGAATGTTGATTACAATGCTGAGAAAATACAAGCATGTGTTTTCTTGGTCTTATGAGGATTTGAAGGCATATAGAGAAGATCTTTTTCAGCATGAGACTCCACTTAAGCCAGACATGAAGCCATTTAGACAGAAGCAAAGGCCTATTAACCCCACTCTTGAACCTAAAATGCAAGAGGAGCTAGCAAAGCTTAGAGATGGAGGTATCATAAAACCCATTAAACATTCAACATGGGTCTCAAATTTGGTCCCAGTCAGGAAGAAAAATGGGGACATAAGACTATGTGTAGCTTTCAAAAATTTGAATGTGGCTTCCCTAAAAGATAATTATCCTCTTCCAAACATGGAGGCGATATTGCACAAAGTAATAGGGTGTGAGCTAATGTCAATGATGGATGGATTTTCTAGTTATAACCAGGTCAAATTCAAAGAGTATGAATAGTACAAGACAACATTCACTACACTATGGGGAATGTATGTCTATATAAGAATGCCATTTGGTCTCAAAAATGTAGGATCTACCTTTCAAAGAGCCATGGATGTGGAATTTGCAGATCTGATAAATGCTATAATGGTGGTATATCAGGATGACCTCACTACTTATTCCAAAAGGGCAGAGGATCATGTTGCTGATTTAGAGAATATCTTCATCAAAGCCTTGGAGTATGGTATAAGTCTTAATCCTAAAAAATGTCATTTTTTTGTTACAAAGGATAAAATTTTGGGGCATATTGTATCAAAAGATGGGGTTAGGATAGATCCTGAAAGGGTGGAGGCCATTGATAAAATTCCCATTCCTAAAACTATCAAAGCAATCCAGTCATTCTTTGGCGTAATTAATTTTGTTAGGAGGTTTGTGTCCAATTTTGCTGAGATTGTTAAACCTATATCTAAGATATTGAAAAAAGGAGAGAAATTGGACTGGACTATTGAAGCTATGGATGCCTTTGTATCTATAAAAAATAGCATCAAGGAATCCCCTATCCTAAAATCCCCTGATTTTACTAAGCCTTTTCATATTTTTTCTTTTGCTTCATTTCATACCATAGTTGTTGTTATGTTACAAAAGAATGATGAAGGTTATAAGCAACTATTTCTTTTTTCATTAAATCTTTGTATGGGTCATAAATGAAATATGGCATTATGGAAAAATAGGCTTATGCACTAGTCAAAGTAGCAAAGGCTTTTAGACCTTACCTTGTTGGAGCTAAGGTATTTGCTTATGTCCCACATGCAGCTATGAAGGATATCTTGGTATAGACAAAAGTGATAGGGAAGCGATGCAGGTGGATTAATAAAATTCAAGAATTTAACATGGAGATTCAGATTACCAAGTTGGTAAGAGGACAAGGTCTATCCAGGTTGATGGCATAGACAAACATTGAAGCAAACAAGATCTGCAATGTGGAAGGTAAGGGTAAAATCATAGCAAGTATTGAGCATACTCCATGGTATAAAAATGTAATGCATTATCTGAAACACATGAAGTGCCCTGAAGGGTTGAATGATAATCAAAGGAGGACATTAAAGTTGTGGGATTCTAAATATTTTTTTATCAAAGGGGATTTACTTTGGAAAAATAGGGATGGTATATTGTTGTTATGCTTAGATAAATCCCAGGAAAAATATGTTTTGAAAGAAATGCATGAAGGGGTGTGTGGAGGCCATTATTCTGCTAAGACTACTACACACAAGATTCTTAGGGCTGGTTATTATTGGCCTAGGGTATTCAATGATTCCTTTGCATATATGAGAAAGTGTGAGGCTTGCCAGAAATTTTTTGGGAAAACTGAAGTATCAAGGAGCATTGCCACTCAGACCTTTGCAGCTAGAAGCACCTTTTCATCAATGGGGAGTTGATTTCATTGGAGAAATACAAGATAAATCAAGTGGAGGGCATACATGGATACTAGTGGCCACTGATTATTTTACTAAGTGGGTGGAGGCTATTCCAACTAGGCAAGCAACGAGCAAGGTGGTAGTGAATTTCCTAATGGAGAATTTTATGACTAGGTTTGGCACTCCAGCCAAATTGATCACAAATAATTGAATGTGTTTTAGATCAGACGAGTTTAAATATTTTTACAAAAGATATGGAATTAGTATTTCTTATTCTGCCAAATATCATCCACAAGCCAATGGTTAGGCAGAGTCAAGTAATAAAAATATTTTGAAGATAGCAAGGAGGATGCTAGATACAAACAAAAGGGCATGGGATTCGAAGTTAATATTGGCTATATGGGCAGACAGAATTACAGTAGAAAGGGAAACTAGAAAATCTCCATTTGAGTTGGTATATGGGACACAGGCTAGGATATCATTGCAAAATCTTTTGCCAGTGTATAATTTTATTTTGCATTAAGACTTGGATACTTCTGATCCAATGGAGGAAAGAATGGAACAACTTGTAGAGTTTGATGAAGTGAGAAGAGTTGCTCAGAAGCAAAATGTGAAGTTGCAATCACAAATGAAGTATCTTTTTGATAAAAAGGCCAAGAAGAGAAAGTTTGAAAAGGATGACTTGGTTTTGATGTGGAATGCTCGGTGTTAGGATAAGGGGAAGCATCGTAAGTTTGAAGCTTTATGGCTAGGTCCTTTTGTGATAAATGGTAAAGGAGGTGAGGATTCATATTTCCTGCAGAACATGTGTGGAGAGGAGCAGGAGTTGCCTATACATGGGCAGTTCCTAAAGTTTTTCTTCTCTTAGGGATCAGTAGAGGGTCAAGGATTGCCAGTGCATGGACAATTCTTAATAACCCTCTTTAAATGTTTTTTCCATGCACAGTAGTTTAAGAAATTTTGAAGCGTCTGGGTTTGCCAGTACATGGACATTCTCAGGAGTTCCCTTTCTGAAGGAATTTCTTTCCTTTCCAAGTACAATAGTTTAGGATCCTTTTCATTCCCTCCATTGGCTCCATTTTCATGTCCTTCACTTTTCATTCCCTTCATCTGCCATGGCTCTCATTTTTCATATCTTTTTGCTTGGTCTGCTCTACCAAAGAATTCTAGATTCTTGTAGTGATTTGCAAAATCACTCACCCCCAACAGGAGCCACTGTTAGAACCAAAATTTCCATTTTAAAATCCTAAGGGTTTTTTCATTTAAACCTCATATTTACCATTAAAGCCTAAGTGATTTCATCCACTTTAGTCCATATTTTCCCTATATTTTCATAAAAATGGTTCATTTTAATCCCCATCCACTTCATTATCCATTTTAGTCCTTACTGCTCTCTAAATTTGTATTTCATAAGCTTTTACTGCCTTATCGCGGTCTACCAAAATTAAACCACGGTATGGCAGTGGTGGTTAGCAAGTTGTCGTTAAGTGTTTACCATGCTACCACACACTGTCTAAGCATAGACCATGGTAATACGGTGGGCGGTAGGTAGTGGCTAAGGGAATAGTCAATGAAGCAGTCAGTGGCTGCGGTGAACAGGTACTAGTTAATGAAGGCAAGCAGGTAGCAGTTACTGTGAAACCGCGCGCGGTTAGTATGGTCACCATGGTAGCATGGTGAATGGTTAACGAGCGGCATAGATGGCATAGTCAATAGTCAACAATGGAGGCATTGACAAATGATTGCTATGGAGGTACCACTGGTAGTTAGGCTAGTGACCACGGTAGTGCAGTGAATAGTTAGCGGTTGGAGGCAAACAGTCAGTGGGGGAGCGAGCAAAGATAGTTTACGGGTAGCGGTCAGTGAGCGGTTATCACTATACCATAGTTGTTAAAACTGAGACCGCGGTGACTGTGGTAATGGTCAACTGAAGGGCTAGTAAGCGGTGAGATGGATGAGGGAAATCAATTTGAAGGTTCACTGTGGTACCGTGTGTGGTTAATTCATTGACCATGGTAGTGCGGTAAACGGTGAGTTGACAGTCAGTGATTAAGTGATGAATAAAGACTGGCGGTTAGCAGAGAGAGCGAAGTGGCAAATGAGTAGTGGTTACCATGGTACCATAGCCACTAAAATAATGATCACGGTGGCCGGAGTGGGTAGGTAGCAGTCGATGAAGGAGAGTCAGAAAGAAGACCGCGGTAATGTGGTAAGTAGTGAAGGTAACCACCAAAGCCAGTCACCATGCCACTGCAGGTGGAAAAGTAAAACCCACGGTAGAGTGCTAAAACAATGAAAACCATGGGGAGATAAAGATAAAGGCAATGGCAAGTATAAAGTGCCGAGAAAATTGAAATCAAAGGCGGGAAAAGGTATTAATAAAAAATGAAAGATTGAACTATTGTAATAAGATATTTAATTTTCCGAAAGGCAATTTAATTAAATATTTTATCTCCGGCATAAAATTCTAATGGTTGTAACTAAAAATGAAAGGTCATGACTGTTGAGTTGTGCTATATAAACGTTTGAGAAAAATTAGTCACAGTGTGGGGAGAGAGATTTTGTGGGATTGGGAGTGAAAAATGATGTAATAGACCTTCCTAAAATAGGATCAATGGAGACAATTATTTTTAATTCATGGTTTTCCTTTCTAAGTTTAGTTGTTGAGATGCTATAAATTGTATTATTTTTATCTTGGTTCTCTCCAATATGAAGTCTTTTAATCATTGAGTTAATATATCAAGCATAAATTTTGATTCATCAAAGTGTATATTTTCACTTTGTGTGATTTTTAATTGTTGGTGTCTCAAGTCAGAATTAAAACCCTTCAAGTAAGTCACAGTTTTTAAGAGATTTACTTTGGATATTTTAAGAAGAACTAGGATAGAAAAACATTCCAGCACTATTTATGTAAGCCATAAATAAATGAAACTATATGCCAGTCATAAGATTTTATTTTCAGAGTGCCTAATAACCTAAAATTAAACCAGAGAAGGAAAACACGTGTTATTTTCTATTTTTTTACTCCATTTCCCAATAGATAGAAGGCACTGATCTGACATGTGCCAAAAGATAGAATTTATCATAAACAATTTATTCAAAACATTTATTTGTGTAGTAGAGGTAATTGTAGTATTATTTTGTCTATCCATTCCTAATTGCTATTGTGGGTAGACTGTTTAGCAAGAAATTCATTCCAAATCTACATATTTCATATAGGTTCACCCACCTAGGTCTAGCAGAACCTAAAGAGTAGAAGGTTTGATTGTATAATTGGACTTGTATGTTGTCCAAGAATGTTGTAAGAGTTTGGCATACTCTAGAGGTTAAAACTTGCATTTTTGAGTACCAACAAAGTGCCTTATTGGAAATATAATTCATGTTGAAAGCAGTTTATGCACCTCTTTCTGAATAATGGGTTCTAACAAAGCATTGATTGGTCTTTGTCTCTGCCTGAATGGTTTGATACTTTTCTTCAAGGGAATGGTGTGTGTGATGATTGAAGTATCATATGTTTCCAAATCATCATAACTCCAAGCTATTACATCATGATATGTATGTAAGGTGTCAATAATTACCTTTCTTTCTTCTGGAGTACATACCTTGCCAATAAAAACATTCTTTGAGTCCTCTGATGTCCCCATATTATATGTCTCACAATGGCTGCTAAGAGACTCCCTTTTAGTCTATTTTTCTTGATCTCTTATCTTATCTAAATCAAAGATTCATTCAAGTTGCACCATACCTCTTGGAATGGTATTGGTCTTCAAATTAATGATTCCTCCAAAGTTAATTTCTGCTTCCTGAGGCTATATCTCATCAATAACTTGGGAAGCAAACACATCACAACTTGTAATAAAGTCCAGAATATGCTTATCATCTTCAAATACTTGGAAATTGGTAACGTTGTCAGGCACTGAAGGCACTAGAGTGAGCTCAACTATAAATTTCTTCAATCCTAAAAGTGACAAAGGCTGCAAGGTGCTAGCAGCTTGTGCTAGAGAATCAACAACTTGATTTTTGTTTCAAGGGATTAACTGGATATTAAAAGCATCGAACCCCTCAATGAGATCCCACACCCTATGCCTATAATTGGTCATTCTTCTATCACAGCATGAATATTGTTTCCTTACTTGTTTGATTACCAACTCTGAATCTCCAAACACTTGTAATATCTTAACTTTCTTCCTTGATGCCATTAATAAGCCATGGATCAGAGCTTCATAATCAACAACATTATTAGTCCATTGGAACTGGAGTCTATGAACAGCAAAGTAATTCTTACCTTTTGTACTGATTAATTCAAATCCTGCTCCAATACCCTATTTGGATTTAGATCTGTCGAATCTTAGTGTCCAATAGCCATCAGGTTCGATTGGTTTCAATTTACCCTGTTCTTTGCTGAGGATAGTGAGCTTTTCAAGAAGCACTGGGTTTTTACCTTTATCACCGTTTAATCCTTCCTCCACATTAGGTCCAACAGGTGGAACTAGATTAATGCATTTTTGTATCTTTCAGACAACAATTTGACACAAGTCACATTCCAGCTTAGAATGAGGGGCATCATGGACTTTGCACCAACTTGGAAGCAATAATTCCTCAAATTTCATGCTTCCCCTTAATTGTATCTGATCTTCCATACACTTCTGGATGAATTCGTAAAATTTATCCAACAAACCAAGTTGCCTGTCTTCCTGGTCATTTATTTAATCCTCTTGTTCAATTAATGTCCCAGGACTACTACTCTCTGGAATGTGTTCATCTGAAGAATCTTGTAGCATAAAAACTTCTTCATCCTCTGTAGCTTATGCAGCCAACACATAGTTCCCCATGCTAACCTCAGAAACCAACACGTGATTTAAGATATTTTTGTATTCTATGATTACATATTTCATTCTAGGTTCTCTTTCAATTTTGATCTGATTTGGGACTCCTTTCCATTGTAACCACATATGGGATGTCTCTAGATGTATATCCATTTAAATCTTTAGTGAAATCTCTACCTAAGATCAAACCATAAGTATTAGGATGTCAGCAACTTGGATGTTGATTACTTGTTGCACTCTAGGATCTTAAGCAAGCTGTGTAGGGATCATGTTTAGTTCTCCAACTACACTCACCATTGTTTTGTCTAATTGAGTAACCTTCTTTTGAGAGGCTATAGAGGTAATACCCAATGCTTTACAAATAATGAAAGTAATAACATTTGTAGAGGCTCCTGAATCTATAAGATAATTATGCAAATTATTTCTAAAGATATGAACAAAAATTAGGAAAGGAGCAGTTTCCATCTTACCTTGAAATAGATTCAAATGAGTATCAGCTTGTGCCACTTGACCCTTATCCTTATCTCCCCTCTTGTCTACAAGTGGGATCTGATTTCTAGGTGTTTGAGAATTAGAAGACCTAGTAGTAGCCTCATTGGTGGCTACCCCTTGTGGTGTTATGTTTGAACCAAATGATCAAAAAAATACACTCCTAAGGGCAAGAATTCTTAATAATTCAGAGGAAGAAAGAATCACCTTTACTTTCTTGAATTCCTTAGTCACATATTCGCCCAATTTCTCCATATTCAGGTTAGCATGGGCCTCCTTGTAGCCATCGACCTACTTATCCTTGGATATTTTAGTGTTGTTTGCTTTTGATAGGCACTGTGTCGGCACATGAGGATAGGGTGGATTATTAGAAGTAGTGAAAGGACCTCCAGCCTGTGGACCCCTGCTAAGCCTATTTCTTAAATCATATTTCTTCGCTAGTTGTTGAAACATCTGAACTTCTTCAACACTAACTTCATCTTCATCTAAAGGGCCATTATCATTCTCACTCTCCTTATTAAACAACTGGGAAATCTCATCTTCATTTAACACTTGTTCTACCTCATCCTCTATAATAGATACCTCTTCTAGTTCATTTTCCTCATCTCTGGGGAATGGGGCATGATTAAGTACCAATACTAGAGAATCATATGGATTCGAAGGTATTATTTCCTGTCCAGTAGAATTATTCTCCACTTCATACTGAAAGATAGAAGTTGTAGTCTAAAATTCAGCACAATCTAGCTCAAAATGTTGACTTATTTTATGGAGCCTAGACCATCCAAATAAAGTTGCTTCTGCTAAGTATACACCATTCAGAGGCTTCTCCTAAGTAGCAGGTTGATCTAAGGGAGTAGGAATCCCTCCATTATTTGGTCTAGTATTTTATGCCCTATTCTACCTAGGCTATTGCCCTGTATAAAATCCTTGTCCACCTTGCTGATTTCTATCGAAATTCTGACCAGAGCCTTGTCCTATATCATAATTTTTATTTCTATCAAAGTATTGATCTCTTTCAAAGTTCATGTTTTCCCTTCCATAGTTAGACTATATAGTCTTCTGAGTAGCCTGAAGTTGGCTATTCTGATTTCTCAAATAAGTTACCTCTGTATTCAACCTCTTCACTTGTTTAGATAATTCATCCAATCTTTCCTTATCCAGACTGTTAGGTGGTGTTGGGTTACCACCAAAAGGATATCTAGGCATGTTTCCAGAACCAACTGCCTAATTCAAGACTTTTGAATTTTGCAGATATGTAGGGAAACCAGCTTGTTGCTGATGAAGGGGTTGATTAGCTCTCTTCTAAGGATAAGAGGCCATAGGTTGAGATTGATTTAAAGGTGGACCTGGATGACGAACTAGAAGAAATGATGGTATAGGATTCATGATTGGAGCATGACTGGTCAAAACTTGGTTAAGAGCTTGAATTTATCCGAGGTGAGCAGTAGGTCCTAAGGATGGCAAGGGTCTTGATAAATGTTGCCTCAAATCCATGCTGACTTTTATTTCCTCTGTATATGCATTTAGCAAAGTATTCAGAGGATTAGTCCATTTTTTAAGGAAGGTGGGTGTAAGGCTATCCAAGGCATCAAGGTACACCTCCAAAGTAGTGTTTTCATTCCCAACATAAGGCGCCTAGAGTCGGGTATATGCTTGATGGAACCTATCATTGAATGATCCTATAGGCTCATTAATCTCTCTTTTTACTCCAATAAAATGCAAGTACAACTCATTAGCACTGATGGGAATCTTGAACTTTTGCATAAATGCAGCTTCTAACTCAGTCCAATTATGTATGGAGGAAGAAGGCAAGTGATTGTACCAATAGAAGGCCTCTTCTCCTAGAGAATAAGGGAAAAGCCTACATGCATCATCTTCATGGTTAATTCCTCTATCTTTCAGACAAGTCTAAAAAATCCTAATGTGCTCTTATGTCATCCTGTTGGGGTCATGAGTATGAAACTTAGAGCAGAAGTGCTCAAGATTCTTGGGCATAACATTGTAATTATTAAAGATCAATGGGGATAGATTATTAGCAAGAAAATTCATTAGTGTAGGTGAGCGTGGTAATGGTTGATTAATGAGTGGTTGTGGTTGTGGAATTGGAATTCCCTTAGAGTCAGATAAAGATGAGGATGATGGAGATGATGTAAGTGGGTGAGCTGAAGATGATTCTTCCCCTCCTCTGCTCCTTCTTGACCTAGAAGGGGCTTGTAATTCTTGAAATTAGTCTTGTCCTAGAGTAGATCTACTTCTTCTTCTAATCCTCTTAGGAGAGATGGCGTTCAAGAAATGCTCCAGGTTTCTTGTTCAAAGGCCCTCCTTCTAGTGCCAATCTATTGATGGTGTTTTTTGCATAGGAACAACTCAGACAGAATATGATATCCTATCTCTCTTGAAAGGTAAATCTCTATGGAAAAGAGATAACCCCAAGGTCTCTAATGTCAATTCTTGACAATGCAACAAAACAAGTCAGTGATAATATGTGAAAATACCAGTAATCACAATGGGGCCTTACTATGAACAATCATTGGCCTTCAATTTATCAGATATAAACAACGAATTGATACTTGAAATCTTGATTTGAACCTTGATAACAAAGAAACAACAAAAGATAAAGGTTTCAAAGATGATTCTAAGACTACTTCTAACCATAAGATTGAAAATGCCAAAAGATCAAATGTTCAAAATGGATCGATCTCTCATAAACTACTTTCTACTTGACTCAGATGAATCTGCAATTTCAATGAAATAGTGCAATCTTCTAATGTAGTTAAATATTATCAAATCACAAACATTCATTCAGCCAATTCTATTGCAATTGAGATGAACAACCCCTTATAATTGAACTAAGCACAATTTTAAGTCATGGCTAACTTTGCAAAGTAGCTAACAATGAGCTAAGTGAAAAAATTATGGACTAGAGATCACTGCAAACATTCCAAACATGAAACCCTAAGAATTATCAAACTATTTAACCACAAAATTATAATAAATTTCAAAGATAGAATAACAAGAACCATGCCAGATGAGATTCCACAAGATAGATACCAAGCACAATATCTTTCTTATATTAAATCATCCAAAGTAGCAACAACTCCAATTTTCTTTTACAACACTTTCTTGAGAATAAACCCTAACTTGCTCTAATATCATTTTTCTATTTTCTCTCTATATCTAAAATTACCATCTATTCTCCTATCTATCTATTCTATCTATTCAAATGAGGCAACATGCCAGTTTTATAGAGAATCCCTAAGATAGGTCGGCCCAAAAGATAATTACAATAAAAACATGACCTACAAGAGGTCGGCCTCAAATATATTCGAACATCATATGAAATGTTCCATTGGCACCAATTTCATCCAAAACTACAAAGATACCAAAAGGCCAGCCCAGTACATGTGAATAATCGGAAGCACAAATATCAATGTAGCCCTATATAGCTACTCCCCATCATTGTCTTTAGATCGATCTTCCTCGCTATGTACGGCCAAAAAAAATCTATCTAGCTCAACAATAGGTGGCACAAGAAAAACCCTAATCCTTCTTTCAAGAGACTTAATGTCATCTTTGTCCTACCTAATTGTACCATCCCAATCAGCCTTATTATTCAGGTATTTGTCCATGACTAAAATATAAGTTGCAACGTTATCCAACAGATGTCCAGTAACTGGTCCATCACTCACTAGAGAATAAAAATCTCTCCACCACTTCCTAAGCTACTCCAAATTGAGATCTTTTGGAGAAAACTTCTTCCTTCTAGTCATGACCTCAAAGAATTAAATACATTTTTCATGGATACCAACAAATGCATCCTCAATATTCCTTCCCTATTTATGGATCCTTTTCAAGGCCTTTTGCCTCATTTGCAAGATTTCAAACCATTCCCAAGGTTCAAAAACTCTTGGAAAAGGAAGAATCACACACTTTACTAGTTTATCTTCAGTGAATCCCATGATTCTTGTAGCCTTTTGCAGTAGGAGGTTAGTATCCACATTATCCTGAGCTAATATAGCCTTTAACCAATCCACTGATCTCAAAGCATCACCACTAGTTGAAAAAATGTCCTTAATAGCATCATCCCCTCTTATTTGGACACCTTGTAACCAAGAAATTGTAGCATGCATGGTGCCCTTCATCTTCTCAAGTTCAGAGATTGTCTCCTGAGGTAAGAAACCTGCAGCAGAGGAGGAAGATCCAATAGCTTGCAAGGGTTCCATCAACTCTTGCAATTATTTCTCCAGTTTCTCATTCTCCCTCTCTAACTCATGCCTCATTTACACAACTTTCTTCAACCTACCCATAATCACTACACTAGAGCCTTCATATTCTTCAATATCCTACTCCATAGTAGCATGCCCCAAGTCAACAATTTTCACATGAAAATCTTGGGGAGTCACATTATCTCTATCTTTGTTTGGAGTAGGGGTAGCAATGTGATCCACTCTGTTACCTAACCCATCTCTTTCAATTTGGGAGACAACCCTTGATTTCTTCTTAGTTTTTCCCTTCTCTACATTAGCCATGAGAATATCCCAATTAGGGGGAGCATCCTCCACTATCACAATTTTACTCTTCACCTCCTTCTCAAGCCAATTTTGAATAGTAGACCCAGCACGCACCATATCTTTCTTATCTTGCCCTTGTTCCTTCTGATCAATAGTTGCATCCTTTTCAACACTTGGCATATTAGGAATTTCCACAACTGGATTCTCTTTCTCTTGTAATCATTCTTCCACAACCACCTGCACTGGTGAAGGGGCCCTAACAGGTATTTCTTCCTCCTTTTGAGGAGAATTATCAGATTGCTCCTTCATAGCTGAGTCTGCATATGCCACCAATGGGGACTATACTACCTTATAAATCTCTGCCTCTACATTATAGAGGTCACCTTCTTAAAACTCTTCCTCGCCCACATCCTTAGGATCCTCATGCTTCCTAGGTTCCTCCTGTGTGTTATCAGCATCCTGAGGAATGGAGGCACTCACTTGTTCCACAACAGGAATACTCATAGGAACATTCTCCTTTGTTGCAGTATCCCTTGGGGAAGGAGTCCTTGAACTCCTCATGTATACTTGTGTCTTTTCCCCTAACCTCTCAACCTCTACCACTGGTGGCTCACCCTATTTATCAACTTTATGAGCCTCCTCCACTCTATGTGACAATTTTGTAATCCTTCTCCTCTTTATCAATGGATGAGCACTTTCCACCTCCTCTTCCTTTTCCTTTAAAACTTATTTTTTAGAGGCATGTATCCTCTTCTTAGCAATAGTATTCCTCTATTTACTTACCTCTACAACCTTCTCAACCTGAACTTCCCTTACTTGGATTTTGAAAGGAGAATCCACCTTCTCTTTTCCCTTAGGATCTAATTCAAGTGAGCCCTCAGAAGCAGAGTGAGACTCTAAGTCTCCCATCGGATCATAGGTACATGGAACACCTTCACTTTCCAATTCTAGCATTTTGTGCTTCAACCAAACCTTGGTATACTTGATGACTGGGGCCATGACCTTGTCCAACTCAATCTTTTCCTCCTCTAACAAGTTAACTTCTCCAACTGGCCTATCCCTTACTGCCTCATAGACATGACCTTGGATCACATTTTCATCCTCTTCCACCTGTTCAGGGATGGACTTCACATTGTATATCCTTACCAAGTCCACTAGCAACCTAGAAAACTTCTTCCTTCTTACCTCAAATTCATCAACAAGGTTAACCCAATAATCTTCAATGTGAGCCTTATGGCTATAATCCCTACTGGCCTTCTTTTGAGTTTTGCCAGTGATGTCAAACCTTGCCCTTTTGGAATGGAAGGAGAGACCAAGAGTACTCATCTCCTCTTCAGAAGCATGAGCAGACTGAATGGAAGCACAAACCTCACCCATTCCTATCTTGAGGGGAAAATCATTCCCAAAACTAGTCTTGTGCATTTCTCCCTTCAAAACATTGTCAATGTCACAAATCTGCCTAGTGACTTCCAACAATATAAAAATAATCAGTATGATATCTAGGGAGTCTGTAGGGAGCCCTTTGAAAACCATCAATCCTAATGTATGGGAAAGTTGGGAAATGTATAAACCAAGCTCCATATCTCTTTATCAATTCTTTAGCCTTATCTGAGATTCTCATATGCTCTGCACCTTGGAGCAACTTGTTGATGTACATTATGAACGCATCATTGGCTATCCTGTAGATCCCTCCAATTAGGTGCAACTGTGGATATACTTCATATATGGCATCTTTCCCAAAGGTACCCCTTGTATGGGTGAAGTCTTGCCAATGAATACACTAGGTAAGAGGTCATGGTAAAGGTCTTAGATTGCAAGACGTTGCATAACTGTTCATGAATCATAGAACTTATTACACCTACCCAACGATAGTCAATTCCCTGCTCCATTCTGGTGATTACATTAAACATCCAGGTCTCGAACACACCTACACTCTTCAATCCAACCAACCTATTCAGAAGAGTAATGACATTGTAATACTCTCTCTTGAACTTAATCCTAAATAGTTGCTTAGGCAACTTGGAGAAATGGGATTTAGGCTTCTCTAGCCAATACTTGATCACCTACTAATACTTGACTACATTCTCCTTATAATACTTCTCGCCATCATCCTTGTCAAAGGCCACGAGATGGGACCTATCAGGCATGTCAACGGTTGCAGCAATGGCCACAAGACAAAAGCTAGCCAGAATCCTTCCCTGGGGACCAATTATCCTTTGTGTCCCTCTATCATAATTTATAGCACATTCAAGCACCATTGCATAGCTTGCACTGTGGAAGGAAAACCTGCCACATGAGCCAATCCAGATTCTATCATTCTTTTTGCCAATAGATGAGGGATCGGTGTTGAAATCTCGGCCTTGAAATCCTCATAGTCCCACATGCCCACATTTTTATCTGTGATTCTTGACCAAATTGAGGTTAGCTTGCTCTCAGGAATCTGGCTCCTTATGTCTAATTTCACTTTCTCTGCATCTGAGATGGCAGAAGTCTCTACACCCAGATCTGATGCCTTTCCCTTGCCTCGACCAACAATATCTTGTCCTGATCCTTCACACAAACACATAAAGATGACCATAATCAGATCAACAAGAAACAAGAAGTGTCGGAAATTAGTATCCCAAAGTTCAGGATATAGCCCCCCTCGCGGATTCTACACTAGAGAGGATTTTTGGGAAAATATGGACCAGGCAGATTCCAGTGAACCAAGCATGCAAAATCCCATAACATTATTTTAATCCATCAAATAACAAAGGAATATACCAAAAGGTACTTAGCATAATCTCATTTAATTCATCAAAGAAATCATCAATAAACAAATCCTCCCTAACCATCAAACTCAAACTTTTCCCAAAAAACCCAGAAGAATCAACCGGAGATGGATTTTGGGAAAAACAACAACAGTTATAACTAATCCAAGAAAAAGAGGAGACATGGAAAATTTGGGAAAATTCGGAGGGAACGAATTTTGGCAAAAATTAGATATATCAAAACTAAAGTGTGAAATTGGTAAAACTAACCAACTCAGACACCGATAAAATCCGAAGGAAGCAAATTTTGGCGAGATAGACAAAATCCAGGAAAAGGTGGCAAATGAGAACGAAATAGGGAAGGCTAGGGAAATCTAGGGAAGCAGAATTCTGTGAGGACCTCGAAAACCTGAACCCATCCACATCTTTCTTAATTTCACCAAAACAATTCAAATCACTCTAGATCTCAAACCTAAACTTCGAAAACAACTTAACCTAGATGTCCAACGGATCAAATACAAATCTAGAACACTCCCCACAACAATTCAAGGAGGATTGGCCATGCCCTAGGTCAACAATCCTCCATGAAAACACAGGGAACCATACCCGACTTACTCACACACTAGAACGAAGAATTTAAGACTAATACAAGAAAGTGCCCAAACAAGAAACAATACTAGGCCAAGCATAAACATTCAATAGCCAATCAAATGGACTGGTATAATAATAAAAACCCCAAAATTCCCAATGATGACACACATACCCATGGAAATCCGGAAATCACAAAAGACCAGGAAGCGAATGAGGTGAAGCAATTCGAAATCAACATAACAAAGAAGCATTTCTACATACCATGATAGCGAAAGGGCTCAAACTAGTGATGCCAACAAATAACTATCAAACACGAGAAAGATACAGTCCATGCACACCAAATTCAAATGCACAATAGAAATGGCTTCAAAAATCACAATCCAAGAAAACACCAAAAGCTCCAAGACTCGAGCTCAAATGATAGTCAACACACAAACTGAAATGATCAAACACTTCCCAAAATCCAATATATCAAAGCCCCAAAAAACCCACACAAATGCCATTAATGCGGTCGACAAGAAAACCATGACCACAAAAAATTGAGGATTCAACACGGTGATGTACTTCAGGGAAATCAGGACCATACAGATTTTCCTGAAAATAGGGTCAAAAGGCAACAACCTCAGGACATCAAAGAAAGCTAGGAGAATCCAGCCCAGGCAAATTTTCCCGAAAGCAGTGAAAACTCTGGAATGAGATCAGAACTCAAAATTTTCAATAATATTCATAAGTGCCAGTTCAATTGGCAAAATAGACATTAAAGCACAAACCGAAGCAAGTGAAAACCCTCAGAAAAGAAGGGCCAAAACACCAAAAGTGAAAAAATATGGTTCCCACTTTTAGTGGGGCGTGTGTGCAAAAACTACACAATAGATGAAAAAATGCCTTGGGGGCAGATCAAATGATCAACCTTGTCTACATGAAAGCAGATGGGAAACATAGTATGACACAAGGCCAAAGAGAGGTGATGGAAGATGACAAGATAGAAAAAAGACAATACCCTAGGGGCAGATCAAATGATCAACCTTGCTACGTGAAAGCAAAGGGGAAATGTAGTCAAGACAGACAAAAGACAAAATCCCAGGGGTGGATCAAATAATCAACCTTGCCTATGTGAAAGTGTAGGGGCTACGTAGTTTGATGAAAGACTAATCATAGAAAATGGATAAGGGATGATGAGATGGATATGATAAATGGATAAAAGGATGGAGCTGATAGGATGAGCCAAGATAGATCGTATGGATGGGATGGTCAATATAAATAAGATATGGCACACATGAAGCTAAGGGATGGGATAGTTATCCAAAGATTCAAAATCTGAATTGGGAGGATGGTATGATGGATAGATGAGAGAGAAGATTGAGAAGATATTAGAAAGATTTGGGAAAGTGAGATAGCTGGCATTGGATTGCATGGGGTAACCTATAGCTAGATACCGATGATAAGGTATTAGGAAATGGAAGGAAAGATAGAGGGAAATGGATGCATTGATAAAGATGGGGAAATACAAAGATTTTAGGATAGGTAGATAGAGGGAAAATGATTTGGAAGGATGAAATGAATTACTGGATAGATAAATGGATGGGAAGATAATGGTGAAAATATAGAAAAGGACTAGTGGATGGGTGGACAGAGAGATAAGGATTTGGTAGATGGAAGGGATGACTGGATGGATAAATGGATGGGGAGATTTAAAGGATTACTTAGGGGGATGGATGGATGATGTCTCCAAGGATTCTATCACAAATAAAGAGATGCCCTCACTCTAGATGTGTCATGCATGACAAGGCAATAGGGATAGGAGGATGGGTGGATAAGGGAATGATATGGACATAGATAATGTTGAGCTTCTCTTTAGGTATTTGTCCTTGATGTCAAAATTTTGTTTCAAATTGGCATCTTGGTGATTGATTATCCGTTTCATTGTTTACATTCAGATGGTTGGCACACTGTAGTTTATATTCAGTGTTGGCATACTTTTTTTTGGATTTAGCATTGTGATGATGGTTTTGATGATACTAATCCCTTGAATCCATGTGCAGATTACAAGGCATATTGTTTACAAGATTATGATTCTATGTTCAGGTAGATAATGGCATTTATAGGGTTTTGTTTTCAGGTGTTTGTGATGTTCAATTCAGCTAAGGTTCTAATCACATTTGTATGACAGGTGGTATAGCTCTAGTTTGACAGGTTTGACATTTTGAGCTATAATATGCTAAGGTGATCTCCATGTTTTCATTTTGTATATATGTCTATGATCATGCATTGATTTCATATAGCTATTTATATAGCTTTGGCTTACAATTTGATATCTTTTGGCCTCTATTTTGAAAAAGGTTATTTCATGGAAATTTTGTAATGTTGATTGGTGGTATCACTTTGGCTTACCTATATTTGAAAATGACTTAGAAATAAGTGACATGTGTATCGGGTCCTATAATTGATATTTCATTAGGCCTTAGGGCTGACAATAGGTATGAGGAATTAATTATTTGAAAGCCACTATGAAAGTGACATGGCTTTGAATTCTTGGTAATAATGTTTATTTTTGTGGTTGACATTTTGAAATGTTTAGAGAACAATATAATTTTTTTTTTAACGGAATCGACATGCTGATGTGAGGAAATGATTATGTTGGTATTGTGAATATCTCTAACCGTGGATTTTAAAGTATTTTTATTGTTTGTCAATTATCATTATGTTTGTTGACCTACTCAGACTTCAAGAATTTTTCAAAGGATGGTTAAGGCATCGAATGCCTTTGATTTAAACTATCTTGAGGAAAAAGGTAAGTGAAAGGATTCTAGGGAAAATCATTTTGTTGTTTCATTTTGCTAAGGGCTGAGACCCTAGCTTTTGCCGCCGTCATCAGTAACTTGTCACAATCGTTACTCTCTTTGCTGAAACGTATGCAAAGATGTGTGAAATTGAGCATGAAAGGAACTTGTCTCGTTTGTTCGATCACCTATTTTTGTAATCTCTTGGTACAGATTCTCACACACTCTCTTTCAGACTATTTCAGGTATTCTTCTTATCATTTGAAGTATGGGGAACCATTACTACTTGTGGCACAAAAATAGAAGATAGTTTATGTTCTTTTATTTGAATTTGAAAATGATGCATTTGGTTCAGTTACTCTTATATTTTTTTTGTATGTGGTCTGAAATAATTTCTTATTTGTTCTCATCAGGACTGGGGTTTGGTTACAAAACTATTTTTCAGGTTCTTGTAGAATTTTATTTTGTTGTTTCTTGCAGCATGGAAATATTTTTTTATCAAATTTGATGACATCCATTCTGAGAAATATGTCATTCTTTTCATAGATTCAAAGTGGTATTTTTTCTTGGTCACCAGATGCGCAATAATGACGGTTCAGTTACAATTTGTAGCAGTGGTATTCAAGAATATTTTTGTTCCAATAAAATCCTTCTGATCTAATTTTTTTTCTATTGGTGCATGAATTATATTGATTCTTTTTCAGATAGTATTGATGGTGCACATTTCTTGTGTGGTCAAGGTTCAAATTCTTCTTTCTCAAAATACACTTTCTTGGCCACTATGTTAGAAGAATTATTTTTTTGGATACTTCTCTGAATCTCTTAATTTACCTAGCACAAAAAATTTGACAAAATTTTATCATATTGAAAATACCTCATTTGATGGACAAGATACACATATATTGTTGGTTGTAATTTTGATAATTTTTTTAGAGATATCAGTTAGAGGAAAAAGAGGGATTAATCATTGTTTTTAAACTGTAAAAAATGATTGAGAAAATGTGTGAGTGAAACACAACCATTGTATTGTCTATACTGTGAGTCATGTTTTAATTTTGAAATTTTAAATCTGAAACATAAGTTCAATACAAGTTGTCTTAAGACAAGACAATGACTAGAATTATAAAGGCTCAAGTTAGAACCTTGAGGATTGTAGGTATTGTCTGTTGAGAGGCACTTGTGAGAAAGGAGAGAAACAAAGAGACCCTCCATATCATTGTATGTTTTGTAAACTAGAAAGGGGTTTGTGCTCCTTGAAATTAGTGTTTCAAAATGATGGGTCGGTGCTCCTTGAGTTGGTGCTCAGAAATCAACCTATAAGGCATTGTTAAAAGTGGTTTTTCAAATATAAACCTAAAACGGTAGTAGTTTAGGAGTGGTTTTTCTACCCAAGGAGGGTTTTCCACTTGTCATATCTTGTGTCACTTTTCTCATTTGTGGTTCCTCTAATTTATTGTGTGAATGATTTATTATGCAATGTTTCACTATCATACTTCTCATTTCAGTTATATGTGATTGCACTCAATAGATGGATGAGTTAATCATTGATAAATGAGAGCATAAATTTGTTTTGTTTCATTTTTTGTAAAATTTCTCAAATCAGTTCAGGACATTGAGTCACCCCCCCACCCTCTCAGTTTATTTTTCATTCCAACAATTGGTATCAGAGCATAGGGTCCTCTAATAGGTCTCACCAACCTAGGATTGATTCTTGTCTTGGAATATGTTTAAAATGTCTCAAGCTCATGAAGGAAAATCTATGGCTAGAGCTCCATTATTTAATGGAACAGATTATCTATTCTAGAAAATCAGAATTGAGACATATCTAACTTCTACTGATCTCGATGTGTGGAGCATAGTGTCAACTCGGTACACTATACCAACTACATTTCCCACAATTTCTGATGAGAAGGAAAAATATGAAACTAATGCTAGAGAAAAACATGCTCTCTTGTGTGCTTTGACTAAAGATGTCTTTATCAAATTCATGCACTACAGCTCTACTAGGGATAATAGTCAAAAGTCCTTAATTTAAGACATTAGTTTGAGTAAATAAAAATGAGGGATAATGAAAAAGTAGTTGATCACTTCTTGAGAGTTGATAAATTTTTTAATGATATGAAAGGTCTGGGAGAAGAAGTAAAATAATTTGATGTTGTAACTAAGGTCATCAGAACCTTACCGACTAAATTTGAAGCTAAGGTCTGTACTCTAGAAGAAAAGAAATACTTTGATCAACTTACCCTAGATAGGCTACAAGGCACTCTGACTGCTTATGAAATGAGAATCAATAAAAACAATTCCTCTCCAAAATAAATTACCTTTAATAATGAAAGGAAAGAAAAAGATGAGGTCAGTGAATCAAAATTTTATGATTCTAAAGAATCCCATTTTGTTAGAAAGCTCAAAAGTGGGTCTGGAAAATATAAGGGAAAACTTCCCTTCAAGAGTTTGAAAATGAAAAAATAGGTCAATTTTCTGCAAAGTTCCCCTATGGTGATCTGAATAGTGAAAATGAGAAATCTGAAAAAATGTGCCTTAGAGAAAGGCCTATAGAACTAAACAAAAAATCAACTTCAAAAAGAAGAAGAGTTTGTTCAAAAAAAATGAAACAGACACTGAATCTAAAGGTTCTTTAGATAAAGAAGACGAAAACTTATTCATGGCTGAAACCATTTAGCAAGAAGATACTAACAACAATGATGTTGAAGATGACGAATTAGATCTAGAAGGTGAACTGAAATGTGCTTTAAAAGAGATTAGAAAACTCAAAAAGTAAATGCTTTTTGAAGAACAAAATTCTTCTCAAGCTCTTTCTCAAGAGAAAATTTCAAATCAAGAAATAGTCTCCTTGAAGTCTAAACTTGAAGAAGCCAAGAGAGTTGAGGATTGCTTGCGTATTGGTATAATTCATAAAGATAAATAAATTCAAAAATTCGAACATGAAATTGTTGATCATAGGAAAAATATTGAGAATTATGAGAGTATTCTAAAACTGAATGACATGCTCAGTAAGAAAAAATTGAACAAGGACAAAACTGGTATTGGGTTCGTGAAGGGTGAATGTTCAAATGATGGTGCAAAGAAAAATGATGTTGCTGCAAAAAAATGTTTTGAGTCTAATCATCTTGATTCTAATAAGAATCATGTTCATCCTTTTAGGAATAACAAAACTTCATATAATCTCAACCCTTTCTTTTATGGGTACTATTTTTTCTGCAACAAATTTGGCCACAAAGTGAGCTCTTGTAGGTTTATGAATCCTAGAACACCTAGATTTGGTCATAAGAAACACGTTGTTTTTTCTAGATAGATCAAATGCTTTAAATGCAATACCATGGGTCATTCTGCTAAGTAGTGCAAAGCTAATCTGCAAAATAAATAGCAAAAAACCAAAAAGGTTTGGAAACCTTAAAATGTCAAAAATATGGAGAAAACTATGTTAGTTCAAACAAATTTTCATTCCAAGAAAAAGGAATTATGGGTCCTACAAAATGGTTTTTCTAACCACATGACTAGTGACAAAGAAAAATTTATAAATCTTGAAGATTATGTAGGTGGGTATGTGAAGTTTTGTGACAATTCTGGTATACAAATCAAAGGTAGAGGTTCACTTCTTCTGAATGAGCACACTCCTATCTAAAATTTTTATTACATAGAAGGTATAAAGCACAATCTTCTAAGTGTCAGTCAAATTTGTGGCAATGGCTATCATTTTTTGTGCACTTCAGATGGATGTGAGATTAAAAATAAGCTTGGAAAGGCTATTTTTGCTAGAATAAGGATTGAGGGAAATGTTTACAACCTTCTTGACATATCTAGTAATGACAATAATCAGGGTATGTGTTTAATGAGCCAATTTGAAGAAAGTTAGTTGTGGCACAAGAGACTAGGTCACATTAACTTTTACAATATGCTTTGGATCAGCAAGAACCACAATGTAAGAGGTCTTCCTATCTTAAGAAAACATGAAAATTCAGTTTGTAAAGAATGTTTCAAAGGAAAGCAAACAAAGGTGAGCTTTAAATCTAAAGAACATTCTTCTACTAGGCCTCTGAAACTTGTTCATATAGATTTATGTGGTCCTACAAGGACTAGATCTATCAATGGTGATAAATATTTAATGTTATTTGTTGATGATTACTCTCGTATGGTATGGGTTACTTTTCTCAAGCATAAATATAAAGCTTTTGAACATTTTAAAGTGTTTAGAAAAATGGTTGAAAGGGAGTTAGATTTAAAATTGAAATTTACGAGATCTGAAAAAGGTGGTGAATTCACCTCACAAGAATTCATTGACTATTGTGAAAAACATGGCATAAAAAGACAATATGTTGCTGCCATAACACCTCAACAAAATGGGGTTGTTGAGAGAAAGAACATAATTGTAAAAGAGATGGCAAAGACTATGTTGGATTAAGCAAAAATACCAAACATGTACTAGAAAGAAGTTGTTCTTATAGCTATTTACATCTTGAACAGAGTACAAATCAGAGTGAAGTCCAATTTCACTCCATATGAACTATGGTATGGTAAATCTGCATTAATTAAATACATCAAAATATTTGGCTATAAGTTTTTTATCAAGAGAGATGATGATAATTTAGGAAAATTTCAATCAAAATCTGATGAAGGTATCTTTTTAGGATACTCCACTCATAGAAAAGCCTATAAATTCTTTAATAATAGGTTGAATAAGATTATTGAATCTGTCAATGTAAAATTTGATGAAAATCTTCTTTTAGATGTTGAACCTATGTAGGATGCTGAGGAAGAAGAATTTGAACTTGAAATAAATTCAGAAGGCTTTGAAATAGCAAAGCCTAAAGTTGAATCAGTAAGTCCTAAACTTGTTGAAGAAAATTCTAAAAATGCTAAAATGAGTCCTGAAAAATGTGTGACAAAAACCCCTTCAAAATCTCTTGCTAGAAAATATCCTAAAGATCTGATTATTGGAGATAAATCTGTAGGAGTTCAAACAAGAAGAAGAACTGCTAAATTTGATGAAAAATATCACATAGCTAAGCTAATTGATTTTTTTTTGGTTACTCAGTTTGAGCCAAAAATAATTTATGAAGCTCTAACTAATGAATGTTGGCTTAATGCAATGCTGGAAGAAATTGATCAAATTCAGAAAAATCATACTTGGGAGTTAGTCCCAAGACCAAATGACAAAAATTTCATAGGGGGTAAATGGATATTCAAAAATAAACATGATGAAAATGGCCATGTTGTTCACAAAAAGGCTAGGTATGTTTGCAAAGGATATGTTCAACATGAAGGTATTGACTTTGGTGAAACCTTTAAACCTATAGCTAGACTTGAATCTATTAGAATATTCTTGGCTTATTCTATTTTCAAGAACTTTACTCTATATCAAATGGATGTCAAAACTTCTTTTCTAAATGATTATTTAGATGAATAATTTTATATAAAACAACCTGAAGGGTTCATTTGCAAAAAAAATCCTAATCATGTTTACAAGCTGAAAAATGCTCTATATGGCCTAAAACAAGCTCCTAGAGCTTGGTAATCTAGACTAGATAATCATTTGATTTCAAAATGTTTTATTAGAGGAGGTGTAGACAACAATATTTATGTTAAGATTGAAGGTTTTGATATCCTGGTTGTTGAAATCTATGTAGATGATACTATATTTGGCTGCAACAATACTTCTTTGAGTAAAAAATTCTCTTAGATTATGGAATGTGAGTTTGAAATGTCAATGTTGGGAGAATTAAATTTATTTTTAGGTCTTCAAGTTTATCAACTTGAAACTAGTATTTTTTCTCTCTCAAACAAAGTATGCAAGAGAGATGGTCAAGAAATTTCAAATGGATGAATGTAATCCAATTAGCACTCCAATGGTTATAGGATGCAAACCTAGAAAGGTTAATGATTCTGCTGATGTAAATCCAACTAACTATAGGTGAATGATTGGTAACTTGTTATATCTAACAGCTTCTGGACCTGACATAATGCAAGTAGTTTCCATGGTTGCAAGATTTTAGTCATATCCTAAGGAATCTCATATTAATGTTGTTAGAGGGATTCTTAAATATGTCAAGGGTACTCTTGATTATGGTCTTTGGTATCCTAGAAGCAATGATTTTTCATTAATTACATATACTTATGTTGACTGGGTTGGTTTTCTAGATGATAGGAAAAGCTCCAGTGGTGTTGCTTTCTTTCTTGGTGATTGATCAGTGGCATGTCACAACAAAAAACAAGAATCTATTTCACTCTCCACTGCTGAAGCAGAATATATTGTTGCCACCTCTTGCTGTACTCAAGTAATCTAGATGTCACAAACTCTATCTGAGATGGGTATTAAAGCTCCTAGACCTATTTCTATTCTGTGTGATAATACTAGTGTGATTAATATCTCCAAAAATCTTATTATGCACTCTCACACTAAACACATTGCTATTAAATTTCACTTTCATTGTGAAAAAGTGTTTGCTAATGAGGTTTATGTACAATATGTTCCTACACAAGAAATGGTAGCTGAAATTTTCACTAATCCTTTGGCTAAAGAGGTATTTGAAATACTTCGGTCTATATTGGGAGTTATCTCTCAATATTTTCTCTCTTAATAATTTATCTTGGTGTTAGGGGGAGCTTGTTAAATCTCTTAGCAACTTATTTATACTTCTTATGGTTTTCTATTTTCTGCCCCATTTCTATATCTATAACTTTTTTTGTTCATCTTCTTGTACTTCCACTAGTTTTCCCTTTGTCCTTGTGCCAAAAAGGGGGAGAATTATGAGCTCTTGGTTCTGGTCTAGTTCTTCAATTTGATGGCTAAGTTTTTGCCATCAAGGACAAAGGGGGAATTCATTGAGATTCTCTTTAGGTATTTGTCCTTGATGTCAAAATTTCTTTTCAGATTGGCATCTTAGTGATTGATTATTAGTTGCATTGTTTACATTCAGATGGTTGGCACACTCTTGTTAATATTTAATATTGGCATACTTGGTTTTGGCTTCAATATTGTTATGATGGTTTTGATGGTACTGATCTCTTGAATCCATGTGCATATTACAAGGAATCGTGTTTATAGGATTATGATTTTATGTTTAGGTTGATGATGGGATTCACAAGGTTTTGTTTTCAGGTGTTTGTGATGTTCAATTCAGCTGAGGTTCTTATCACATTTGTATAATAGGTGGTATAGTTCTAGTTTGATAGGTTTGACATTTTGAGCTATGCTATGCTAAGGTGATCTCCAAGTTTTCATTTTGTATATCTATCTATGACCATGCTTTCATTTCATATAGCTATTTATATAATTTAGGCTTAGAAGTTGATATCTTTTGGCCTCTATTTTGAAAAAGATTATATCATGGAAATTTTGTAATGTTGATTGGTGGCATCACTTTGGCTTACCTACATTTGAAAATGACTTAGAAATAATTAACATGTGTATTAGGTCCTATAATTTAAGGGAATCGACATGCTAATGTGAGGAAAATATTGTGTCGGTACTATGAATATCTCTAACCATGGGTTTGAAAGTATTTTTTTATTGTTTTTCAATTATCATGATGTTTGTTGACTTACTCGGACTTCAATATTTTATCAAAGTATGGTTAAGGCATAAAATTCCTTTGATTTTAATGTCTTGAGGAAAAAGGCAAGTGAAAGGAGTCTAGGTAAAATCATTTTGTTGTTTCATTTTGCTAAGGGCTCAAACCCTAGCTTTTTCTGCCACCATGAGTAACTTGTTATAGTCATTAATTTCTTTGCTGCAACGTATGGACAAATGTTTGAAATTGAGCTTGAAAGGAACTCGACTGGTTTGTTCAATCTCTTGTTTTGGTAATCTCTTGGTACAGATTCTCATGTACTCTCTTTTGGGCTATTTCAAGTATTCTTCTTTATCATTTAAAGTATGGGATTCATTAATACTCATGGAATGAAAATAGAAGATAGTTTATGTTCTTTTATTTGAATTTGAAAATGATCCATTCGGTTCAGTTACTCTGATTTTCTATTTGTAGGTGGTCTGAAAGAATCGCTTATTTTTACTCATCATGACTGGGGTTCGGTTACAAAACTATTTTTAGGTTCTTCCATAATGTTATTTTTTTGTTTCTTGCAGCATGGAAATCATTTTTTATTAGATGTTATGACATGCATTCTGAGAAATATGCCATTATGTTCATGGATTCAAAGTGGTAGTTGTTCTTGATCACTAGATCCACAATAATGAGGCTTCGAATACAAATTTTAGTAGTGGTAATCAAGGATATTTTTATTCCATTAAAATCCTTCAAATCTGATTTATTTTTTATTTGTGGATGCATTATATTGATTCTTTTTCAGATAGTATTGATGGTGTAGATTCCTTGTGTGGTTAGGGTTCAAAGTCTTCATTCTCAAATTACACTTTCTTGGCCATTCTCTTAGAAGAAATCTGTTATTGGATACTTCTTTGAATCTATGAATATACCTAGCACAAAAAATTCGACAAAATTTTGTCATATTGAAAATACCTCATTTGATGGACAATATACACATATGTTGTTGGTTGTAATTTTGGTAATTTTTTCAGAGATATCAGTTAGAGGAAAAAGAATGATTAATCATTATTTTTGAACTATAAAAAATGACTGAGAAACTATGTGAGTGAAACACAACCATTATATTTTTTATACTATGAGTCATGTTTTAATTCAGAAATTGTAAATCTAAAACATAAGTTCAATACAAGTTGTCTTAAGATAAGACAATGACTAGAATTTTGAAGGCTCAATTCAGAACCTTGAGCATTGTAGGTATTGTCTATGGAGGGGCACTTGCGAGAAAATAGAGAAACGTAGAGACCCTCTGTATCATTGCATTTTCTATAAACTGGAAAGGGGTCGGTGCTCCTTGAGTTGGTGCTCAAAAATTAGCCTATAATTGTTAAAAGTGGTTTTTCAAATATAAGCCTAGAACGGCAGCAATTTAGGTGTAGTTTTTCTACCCCAAGAGTGTTTTCCAGTTGGCATATCTTGTGTCACTTTTCTCATTTGTGGTTCCTCTAATTTATTGTGTGAATTATTTAATATGCAATGTTTAATTTTCATAACTCTCATTTTAGATAGATATGATTGTGTGAACCCCTAAACCTACAAATGCACAAGGAAGTCAAACATTGTTAGTGTTAGATAAAATATGCATGTAACAAATGAGGGATTCCCCATAAAATCCATCTATCTAAAACTTAAATTAGGAAATGAAGAACACAATGAAATTATAACATGTAAATCCTAATTAAGCAAATAGCATTATGATCCTATGGGGAATTGGTGCCAATGATATGTTGCAATTGGCCCTTTCCCAATTCCTATGATTGCAAATGTGGATTGATGAAGAAATGGTCAAATCTCCAAAGAGATTTGAGCATAACTTTGGTGCAAATGTGAAAATGATAGGAATGGTGGATGAAGATAGCAAAATCAATTCTCACTTGAAGAGAGTAAATTTTCATATGAGTTGTGGATAATAATTGAGGAGAAGAGTCTCCAATTTATAGATTTCAATCTTGGAAGAATGAGTGAAAACAAGCAATGTGGGATGAAAGATAGTTCAATGGCATTGTGGCACTTGTCCAAATGTGATTGGATGAGGAATGAGCAAGTTTTGGCCAATGTGCCAATAAATTCAATTAGGTGGCATTTCAAACTTGAGAAATGACATGTTGAAGAGGGAAAAGGAATGGAGTTAATGTCACTTGGCTCAAGGTCAAAGACATGTAAGAGGCTTTTAATGCCTTGTTGGAAGGACCAAGCCCACTTGGACTTTTTGAATTCAAAAGAGGAATATTCCCTTTTTGATGCTTTGTCAGGGAAAATAAGAGAATTAATAAATCAAAGTAATTGATTTATTGTGCAAGTTGCATTCTCTAGAGAATTTTAGTGAGAAGGATTAACTTAATCAAGGATTTGATTAACTTAATGAAGAATTAGGTGATGTGAAAATTTAGACTTAGATTTATGAATTGATTTAAGTCCAAAATTGAGAGGAAATGATTCATTAAATAAATGATTTGATTTATTTGATAAAGAAGGAATGTGTTAGATTAAATCAAATAAGGTTTAATTTATTTAATTTAATGAGAAGAATTTAGAGATTTTAATCAATTAAAATGATTTATTTAATTAAACAACAGTGTAGGGTTAATTAAATTAAACTGATTAATTTAATCAAAGGAGGTGATAGACTTAATCCAATAAATAGTGATTTATTGAATTAAAGGATAAAAAGTGATGAAATGCTGAGAATTTGATTTGAGACGAAACATTCTTAGTAGTCGGGATCAGGTGTGCCAAAATGAACTTGTACATTTTCCATGTCTACATTTTGCCCCTCTTTGAAACAATGTACCCATTGCATTGGTTCAAAGAATAACTATTGTAATCAAAGTTCAAAATTATATCGATTTTGAGATGCCCCATTGCTTCCCCAGTGAAAGGATATTGCTGGATATTGCCCCCTCAAGAGACCAGATGAAAATTTTGGATTTTTGGATGGTCCCACGAAAAAGATGACAAGGTGCTCGACAAGCCAGAAATGCCCTAGAATGCCAGAAAACTACCTTAAAATTCTAGAAGGGATGCAAAACGACTATCATTTGGATGAATACGAGCTCAGGGGACCAAAACCTCAGCTGGGAGGTCAAATTAGGTCAAAAAACCCTAATTTTTAGGCTTAAATAGACCATGAGGGGTCATTTTCAATTCATTTTACAATCTTAGCCTTTAAACACTTTCAATTTTAGCTCTGAGTTCGAGTGGAAATGGTGCAACGATAGCTTCTCAAGCACGTGATGGACAGGGTTCGAACACATTAGTGGCCAGTCGGCGTAGGACCCGTGGTATGTACCCCTATCGGTCTTTTAATTTTATCATTTTATATGCATTAAATAGGGTTAAGGCTTTGTTCAAACTACGTGGTGCCATATGGCACCACAGAAAGAGTCTTATCGCAACCACACGGTCCTGTATTGCACCACATATGCGAAGTGCACCATGCAGGGTAGTTTGCAATTTGTCATTTCGGCGGCCGAAAGTCCGTCGCATTCCATTCTTCACCGCACAACGTAGTTAGTAACTTAGGGTTTGCGTCAAATAGGACTGCATATGAAAAGTGCACTACGTGAGTCACTTTGTAACTGCTAAAATGGAAAACCCTACCATGACGGTGCAATTTGGAACTTTCCAAACTGCGCTGCACCCGCAAACAATGCCGCACTTGCCAATTTGAGGCAGATTTTGACTTTTAAACTTTATTTTTTCTGATGTGACAGCCTTCCCTATGCAAGAGGAGCCTAGCGTACTCTATTCATGGGAGCATCGATGGCTAATGCTTAGCAAATTAGGGGCTATGCCTGAGCTGGTCTAGGGGCACCTTGTTGCCGTTGGCCTTTGGTATATTGTGTATGCCCCTACTGTTCAGGCTCACCTAAGCATGCTTACATCTTTGGTAGAGCGATGGCACAGTGAGACCTCCTCCTTCCATCTTCCTACTGGCAAGGCCACCATCACACTTGAGTACGTATGGTGCATCCTTCGATTGCCCATTCACGGGACCTGAGTCATCTATGATCCAGATGCCAGCAGAGAGGCCTATTATGGAGTGATGCAAATCGATGTTATTGAGTTTTACGATTGTCAGATTGAGCTAGAGCTATATCGTGACCATGTGCACATGTACTGACTGATTATAGCTACTACTATCTTAGGCCTTGTAGTACCTGATGGGTGGGGCTGATATTTCAGTCTAGGATGGGGACTTCCATGGCATCAAATGGTTCATTAGAGGGAGTGCTTTGCTTGGGGACCGATACTACTAGCGTCCCTCTATAGGGACCTTCATGAGTTTGTTTACTTAGATAGCAAGTCCATTGGGGCAGGAGGCACCTTACTGCATGTGGGGATGGGAGAGGATCCTATTGCTTCATCCAGACATCACACCAGTTCCTTTGGAGACAGATGATCCCCTCGTTTGGCGGTACAGTGGGGCATTAATGCACTTTTCATTTACTATCACGAGTGGTATTCCACACTGGCGGTGAGTTCTCGATGAGATGAGACAGTTCGTCTGGAGACCGTGGATGGATATTAGTCCATGGGGAGATGATGTCCAACAACTCTTCTTTGCTCGACAAGACAGGCTGATGTAGGGCCGAGAGCATACCATGATTGAGAGGTACCTTCTAGATAGGGTTGCTTGTCAATTCAAGGAGGTACAAGACAGGCCCGATGACCAGTATGTGGCCATCTTTGCATGTACTACTAGGGAGACAACATGGGGCCAGCCCATCCCGGCAGTTGAGGTGGTGACCTCGTTTAGGGAGTTAGTGGCTTGGCCATGGCCATATGATCAGGGGCTGGTAGATGCAGGAGTCACCGCAGCTTACAGGGCATGGTTTAGACCTCCCCTCAGATTGACAGTTCTGGGCGCAGTTGTCCCATGGCGCAGACGCAGGGATCGGGCAGGTGGTAGGGGGCAAGGCAGAGGATGAGGTGAGGCACCTCTTCATTAGACACCTCCCAGGGATGGGGCCCAGTAGTCACCTATCTGAGTAAGAGATTAGGATGATCAATTGAGGGTGGATCCTCAGCAGCAGCTAGTAGGGCACCCGATAAGATAGCCAGTAGGACAACCGGCAGGATAGCCCAATCATCGAGATGTGTTGATTCAGCAGCTATAGGGGCAGATATAGGTTTTGACTACAAAGAGAGACCAGGCACAATCCGAGAGGGATCAAGAGATAGGTTAGCGGTGATAGGTAGAGAGTACAGCATCCTCATCTCGGGCCCGATCGATTGATATTCAGGATTACAGAGGCTATCAGAGAGGCCGAGTACTATCGGCATCATTATCAGCAGGTAGTGCCACCAAACTGTAGAGTGCGAGACTTCTCACAGAAGACAGGGAGGTGTCCAATAGAGACACATGGTGAGAGACAGGATGGGGAGGGCAGCAACCGGTAGGGCCTGCCCCCTTTTTGATCACAGGACAGTCTTGCTTCATTTTTTGATATACGGGCTGTAGTATTTTGGCCTTATTGTATTATGTATTTGATGGACACTTGATCCGATTCTGTATTATAACAGTGATTTTTGATGATATATATGAGATGATTCACCCTTTTATGATGTTCATGCAAATATGTGAATGCAAATATGTGATGTTATGAGATGTTTCTATCCTTATGGTTCATGTGATGCAATGTATGTAATGAATGCATTTCTTTTTGTATTTTCCGTGCTTTAAAATGATGTAATGTGTATTAATGATGATAATGGATGCAAATGGTAATGGTAATGGTTGTAGATGATAATTTATGATGTAATGATGTCTTAAGATGCTTAGAATAACAAATTTATATTATTCCTCATAACTTAAGATATTGATATGATGCAATGCTTTTCTTATGTTAACTATCTAGTGGATGCAGGATGTATGCATGAGCGAGTTTTGATTACTGTTATAATACCATGTTAGTGTGGAAAGAAGGTAGAAGAAATGTAGAATTAATGAGTTAGTGAGGATGATGATGGTGATTTTACATTTGCATATAGGAATTGAGATTTTCAAAGGGTCAATTGCGTTATGTTTGATAACACACATAGGTACGATGCATCGAGGTATTAAGAACCAGGATGGCGTGGTACCTAGTGTGATGGACTTTGACTTGAAAATCAGATAGGAGTATTCTTGTTCACACTTAGCATTCATACTTTATTCAAGATGTATTTTAGACATTCTAAATATCTCGGACCAAAACACAGAAAATCAAGCTTTCCTATGTGGTCAACAAGATACTTAAAATATCCTCCCTACAAACCAAACAAAACATGCATAACTAAGTTATTTTACAAGCGTATCCCACAAGCATAGTAGATAAAAGATAATGATCATTGCCCCATTCCTTTCTCTCTAAACCTATTTTGTTTAGGCATCATTGAGAGGTCCTTGGAATGAGCAGAAAATAAGATAAGTCAAAAAAGACCAAGAGAAATAAACAAAGAAGCTAATGTTCTTCATACTGCTAGCCAAGACTAACTACTGTGAGGGTTACCTGATGCTTATGTCCATCGCAGGAAAGCTTCATCCTAGGACATGTAGTGATAAGGGTTTTGATGGGACTGATTGGGTGATAATCTATTGATACTCCGAGGTGACTAACTTGCTTGCTTACTACTCTAGACTTGAGACTTTGATGATTAAGGTGTTCACTTTGAGACCTGCTAAACTTGCTTCTGACTGACTCACCAATGGGTGAAAGTGACGATTGACTTTATTATGAGTGAGACAATCATGAGTGAAAGTGAGATGAAATGGATGCACCATTTTGTATTTTTCAAATGTTTTCAGGCTTTTTTTGGTATTTTCAAGATGTTACGATGAACAAAATAACTTAAAGACCTATCTTAGGGGTCTCGGGAGCTGATCCATAGATGAGATTTTCCTACATTATATATGCAGAGACCACGTAGTTCGACTAATGACACACTTGACTCAATGATAAGATGGACAAACGGATTGCCATTTTAGTGCTTAAAGGATTGTCTTAAGATGCAGACTAGATGGGCAAATGGATTGCCAATGCGATAGACGCCTAAAGGACTAACTCTAACTATCTTGGGGGATAGAAAGTGATGAAATGTTGAGAATTTGATCTGAGAGGAAACGTTGTTAGTAGTCAGGATCAGGTGTGCCAAAACTAACTTGTACATTTTCCATGTCTACAAATTGCATTCAATACATGGATGAGATAATCATTGATAAATGAGAGCATAAATCTAGTTTGTTTTAGTTTTTGTAAAATTTGTGAAATCAATTCATGACATTGATTCACGTCTCCCCCCCCCCCTCTTAGTGTCTTTTTAACTCCAAAAGATAAGGAAGGGAGATGGATGGTGGCATGATTGGATGGATGATGGGATTGAGATGGACATAGATAGGAGATATGGGTAAGGAAGGCATGATGGATGGATGATGAAGGTAGATGGATGGAAGGTAATATGCATGGATCAACAAATTAGATGGGGAGGATAAGGAATATGATAGAATATGGATGAGGAGAATATATGCCAAGAGGTGTCCAAAAAATTATATGTATATGTGCCCCTATCTTTATCAAGATCACAAGGAAGATGGAGGTACGGGGGTAAATGGGATATGATGGATAGGATGTGGAAGATAGGCAGATGTAGGAGATGGAGGAAAGGAATGTGTACGTGGAAGTTGCCCCCAATTGTGGAAGTAGAGTGGATGGTGGATTTATGCATGACACATTTTTTCAAGGTTTCCATCATGTTACTTATGCAAAGTGCTTTTTTGCCAAGTTTTCACCATTCGATGAATTATTTATCTTTACTATTTTCTTTTCTCTTTGTTTTTTCTCTTTTTTTGTTTTTTTCTCTTTTCTTTTTTTTCTGACCTATTGGACGAGGATGTGGATGAAGATAGATAGGGATATGGATATGTGGTTTTGGAGGATATGTGATAGAGGGGATGGATGAAGGAATCAAGCATCAAGTTCTATATGAGGTAATAAGAGCCCATGTGTAAAGTGACCATTGGATGTTGGTACAACCTTATTAGAATGGATGGATTATGAAAGGGGATGGATCAAAGGGATTTGATGGGGCGTTGGAAAGTGTATGTATGGAATGATGGAGTGGATGGGTGATGGGGGACTATGTTCAGGACCAACATTGGCACATGTGATGGTGGATGCGAGAAGATAGGTAGATGAGTGGAGGGAGAGTGTGGAGATAATGGAGGAGTTGGGATAGTGAGTTTTTGGACATAGGGACCCAAAATAGATTTAGGAGATGGAGGAGGTGAATGATTTTTTGATGGATGAGAAAATTTGGATGTCGTTATAGATTTTTCACTCAAAGGCATGGCATATTTTTTTTTTGGGATCCATATGGTTTTGATTTTTTCTGTAGGGGACCTTTTGGGGCTGCTTGGATTGATTTGGAATTCGGATTTGATTTTTCTTTTTATCAACATGTCTTTTGAAGGGGACATGAGGAGCTTTAAATTCATGTGGATATTTGGATTTATGCATTTTTTACTTTGGCATCCAAAGTTCTTTTAGAATCAATGAGATGAGTATGGGGAGATGGATGATGTGTAGAGGATGTGGATGGAGAGATAGATGTAGGATTTTGACGATGATGTGTGGATGAAGGATATGAGATAGTCTGCATTAATGGGTACCTTTGTTGATCCTTATTAGGAGTTATAAAGTTAGGATTTTTATGCTATACACTAGGGATAGCTGGTGGATGGATGAAAGGATGAATAGGGTGAGATGGAGGAGGTCAATTTGGGATATAAGGATTCAAAATAGATTGTGTATAAGGAGGATGTGTGAAGTTTGGTGGAGGGTTATAAGGCCCCAAAATGGATTTAAAAGATGATAGAGGAAGATGGATGGTTGTTTTGAGGTAATATGATGGATGAGGGGAGATGGAAACAAATATTTTAGTAGAATGATAGGAAGTTCTTTGCATTCCTTTGGAAGAGGCTTGCTTAGAACGTATGAAGGTTGTACCAACATTTTTGGATTGCGATTCTTGGGAGATATATCCAAGACCTTTTGTACATGGATGTTCTTTGACCTAGATGGCCTCTAAAATACCTTGGTCATGAAGGCCTAAACCTTTTCCTTGATAGTTCATGTTCTTTAGCATGTGATCTATGGTGGGGTGCATATTCTTTTGGAAGTATGATGCAAGTCCATTATTAGGTGGAGGAGGATGGGTGGTGCATATTTTTTGTTTCTCTTATGCTAGGAGACCACCATGGATGAGTTTAATATTACCGAGGTGTTATAAAAGTCGTGTTGGGATGACAAGGCTAGGAAGTGATGGAGGATCATGTGACGGAGATGAGGGGATATCAGCATCATGATCAGGTAGAATGAGTGATAAGGTATCAGGAGAGGGGTTAGGTGGTATGACAAGATCTGGATTTATGGAAGTGGGTGATAAGGGCTCATAAGATGGGGTGATTTGATCTTCGATGTGAAGGGGATCATGAGATGGAGTGGAAAAGCTAATGTGATCTTGAGATGGGGAAAATAGAATGGTAGGATTAGGATTCGGGTGAGGAAAGGAATCGTGAGATGGGATGGATGGGTCCTATGATCTTGGGATGGAGTGTATGGGATGGTAGGATTTGCATTTGGAGGAAAGGATATGCTTGTATTCTTTGGATGAAGCCTTTGGCATGGATCATAATGTGTGGGATGCATGGTGATGGAGGAGTTTTGGAGAGACTCCTCAGGTGGGGGAGATAGGAGGATGAAGGATTCATGAAGTTCATGGGATTTAAGTTTTGTAATATTAGGACTAGGAGGAGTGGATTGGATATCTCCAATGGATTTTATGGGTTTGATAGGCTTAACCATTTGGATGGTGTTATGAATGGTAATGGGAGTGATAGGGATAGGATGGAGGATGGCCTCATCACTAGTGACTATACATTATAAAGTGGGAGGGAATTGTTTCACAACATCAAGATGTAGATGTGGTGATGTCTCTTCTATCATGAGTTCTTGGACGAAATTTGGAGGGGATGTATGATTAGGTGGGGTGATGGGAATGGATGAAGGATTAGGGATGGTTGGAGGAATAGGAATAGGGATTGGTGGATTAGGATTAGATGAGGGGATGTGAATGAATGGAGGATTAGGCATTGTTGGATTAGGATTAGAGGAGTGGATGGAAGTGGATGTATAACTAGGAGGAGATGGAGGATTAGGGTTAGGGATTGGTGGATTGGGATTAGATGAGTAGATGGGATTGGATAGAGGACTAAAAGTAGATGGAGGATTATCATTAGGGATTGGTGGATTAGGATTAGATGGATGATTAAGATATAATGCAGTGAAGGGGGAGTGATTCAAGAGGATGCAAATGATGAATTAAGATAAGAGGGTGTGGAAAATGTTAACATTTGATTAGGATGAGAAGATGTAGGTGGTCAATTATAATAGGAAGTTGTGGATGTTGGATTAGAATGGGAAGATTGAGGTGGTGGATTACCATAGGAGAACATGGATGGTGGATTGGCATAGGAGGATATGGGTGATGGATGAGGATAAGAGGAATATTGGGATGGTGTATTTGTGTATGAGGATATGGGCGGAAGGTAGGATAAGAATATTGAGATGGTGGATTAGGATAAGAGGAATATTGGGATGGTCAAATATGATAGGAATGATTAGCATGCGAAGATTTGGATGGGGGATTAAGGTAGAGGTATTGGGATTGTTAATGATGATAAGAATAGGAGTATGGGGATGGTGGATTACTATAGAAGGATGTGGATGTTGGATAAGATAGAGGTGGAGAGGGATGACATGACTACTTTGTAGATGGTGAGGATATTGGATATCCCTTGTCAAGGGTAGTATAAGGACTATTATTATATGTGGATGAAGGCATGGGGGGATAGTTCAAAGGATTAGTTGGATTTTGGGAGGTGATTGGAGAAAGCTTACTAGCAATGATAGCATCAAGGGGATCTATATTACACTCTTTATGATCAACAAGACTTTCATTATCATCATCAACGTAGTTAGGATTCCCGTTGACTACTATTATTGGTTGTGCGAGAGGGGGATAAGGATTGAAAAGATGGAGGGGACTAGATGATGGAACGATAAATAGGATGGATTGGAAGAAGAAGGAAGAAGAGATATTAAGATTTGTTTTGATATGAGATGACTGGATGCAAGCTCAAATCAGGATTTAGGTTAAGCTCAGATTGGGATTAGATAAAATTTCAGATTAGGATGAATAGAAGATGTGATGGGATGTGATAGGATTGATGAGACAAGACCAAATAATTGATCAGATATATTCTAAACCTGGTTCAAAGATTTAACGAAGATGGCATAAGGTGCTGACAATTGGATTGGATTGCAAATAGGATGATTAAAACATCGAATCCACCTTAAGATGGAATTATATTGATTGGTTCGTTATGATGATTAACTAACTTAGGACAAATTACAATCTTGAGTAGGTGCAAATGATGACAAACGAGATCGAACACCTAAGCCAACTAATAAAAAAGCTTAGAAACTAAGTCTAAGATATTTAGAAACAATGTTGGATATGTGATCAAAGGATACCCTAAGACACTCCGAAATGATCTGACTAATGAAACAATGAGAATTTTAGAATGAAAATAGATGAGAAGGATGACGACAAGATTTTTTGTTTGCGGTGAACGACTAAAAGAATAAGAAGGCTTTTAGTCACCTAATTGAGGACAAAGACGCCTGTCCAGGGTAGGGACACCTATCTTGGGGCAAGGAGGTCTATCTAGGGTAGGGATGCCTATCCTAGGGCAATGATTTTTGTCTAGGGTAGGGATGCCTATAATGGAGCAGGGTCACCTGTCCAAGGGAAGAAATGCTTGTCCAGGGGCAGGGACGGTTGTTCAAGGTAGGGATGCTTGTCTAGGGCATGGATGGTTGTTCTCAGGTAGGGTAACCTATCCAAGGGTATGGACACCTATTCTAGGGAAGGGATGCTTGTCTAGGGGCAAGGATGCCTATTCTAGGGCAAGGATGCCCAAATAGCTTCCAAACATGCCTAAACAATCGAAAGATGTTGATAAATGGAATGAATGGTAAAACAAACTATCGATACATGCAAACGGATGTATGGAATGTGTAAATGATCACTTAGAATGGGGGAATATTTGTATGAGGGAAGGGAACAAAACTTAGAATGGGAAAATGGGTTCCTAGAACAAGGTGAATGGCTTCCCGAAACGGGTAGACAATTTCCTAGAATGGGTGAACAGGTGCCCAAAATGAGAGAACAATGTTTAAAAAGGGAAAAATAATATTTAGAATGGATGGACGGATGATCAGAATGGGTAAAAAGATAATCCAGATGAGGGAACGACACTCGGAACCAGAAAATGGGGTCCCATAACTGGATAATGACCAGCGTACTAAGGCTGAAAATGGTTGTTTGAAGGGCAAGGTCAACCCCTCTAGTTCAGGGCCACCCCGTTGAGGTTAATTATTCCTAAGCCAAGGGAAATGTTTCCAAAATCAAAGAGGATGAATAACGAGGTCGAACAGACACCAAAACGGACCTAAACAGGGTCCCAAATGAAGGAGAAAGACTGTTTTCACCCATTTTTTCAAGTCAAAGTTGCCCCTTTGAGGGTAGGGCCACCCATTTGAGGGAAATGATTCCTAATCCAAGTTCAAGGTCTCCCAAATCAAGGTTAGGAGTACCCCTATAAGGGAATGGCCACCCTTTTGAGGTAAATTATTCCTAATCTAAGGTAAATGTCACCCAAATCAAATAGGATGAAGAACGAGATTGAACTGACACCAAAACATACCTAAACTGGGTCCTAGATGAAGGAGAAAAGGTTGTTTTCACCCATTTTTATGAGTCAAGGCCGCCCATTTGAGTTAAAAGATACATAATCCAAATTCTAGGTCACACTAATCAAAGAGGATGAAGAATGAGGTTGAATAGACACCAAAATAGACCTGAACGGGGTCTCAAATGAAGGAGAAAGACTATTTTCACTCATTTTTTCAAATTAGGGTCACCCATTTGAGGTAAATGCAAGACCTTTGAGGTAAATTATTCCTAAGTAAATTTAAATGTCTCTGAAATCAAATAGGATGAAGAATGAGGCTGAACAAACACCAAAACGGACCTGAACGAGGTCTCGAATGAAGGAGAAAAGGCTATTTTCACCCATTTTTTCAGGTCAAGGCCACTCCTTTGAGGGAAAGGAAACCCATTCGAGGGTAAGGAAACCTACTCCAAGTTCAATGTCCCCTAAATCGAAGAGGATGAAGAATGAGGCTGAACAAATAGCGAAATGGACCTAAATGGGGTCTTAGATGAATTAAAAAAATGTTCTTCACCCCTATTTGAGGAAAGGGTCACCCCTTTTAGGGAAGGGCCATCCCTTTGAGGTTAGGGCTTCCCCTTTGGTGTCATTTTCACCCATTTTGAGGGTAGGGTCACCTATTTGCGGATGGGGTCGCCTGTTTTGTGAAAATTGATCAAATTTGGCTTGTTTTTGGATGGAAAACAACTGAAATAGAATGGAAAGGTCACCCCTTTGAGGGTAGGTGATGATACCATAAATTTTCTCATATTTTATCAAATAAAATAATCTATTTCTTCCTAATGCATTAATGCTAAATTGGATTTGAGTAATGATTGAAAGTTCTTTAGCTTGTTTAAAGTAGAATATAAAGTAAATGTTTGACTTATTTTTAGTAATTAAATGTGATAAAAATTTCCTCTAATATGTCTCCATGAATTTTTTAAGCTGAAATAATGCAGATAAATGAGTTATTAAATAAGTCACAGTAAGAAGAAGCTTCATAGACACTTCCAACAGAGAGCTCTATACACTTGAAGCAGTTAACTCCTGATAGCTCTAGAAGGCTTTGAAGAAATAATGAGAAAATAGAGAAGAATCCCAAAAAACTTCTACATTCATGCAAAATCATGGAGCATCATTCATTCCTAAATTAATGGGATGAGTATTTGTTTCATGTTGAGTTTTGAGATCTCTCACAGTTATTAAATTTCATGCTTCCTTCTTATACAAAAGATAACTCAAGTTACCACATCACTCAAATGCTATTGAATTATTATAGAATGTTATTCATGCTAATAATAAATGATTTGGTTAGCTGAAGTGAAGAATAATTCCTTCATTCATGTTCAACACTTGAAGACTTCCTAAAAATCAAGCATTCAAAAATTGTCAAAAATGTTGTTTTAGTAAAAAACAATATTTCCCTTGTTTCTCGATGAAATTCAAAAATTCAAAATGATTCCAAAAGTATATTTTAATTTATTAAAACCCTTTGGAGCATTTGGCATGATTTTCAATAGGGAAAGAGTAGAATGTGTCAGAAGTCGGTTGAGATAAAAGTGGTGTGATGGAGGACAACAACTTCAATTTTTTAAGAGTTTTGTAAACAACCCCTCAAAAATAGGATTTTGGATCCACATTCTTAGTGGATAGGTTGGGTAGATATATAGTATGAATTCTATAAATACAATGTAATCATTTGAAAAAAGGAGGGGATTAGAAAGGCTTATTTTGGCCTAAGGAAATAAGATAGTTTTTAGTTTCATTTCAAGAAATAAATAGGATAGTTTCTAATTTGATTCCAAGCAATGTATTTCCAAAAAAATTTAGAGTAAATTTGAATTCAAGAAAGATTTTCATTTCTAGCAAGTGTGAAGTAGTTTAGCCTTTTCAATTCTTGCAAGTGTTCCTTGGATTAGGTTTTTTTCATGCAAAATTCCTTTCACGCAAATAGGATTTATTTCTGCAAGTAGAATAGACTGTCAAGAAATTTTTATAATTTGTCTCTTGCATATAGACATGGACACTGCCTTGGATTGATAAATTAAATGATGAGGATTATAGTGAACCCATCATTTTTTGCATCATTTCTGAGCATAACTGTCATTAGGGAATCAAGAAAACTAGTTTGGTTGCCTTTTAGATTTAGAAGTTCTTCAAGAAATATTTGTCTTTCAAAACCCCCCCAAAATACAAAATCAAAACCCCCGAATTCCAGATCTATAGAGAAAACCTGCTATATTTTTTAAAATATCCTTAGTTGGAGGACCATCACTCCCAATCCTAGCAAAGTATATTTCTTTAAGGAAATAATTGATGGTTTATTATTTGCAAGAGGTGCATAATACAATGAAGAGATCTCTAATCTTCATTACAAAAGCTTGCAAAAAAAATACTTATTTGGAGACCTTCAAATTCCAAGTATGGCTGCCCAATCAAATTTTTGAAGTCAAAGGAGGGCTGCCCAATCAAAGATTTGAAGAAAAAGGGGTTGTTTCTAGTCATTCATGCAATAGATCAAAAGGAAGGATTCCAATATCTCTCCAATCAACCTATGTATTTGTGAGAATCATAAATCATGGAGAAGGTTTCGACATCAAAGGAAGGTGAAACATTGAGTTTCAAACAAATTATCTTCTTTTCATTTTCTTCTCTCAAAAAATTGAATGCATGGAAACATACTTTGAGAAAGGGAATATATTTTTTAGAACCAGTTAATGGTTATGTGTAACTTCTGTACATCATTAAGTAGAGTAGGTTAGGTTAGGTTTTATTTTTTCAAATAAGTGCTTTGCACATGCTATTTCCTCTTCTCTAAGGCTATAAGCATGTACCTTTCTATAAAAGCTCCTACTCTAAAAACTTGTACCAGATATTTTGGCATTATGGATGACTATTTAGTGCAGAAAAAATAATGATGAAGTAATTTGAGTTGGTATTCAATGTAAAAGATTAGGTTGCAGCTCTCAAAAGTTGAAGAAATTATTTGGATGCAACATGGAGAAAGTGAACTAAAACTCATGCATGATGGTTGCATAGAAAACTAATATAAAATAAGGTATTTACATGTTATTATTTTTCTCTTATTCAACCTAAATTTCTTTTATTTTACTCAATCCACTCAAAAAAAAGGAAGAAGAAAAACATCTAAAAATAGTTCTAAGATTTAAGGAGTAGTTTGAACCTATCTAGAGCTATTTTGGAACAATTTTGGAGTTGTTTTGGAGTAATCAAAAACTTCAAGAGCCTTTAGGATCTCTCAAGAGCTACCCAAAAAAACTTCAAGATCTCTCAGGAGCTACCCGAAGAAACTTCAGGAGCCTTCAAGAGTTCTCAGGAGCCACCTAGAGAAACTACTTAAAAAAATGGATTTATTGAATGTGAAGGCTCATTACGAGTTACAAAGGGACTTGCAACATTATAGGTGTGGGAGAAATTATGAAACCATAAATTATCTCATATTTTATCAAAGAAAATAATCTATTCTTCCTAATGCATTAGTGTTAAAGTGGATTTGAGTAATGATTGAAAGTTCTTTAGCTTGTTTAAAGTAGAATATAAAGTAATTTTTTATCTAGTTTTAGTAATTAAATGTAATCCAAATTGCCTCTAATATGTCTCCATGAAGTTTTTAAGATGAAATAATGTAGATAAATGAGTTATTAAATAACTCATGGTAAGAAGAAGCTTTATAGATACTTGCAGCAGAGAGCTCTAAACACTTGAAGCAATTAATTCCTGATAGCTCTAGAAGGATTTGAAGAAATAATGATAAGATAGAGAATAATACCAAAAAACTTCTACATTCATAAAAATTCATGGAGCATCATTCATTCCTAAATTAATGGGATGAATATCTATTTTGTTGAGTTTTGAGATATATCACAGTTATGAAATTTCATGCTTCCTTCTTCTACCAAAGATAACTCAAGCTACCACATCACTCAAATGTTGTTGCATGATTATAGCATGTTATTCATGCTAAGAATCAATGATTTGGTCGACTGATGTGAAGAATAATTCCTTCATTCATGTTCAACACTTGAAGACTTCTTAAAACTCAAGCATTCAAAAATTGTCAAAAATGTTGTCTCAGTAAAACAACGATATCTCCCTCATTTCTCATTGAAATTCAAAAATTCCAAATGATTTGGAAAGTAGATTTTAAGATCTAAAAATCCATTTTGATAATTTGGCATGATTTTCAATAGGAGTAGAGTAGCACGTGTCAGAAGTTGACTGAGACAAAAGTGGCATGATGGAGGACAACAACTTTAGTTTTTTAAGAGTTTTGTAAATGATCCCTCAAAAATAGGATATTGGATCCATATTATTGGTGGATTGGTTGGATAGATATAGAATATGAATTCTATAAATACAATGTAATCATTTTAAAAAAGGAGGGGATTAGAAAGGCTTATTTTGGCCTAAGGAAATAGGATAGTTTCTAATTTGATTCCAAGCAGTGTATTTCTAGAATTTTTAGAGTAAATTTGAATTTAAGAAATATTTTCATTTCCAGAAAGTGTGAAGTAGTTTAACCTTTTCAATTCTTTCAAGTGTTCCTTAGATTAGTTATTTTCCATGTAAATTTCCTTTCATGCAAATATGATTTATGTATGCAAGTACAATAGATAGTCAAGCAAGTTTTGTAATTTATATCTTGCATACAGTCATGGAAACCTCCTTGGATTGAATAATTAACTGATGAGGATTACAATGAACCCATCAGCAGGGCTGCCCTTTTGAGGGCAAGGTCGCTTATTCTAGGAAATTAGTCAAATTTGACTTGGGCTTGGTGGAAAACAACTGAAACAAGAGGGCAGGGTTGCCCCTTTGAGGGAAGGGTAACCACTTTGAGGGAAAGGTCGCATATTTGTGGGAAAGATTGCCCCTTTGAGGGAAAGGCCGCCTATTTCAAAAAAAAGTTGATTTTTTACTTGGTTTGGGTAAAAAATGATTGAAACAAGAAGGGGGGGGTCGCCCCTTTGAGGGAAAGGTCACCCTTTTGAGGGAAAGGTCACCCCTTTGAGGTAAATTTCACCCATTTATGGGTAGCGTCACCTCTGTGTATTGGTCTGAACCTAACTTAGTAAAAAACAATGATGGCAAAGGATAAAAATGATAAGTAAAAGGCCAAAACTGAAAGTGACAAATGAGGAATTTTAGAAAGTCCACTCTCATCAACATGGGGATGGGAGAAGGCATGTGAGGAATAAAAGTGAATTTAAAATTCAAAATCTTGGAAGAAACTCATGGATAAGATAAGGTCTTTGAAAAGGAGGTCTTTGTCCATGTATATGATGTGACCTTTGAGAGGTCATGGGGAAGACAAATGCATGGGGAAATAAGTTTTTATTTTTTATTCACGTGGGGAAGAGATGAACCCAAATAAGGTAAGTACCGTGAAAGATTGGCTTAAGAACATTCTAGGAAAGGTAGGTGATTAGTATCAAATAGGTGGTTAGGTAAATTAATGAGGATTAGATTCAAGTGGGTAAATATGGAGGATGTGACAATAATTCATATTAAGGATATGCACATCCTAATCAAGGATTAATTAGATTACCCAGATTAGCAAAATTGTTATAGAAGATGGGACATAAAGGAAATAAAATAAGTGTGTTATTTATTTAATTCCTTGGAAGAAAGGATAAAGGGGTAAGGTATTTAATTATTTAACTAAATACATTAGAGATTTAGAAGACTTTAGGAATATTAATTAAATAATGTTATTATTACTTAATTAATATCCTTTTAGACAAAAAGGGTAAATTTGGCACAATATAAGTGGTCAAATTTATATGTCTACACTTAATAACAAATTAAAGTGGATGTGTAGTTAATAATTGTTTGATATATGTGAATGTGATTGGTGACAAATGATTCACCACCCCTCTCAGTTGTCTTTTGCATTTCAACAGTTCTCTTGATACCTCTCATTTTAGTAATGAAGGTATCTTGGAAAAAGAAGATACAATCATTGAGAATCATGAAGGTCTTGTTTTCCCTTATCCTCATCCCCTTTGGGAAGATATTATAGCACAAGAAAAAAAATCATAGAAAAATTTATAAAAATTACTTAACCTAATCTCCATTCTCCTCCTTCTTGTGATAATTATTTAGTGGAGGATGAGATTATAAAGGATGAGGATACATTGGTGTTAGATGATCAAATATTTAATTTTTATAACAACCCTATTTATGATCCTTCCCCTACCTATCCTATTCTAGAAGACATTAGGGAGACAAGGAATGAACTCATAAATGATCATGATAATCATATTGTTCTTCCCTTAGTATCTCTCATAGCTATGAAGAAGATACTTTGATGATAGAAAATATGATAGATGAATGTCATGAGAATCTTAGTTGTCCCCATTCACCTAAGGAAACCCTTAATGTGAAAAAAAATTCAATCATTTATCACCCCCCCTACTTGCAATCAAGTCCTTTTGGAAGAAACAATCCTTGAATATCAAGAACATTTGGTTTGTATTTCTCCTAAAAACTCTCCTCCTATGGAGGATATCATGGTACAAGAAAATAAAAACAATCGCATTTGGAGTTTCCTTGGAGTATGGTGAAAAGGTGATTCTATATTTCCCTTTATTAGAGATACATCAAACCATGACCATTGAGGTTATGAATGCACAAGTTTCCATTAGATTCCCTTCAATCAATGGACCTCCTACATACCCTATCGAACATCCTAAGACTGTTTCCTTACCCACCTTCACACAAACCTCAAAATAAAAAAAAACCTGAACTTATCCTTTATCCATCTAATCATAATGTATCACATCAGCCAAATCATAATACTATTGCTCATACATATAACACTAGAAAAAATCCACAACCACAACAACCAACCCCAACAACCTTACCTTTTCTTAATCATATCTAACCTAGTCCTCCTCATTTTCCCTCACATAGTGGGAAGGAGTATGATCTTGTTGAACAACTTAAGGATACTCCTGCAAAGATAACCCTCTGGGACCTAGTTTAAAATTCACCTAACTATCACACTATGCTTCAAATTTCCCTAAAACAAGTTTATATCCCTTCTAGTGTGCAACCAAATGACATAGAAACCATGATTCAAGAAATAAATACTGATATTGTTTTCTACCAAAGTGAACTCCCCCTTTGGAAGTACAAAAAAAATTAAGCTTTCATAATACTATCTCAATACAAAAAAAGAGGGATAAAGAGAACCCTTGTGGATAATTTCTTCACCCTTAATGTGTGTAGTGTGACACTTTTGAATAGGCTTGGCGTCGATAAATAAAAAATTCAACTTGATGATTTATCTATTATAGGATTTGACAATATAAGAAAAAATTTCTTGGTCTGATCACTTTACCTATTACAGTTGGAAAGGCCACATTAGAAACACCAATCCATGTTATGCCTGACGATATTTCATATAATCTTCTTTTAGGTAGACCGTGGATTCATGCAATGAATGCAGTTCCTTCTACTCTTTATCATATAATGAAGTATGTCTAGAACAACAAAGTGGACATACTAAAAGAAGACCTTGACCTAGACAATTGTTTAAACATTGAGAAAAGAAAGGAAAATCCTTTAGCAAGATTAACACCAACCACACATTGAGGAATTCATGAAGCTATTAGAAGATGATTGGGGCTCCTTAGACTTCACACCCAAATTCATGGGAGAATACAAGATCATACACAAAGACTTTGAAAAGGGAAAAGAAAAAATGATAATATCAACACAAAATTTGAAAGCATCCACCTCAATCACTTTATAAAAAAACACAATAGATTACACACAAAAATGTGATGAACTAAACCATCAACAACCACTAAATCCAAAAGAAATTTAATTCTTTTATGGAAAATTTTATGAACTTATGAAACACTTGGGTACAGTGGAAAAGGATGTGGTGCTAGAGAACAAGGTATTTGTAACCCTATAGATCCTAGCATGAAAGAAATGACTCATGGTCTTGGTTATTTACCTTTCATAGAAATCAACCCATCAAATAAACCTTCACTTAGTATCAACACTCTAACAAAATATTCCTCTAAGCTGGCCTTAATAGTAGTGCATCCTGAATTAATAGACACTAGTGGTCTTGATTATTATCATTTGAAAGGAAAAAATAAATCTTCGCTTAATATCAATGCCACCTCACAAAAAGCTAATGATTTTAATTTGTTATATTTTACATCCTCCTTTCAAGGAGAGAACAAAATATCACAATCTAAAGAGTCTGCATAAGTATGCCAATTAATACTAAGCAAGAGAAATCTTTTTCATAAAATAACAAAACGTCCTCTACTTTTGATCAAGAGACTATCTTGGCAAGAATAATCTAGGATCACTTTATATCCCTCCCTCTAAGAACACAAAATAAATTCTACAACAATAATTCATTTTGTGCATATCATAGAGTTCATGGTCATGTCGCTAATGAATGTACTTATCTTTGAGTAATCGAATTGAACATCTCAAGGACTATGGTGCTCTTCCTTGTGTTGAAGCACCTAATTCCTCTAACTGATACTTAATTTCATCTTATTCAGCTCACCCTTGTCCTACACTAAGTTGGGGCAAGGTGATAGTTAGGCTTGTCTTCATATGTCATTTGTCGTAGTCTCCTTTGGCTAGCTGATCGCCTTTCATGTATATATAAGAGTAAGCTTGGGATGTGGATGACATGCTTTAAGATGACTCAAATTTGACATACTTCTTCATGATGTAGCTTATCAGAAACATATGACTTGGCATAGGGCTTTCTGAGTAACCTATCATGTCTTCTTCTACTTTAAAGCAATTTCTCACAAAAATGGTTTTAGCAACCACTTTAAAGTGGGGAAATACATCAACACTCATGTTCAACTATGTAATTTTATTTCTTCTTCTGATGCATCCTTTTCTTGGTGGAGTCATTGGGCTTGATTTCCTTTGAGAGTGATATTTCTTTGACTTATTCTCTGTTGGAAGCATTAAGAATGATGTTCCCTAAGAAGAGACCTTGCATGAAAGAAGAAAAATACCTTTGAAAATTCCTTATACTATTTCACATTTACAATTTGAGTTAAATTGCCACCTTATATAACACATTTTGTATGCTTGTGGAGCCATCTTGTTTTTTTATGAGCTCCAAGCATACAATGTCTTGCTTGTCTCATGAAGCTCAAACATCATTTTTCTATGGTGCCTTATTAAATTTATCAGGAGGTATAACTTTGGTATGGTTTGAGCAGGAAGTCTGACCAAAACATGACTTTCCAAATAGCCACTTGTGTGTGTGTGAGTACTTACAATCCATGGGTATCTTTTTCTCACCTTTTTGGACTTCTCACTTGACGAACAACCAAGAGTTCCATCACCTCAGAGTGAGTATGCATATTTTTCAAACAAACAAATTAGATCTGATCCACATCGTGTTGGACAAACGATCAAGGCTTGACCCACCTCATTTCTATTTTTACTTTGTTTTATTTCTTTTATTGAAATTCCATGATTGTGTATCTTGTTATGTTGCAAATCATACACCTAGTGTGTGTCCTTTCATGCTTATGTTGGTTTGATGTAGGATCTTGGGGTCTTGGCCACCTCCTTTGATCTTTTTCATCCTTTTTCTTCCACATTGGTATGCTTGGACCCATCTTGAATGTATAATTTAGTGTGATTTTAAAGCAAGTTCATCCTCTCACTAAAGTGGTGGCTAAATGTGACCACTAAAAAGTAAGTTGTTTTCCTTTCTTGACTTGGGAATAATTAATGAAAAATAAGACTTGATATTTCCTCAAGTTCTAGTGTTGTGATGAGTTTTACAGATCCACATTAGGTTTTGGGCATGTCTAAGCTAAACATACTTAAATTTTTCCTAATTTAATATTGTAAAATGTGTTTATTCACATCTTCACATTGAATTTAGGAGGCTTGTACACTAAAGTGGACCGATTCTATTATTGTAGTGTGTTTCACACGTCCACATGGGATTTAGGGCCCTTCTAAGCTAAATAGACTCAATTTTTCTTTAATTTAGTGTTGTAAAGAGTATTTATTTACACTTTCACATTAGATTTTGGACTCCCTTTCATTTAAAACATTTATATCATCATTAATATTCCCTTATGATCCCATATTGTGTATCCCAAGAAATATTTTGATCAAAAACCTGACAATATCAACATATAAGCTTAAATTCTTCACCCCCCAACACTTTAGCATGAAAAATAGCCCTTGTGGGACCCATTCACCTAAGATGGAAAATGAGTCTCATTTAGCTTATTTTTAAAGGGTATGTGCAAGATCATCATGGAAAATACAGGCCTTTAAGTGGTAATGAAAATTCAAAAAATCAGAAATAGGCAACTTGACATAAAAATTTGAATAACCCATCTATATTATTTCAAAAATATGTAAGAATAATTTTTTTATAAAATTGAATTTAGTTTCTAAACTACTAGGTTTTTTTTTTTTTAAATAAATCTATTTGGTTAAAATTTGAAATTTCAATGCAGTAAAACTTAATTTCAGGGAAAAAATAAGTAGTAGGTGTATGTCTTACCACCCTAACCACAATAAAATGATAATATTTTTTAATAATATTTTAGATAAAAGTAGAGGATTCATGTCTCGATGTGATGCATATTTTTTTGTAATTTTTTTCCAAGTAAATATTTAATTATGATTTTTTTATTACAAATTTTAAAAAATATAAAAAATTGTATGTCTAACCACCTTAACCTGGTCAAAACTTAATGAAATAAAATTATTTCCTTTTTAATCTTATATTATGTGAAGCATAGAATGTGACACATGTTTTGGATTCAAGAAAAGTGATACTGTTTGAAAGCTATAGATGTTTTTCAATCATCCTATCAATCAGGACTTTAGTCGTAATTCAAATAGAAAATAAATAATAATTATTTATTAAATTCAAAGTAAAGAATAATTTATATTGGTGGAAAGCTGCGAAAATCCTCTAAAAACAGTTTTTGTTTCATCAATTTTGGGTAAAAAAAAGGTTGTCAGCTACACGGGCCAACATATCACTTACATATCGCCACTTTTTGGCTCATAATGATCCTGCACATACCCTAAGGCTTTGAGCAGGAAAAGTGAGTTTTAAATTCAAATTTATCCTATGTCAGCCTTTGGGATCAAATACATGGATTATTAGGTGGATTTACTATATAAAAAAGCTCTCAAATCATTATTTGATCATGCGTTCATTTTATGAATTCAAGAACTCAAAGGTTGGGCATTTCAAGACTTCATAAGATCATTTCTAAGTAAGACATCCAAGGGAAGATTTCTTCATCAATTATTACAAAAATTCAAGATCCATCATCATGTCAAGCATATCAAGTGTCAATAATTTTAGTGAGCTAGTATTGTGATATAGCACTAAAGATCCAAGAGCAAGCATTCTTTTATTCTTATTGTCAAAGATCAAGATCTACATCCTTCATGGCCATTTCATTTTGAGTTGCATATTTATAGAGCATCATCTATACGAAATCATTCAAGGTATCATTGTTCATGTTTTAGATCATATGTTTCATGTTTCATGTCCTTGTTTCATTTTTTCATCATTTGTTTTAATTACCTCAAGGGGTTTGACCAAGGCAAACCCCTATTCCCTAACAATCAATAGTTTTGATCTCTTTCTTTGTGTGATTATACATATAGGTGCATTCAAGACTATAAGATCATTGAAGATTAGGTTTCAAGCTGAATTTGGAATTTTCTCCCAATTTGCAAGGTGAAAATATTCACAAAAGGTCACTTCTAGCCCTGCAAATCGAGGTTTCTGATCTGGGAAGCTGGAGGAACGAATTAAGGAGACTGAGAAGAACAGATCCAAACTTTGATTTTTTCTAAAATCCAAACCAGCCTCATTCACCAAGAGGGGTGAATAAGTCCCACTATAGGTGTTTTTCGAATATATTTTCAAATTTGGATACCCATTTTCCAAAAACCTAATTTGATACATAAATCCAGAATTAGAACTGATTCACTCAAAATGGCGAATGAGTCCCAATTGGTAAAAAAATTAGGATTTTCAAAATTTCAGATTTGTTTCCAATTATCATCAAGTAAATACAGGTGCATAATTTCTATATTAGAGTATTTTGTTTCATTTAATTCATCTTTCTAGGTCATTTAGAGTTAGATTTCATTCAACTAGGGTTTTGCGTTTCATCTTGCATGTCATACATTTTTCCAAGTCTTAACTTGGTGCTAAAACCCTCTTGTAATCTAATTCATACCCTAGGATAGTCTCTTAATAGATATTTTACCTTTAATCCACTCTTGGGTTGAGATCTCTATAGAATCCTTGAATTTTAGTTGGAGAAAAGTGATGTTTTATGTCCAAAACCATAGAAGATCCATTTTTTGATAAAACACATATATATCCAAATCCTTCTCCAACCATATCATCATATCCCTCTCCTCAAACATCACGCCCTTCTTTAGAATCATATCCCCATATTCTCAGAATTCACACCTACCTCCAACTTCATACCCATGTTTTCTACTAGCCACATCATCCTATCCTCCATATAGATGCCACCAACATCATATTGGAAATACATTTCATATCTTCCCACAACATTCATTATACCCCAACCAAAATATTACCCATAACCCAAATAATCCTATCTTCCTCCATAAATATATATCCCAACCAGTTCATACCCCCCACAACATTGTACTACTCATAGTACACTCAACCTCAACCAACTCACCAACAACATCCTTTACAAGCAAACCAACACTACACTGTCTATCAAAAACCACAAACTTATGGATCCATGCCATATCCACCTCAAGACCAAAGGTCTATACGAATTTATTCTCCCAAGAGTGGTGAGAAATGAAGGATACACTTAAGATACTATAAATAAAGAATTTAAACCAAAAGAGCATATATAAACTTGAAGAAATTTTCCCCTACCCCTTTCATAGATCTATCACAATGCTACATTTTATTTCTCACTTTAAATCCATTAAATCAATACAAATAAGTCAAAGGAAGATTGTATGACCATATTAAATATTTTTTATGGATTTCTAAGAGATTTCTTATAGAAAAATGCACCTCACGTGAATTTTCCCATAAATATTTGGATTTTGATCCTTAGAATAACTCGTGCACCTCTCTCAAGAATATATTATATACTTTAAAAAATTAATTGAGAAAATTTCCACCCACTTCTCTTATAATATGGAATTAATTAATAAATCTATATATTTACAATTCAAAACAAAATAAAGGTGAGAGTTTTACCACACTCTTATAATGGTGAAGTCTCACTAGTCACTTCCCTTTCCCTAACACATCAAAGTACATAAAATTCTGAAACTATATCCATGATCCATAAACCTTGGTGAGATTTAAATTAAAGGTCATCCACCCTTGTCACCCAATGAGAAATTAGGCATGTATCAAAATCCTATTTCTAATCATGACCAGAATATTCCTTCATTATTTAACCAAAATTCATCACATACTAATTACACCAATATTGACACCAACAAAAGGTCAACCTGATATGATTACATGGTAAATTATATGGAAGATGCTTACTCAAGAGTAGGTACCATTACAATAAACGTTATTCATTTTGATTTTACCAAAAGTTTTTTTTAGGTTATCATCCAAGGGATCTCTGAATTCTCCTAATCAACTATCCAATGTAATCTCCTACAAAATATTAAGAATAATCCAACCAAAATATCCATATTAGAGCTTCTCAAAACATCAATTGTTCATAAGTAATCCTTTGAAAACACTCTACAAGAGTTGTGAGTCCCTAATAATATCCATCTTGACCAATTCTGGGCCCTAGTAAGATATCTAACCCCCTCTAACAATCTTATATTCATCCATAATAATATGCCTTCTTTTGATCCATCTCATACAAAATCACCTCATTATTAAAGTCATCATTAATATAAATAAAGTAAAATGAGACGTCATAGATTTTGAGTTTAGTTTAAAATTATTTACCTATGAATTAGTAAAAAATGGGATATTCTTAGGCTTCCATGGATTCTTCGAAGTGAAAAACATTAAATCAGGTAAAAATATGCTAAAAGAAAATCAAATCTTACTATTTGACATAACATTTAGGTTGGTATAGTGATGCTAAAAAGTATTTTTAACATCCTTGACCTTTATCTCTCATATAACCTAGAGTGTAGGAAAATGTATCCCTTTATATTTTCACAATTTTCTAGATCCTCGTTGCTAAAATCGGGCTTCTTTATGCCTTATTTGGTCTTATTTTGCATCCACAAGCCTTATTAAATGCTTTTTTCTCAAGATAATCCTAAAATTTAACAAATGAAGAATCATGATTTAATGTTTAAGGTTGTGTGTTCCAGATCTAGTGATCTAGGACTCATACACCACCTTGGGCATATGGGTCCCACCTAGGTCTCAAGGCTTGATTTTAAATAGTGCATTGAATTTTACACTTTTTGGATTTTGTGTCCCCTATTTAAGACATTAGGAATCTTGTACCCAAGGTGGTGTATGAATCCCACTTTAACCAAGACCTATTTGAAATTAAATTATTGGCGAGATTTCATTATCCTAGATCTGATGTCGTCTTGTAGTCTTCTAATTTTGGGAATTTTGGCCTAAACAAGTATAAATACAAGGTTTTTTCACATTATTTCTCTAAAAAAGACCAAGAAAGTTTTCAACTCCTATGAGAGAATTCCTAAGGTGAATTCAAGAGTTTACAAGAGAATTTAAGAGCAAGTTATTTTAAGAATTTGGAGCAACATTCAACATTCAAGCATCATGTGTATTTATGAGCAAACATTTGTGATTCATGTTTTCATGATTCAAGCAAGCATTCAAATAAATTATCTCATAACAATAATCAAGAGTCAAGATCCACATCCATTGAAGCCATTTCACACATGTTTTCATCCTTTATTCCAAGGGTTTGGTGATTTACAACATTGCATATTGCTCACTCATTATTCTTTCATGTTATTCCATTTCATTTATAGGTTTAATTACCAAAATGATGTTTGAGCAAGGAAAACCCCCATTCCCTTGTTAGATGCTAAAGTTGTATTGTTGATATGTGGTTGTCATTGATGTTAACACTATTAGCATTGGTGATTCTAAAGGTTGTATATGTCAAGGAGATTGGAAAAATTGTAATAAATATATTGCAAGTAGCCAGTGAAGCTGAGAAGGTCAGAGTGATGGAAAGTTGTGTTCATAGATGATCAGGTGGTGTGCAATAAAGGGTTATTGTATGATATTATATAGTATTTTGTCTGAAATTTTCAATGGTATGCATCAAGAATTGAGAAAGTTATGAAGATATTTGTTCCTATAGTTATTCAGTTACTATAGCAAGTGTTTCTATAAGATGAGATTGAAATTCTGGTGAATTTGATTGTTGTGTATGTTTCTGAGATGATCACTAATGTTTCTAGATCATGCTCTATCAGTTCAATATGTATGCATTGTTCAAAATGTTCATGATTGAATTATTTTCCTTGTGTGTTCAAGTATTTCATGTTCTTGGCCAACATGATGGTGATAGCATGTTGCAGATCCTTATGGATTAATAATTTATTTTTTAGCATGCTCGAGGATGTTGATTTAGTTATTTTCTATGTTTTAATTGACTTAGTTTGGTGCGCATTAAAAATTGTTCATGTATTGAGACTGACAAGTTCTAATTCATTTATTCTATGACTGACAGAGTTGTTGATGTAAATCTGTGTAGCGGATATATAAGAGCAATTGTCTCTTCATTGTAAGTGTGTGTTCTCAAAGTATGTTCATTTTATGTGTGTGAATAAAGATCATATCATCTAAATGTAGAGCAGAGTGTGAAGAAGGTTGAGCGAAGTGTATTTGTACCTAATCGGAACTATAATTAGGCTTGTGAAGAAGCTAATTTATTAGTTCATATTCATCATATGGATTTAATATGATTATCCTATGTAAGGGAGTGAGCCTTCCCTTTGAGAAGTGAGTTCTAGGGAGTGTGCCTGAATGCAAGTACATTCTTTATTCATTCTTCATTATACTTTTAATAGGGTATAATCTTGTGGACTAACATCCACTATGGTTTTCCCCTTAACAGGGTTTCCACGTATAAAATCTTGGTTTTCATGTGTCTCTCATGTGTTATTGATTTATTCTTGCACTCTTAATTATTAGATCTAATATTAAATGTTGATTAATGTTGAATAAGTTTGATTTTGGTAACAACTGATTCACCTTCCCCTCTCAGTTGTCTATCCTTGTTTTTCCAAAAAAATGGTATTAGAGTAGGGTCCTCTGAAGAAGTTTAATAGCTTGAGGTTATCTGAAATGACATCATACAAGGATAGTCCTAGATTCAATGGTACAAACTAATCACTATGGAAATTCATAATGGAGTGTCATTTGAAGTGCATTGGTGAGACTTTCTACAAGATTACACATAATGCATATAATATTCCTCAAAATGGTCCCTCCTTTAAAGATGAGATCAAGAAAGTAGAATGTAATACCAGGGATATAGAAGCATTGTTGAGTGCTTTGATACATTCAAAGATGAAAAATCTGATAGGTTTGAAGACTGCATATGAATTTTGGAAAAAGTTGGAAACATTGTATGAAGGAGATGCACTAGTGAAAAGTGCTAAGCTAGAAAGTCTAAAAGGCAAGTGAGAGAACATGAAGATGAGTGAAGATGAAAAAATCTTTTATTTATCACAAAAGATAAATGAATTAGTGATGGATATTAGATGTTCTGGTGGAACCTTAGATGAAGAAGATATTGTGGATAAGATACTTAGATCTGTGCCTACTTCTTACAAAACAAAAGATCATGCTATTGACTAGTTCAGGATAGTACAACAAATGTGACAAGAGACATGCTGATTGGAAAATTAAATACCTTGGAGTTGATTGAATTTGGTGAATCTTCACTTAAGACAGAGTCTACATTCAAAGCTAATGTATTTGGAAAAACCCAACAGAGATATAATCTGGGAGAGAGTTCTAAGAAGACATTCAAGTATGAAAAATAAATGAAGTTAATTGAAGATGAAGAAAGAGAGCTAGAAGAACTGGAAGCACTTATTGTGAAAAGAGAAGCTAGAGGAAAGGGTAAGTACAAAGGAAAGGTACCTATTAAATGTTTATGTTGCAGTAATATAGGTCATTTTGCATCAAGATGTCCTGAAAGAGTTTCTAAATACAAACCTGAGAAGACTAGATTTCAAAATAAATGTTATTATGCTAAAGAAGGTGTAATTGATGATGAATCTGATAAAGAAATTGGAATTGAATATGAATGGGTATTCATTGCTAGCTAGGAAAATAGTCCGGTGTCCACTGAATTAGCTAGTAGTCAGAATATTGAGAAAGCTCTTGCAGCCAAGAAATTGATGAGAAAGATGAATGGGTGATTGACAACGGATGGTCACATCATATGGCTAGTGACAAAAGAAAATTTCTAAGTCTAGAAAAATATGACAGTGGTGTTTTAAGGTTTGGTGATAACAATGCTGGTGTGATTTGTGGTAGAGGCACTATTTCTCTTGGAGGTAAATGCAATACTAATGATGTTCTATATGTTGAAGGTTAGAAACATAATTTTTTGAGTGTTGGACAGATGGTTGATAAAGGTTACAATTTTTAGTTCGAGGATTTTAAGTGTGGGATTTTGGGAAGCTCTGGAAGTGTAATTTCTTCAGGAACAAAGACGAGGTAATATTTTTCACTTGAATTTTGCTAGTGAAAGGTGTTCTTTTTCTCAAATTGATGTAAGTTGGTTGTGGAATAGAAGTTTGTGTCATGTTAACTTTGATAACATTGTCAAAATAAGCTCCACACAAGAATTCAAAGATCTACCTAAGTTAGTGAAGCCTACTAACATTATATGCAAGGACTATTAGATGGGAAAAAAAATAAGAATTTCATTTTCGAGAAAACAGTATCATTCAAATGGAGTACTAGATTTGGTACATACTGATCTATGTGGTCCATCTAGAATTATAAGTCTACAAGGAGAAAGGTAATTTATGTTGGTTATTGATGATTATTCTAGAATGGTTTGGGTTGCTTTCTTAAGAGAAAAACATGAGGCATTAGAGAAATTCAAAATATTTAAGGCTATGGTAGAAACTGAGATAGTCCATTAAAGATCAAATGTTCGAGATCAGATAGAGGTGGTGAATTCACCTCCTAGGAGTTCAATTCATTTTGTGAAGAGAATGGGATAAAAATAAAGTTATCTGATCCCCAAACCCCACAACATAATGGAGTTATTGAGAGAAAGAACAAAAAAAATTTAGATGCTGCTAGAACTATAATGTTGGAAGGAAATGTCCCTTATTCCTACTAGAGAATAGTTATATGGATTGCAGTATACATTATCAATCAGGTGAATGTAAATGGCAATTCTGGTAAGACTCATTTTGAGCTATGGTTTGGTTATAAGCTTACTGTTAAGTATTTCAAAATATTTGGAAGTAGATGTTATATCAAAAGAGATGAAGATATTGGAAAGTTTGAAGCTAGAAGTGATGAAGGAATCTTTCTAGGTTACTCTACTAAGAGAAAGCCTATCGGTGCTACAATAAAATATTGAAGAAGATGGTTGAAATTGCAAATTTAGGAGTTGATGAGGAAATTGAAAAATCATCCAAGTACTATGGATATGATTCATATGGTCAATAAGATAATACTGAAAGTTGAAAGGATAAATAGACACATAATCAAGTTCAAATTGTTTCGGTGAATCAAGAAAATCAAGTAGAAGAAGACAATGGAAATGGAGAAAGGAAAAAAAAAGAACTCAAAGCTCCAAAATATGTAAAGAGAAGTCATTATGAAAGTTAGATCATAGGAGACAAGAACAAAGGTGTAAAGACCAAAAGAATAATTGTAGAAGAATATTGTCTGATATCCAAGAATGAGCCTAGAAATATTAGTGAAGCATGTAAAGATGAAAATTGGATGGAAGCAATGAAGGAAGAGCTGATGCAAATAGAAAATAATGAAACATGGATTCTTGTTCCTAGACCTCAAGACAATAATGTGTGATAGGGAGGTTGGATGAATCACTCATTGATTCATGCTCTAGGTCTTTCTTGGAAGACCTCTAGGGTGTCTTTCTCCACCACTTGAAACATATAGGATATCTTCCTTCTTAGTATCCCCTGGTTCTCCTTGTCAACCCAACTATCAACAAAGTTCCTTCTCCCAAGTCAAAACTTGGTGCAATCTTGTAGCACTAACCATTAGCCCTTAAACTACCTTAAAGGCTACTAACCTCCAATTTATTGAAATGGTTTTATAGAGGTGTGGAGGTTCTTCCAAAAGCTTCAATACATCCTAATAGAGGCATTAGGGATCCATTTAGCTCCATCTACAAGTTGCTTTCACCAAACCCCTTCATTAGGCCTAGAAGGCTACTAGCCCTATTAGGTCTCCTTCTCCAAGAAATCAGGGTTTTTCCCAAAGTACCTCCAAAGAAAACCCCAATATTTTCTTGGAATTCATAGTTCATATTCCCACCTCTCAATGATTTTTGGTGTCTTGGGCCACAACTGGCTGTACAATGCCCTAACTGAAAATGAGAAAAATTAAGGATTTTTAGGCCCTTTCTTGACTTCTCTGCAACTTGCTAAGTTCTTCCCCCACAAATGGATTGGTAGAGACTCTTCCTCTTTACCATATCTTGGTAAGACTCATATATTCCTTCTCTAAAAGGAAATTTGTCTCTAGGTTAACACCTCTGCAAATTAAGTGCTTTGCACTATGGTCTTTCCTAACCGGGCTCTTCTCTGGCTCGCCTAGGACAAGACTCCAATAGTAGCTGTTGTGTTTTCAAAGGCCCCAACTCCCATTATATGTAAACCCATGGAGTCTAGTCACTAATCCCAAAGGGCTGTACAATTTGTATGGTGGGAAAATGAACTAAGACTCCATTCTTTACAAACTGTCTAGTTCAGAATAGCAACAGTGTAGAACACAAAATATTTACAAGTACTTAAAAATAAACAAACAAACTATCTAATGCCACATAGAATTCAAAAGAAAAAATACCCTAAATAATGCATGAGTTACAGTGCCAAAAATAATCCATTACAACATCACTGCAATACAAAAACTAGAAATTTCACACAGTCACATCTGCTTTCCTTGAATTCAAAACTTTAAAAGTGTAATAGGCAGCCAACCTCACTCCAATGTTGGGGCATCCCATAAATAGAGTCACCGAACAATTATCTTCTCCCTTGGTCTCTTCTTGGTCATTTCAGCTCCTCCAACTGGTGCCAATTAGAAGGCTTTACAACTTCTTAGCCTTATTTGCATCTTGTAAAAGTCATAAGCCTCTTATGATCTACAACTCTATTGCACCTACTCTATGGTCAACATGACCTTCATCTAATCATAAAAAAAATTCCACTAAGATAGATTGTTTAGTTTTCCTAGTCAACCTTTGGGTGCTCCTGCACCATTCTCCCCCCTTTGCACAAACACTGAGGAATGTGGGGAGATATCAAAGATAGATCAATTCCATACTTATTGAAATGAGCTTCTTCCACCCATGTAGCCTCAGACTTTGGTTTGTCTTTCCACTGTATGAGGTGTTCCATGTACATGTTGTTCCAAGTAGACTTCTTCACTCTGGATTCCAAGATCCTATCTACTTGCAGCCTATTTTTAGGAGGTAAGACTACAATACTCACATCTTCCAAGACATCCATACTTTTTAGATTCATATCAGTCACTGGTCCTTTATACTTGATCAATTCAACTACATTAAACACTAGTGAAATACTTAATTCTGTAGGAAGCTCCACCTTGTAAGCATTCTTTCCATACTTAGCTAATACTTTACATGGTCCCACTCTCTTCATCTTCAACTTTGTCGGTGATCCTTTTTGCAATCTATATTTGTTGAGATGGACCATGAAATAGTCACCTACTGTAAATTTTATATCTTTCCTAGACATATCCACCTTAGTTTTCAGCTTATGAGTAGCCTCTGTGATTGTTTTCTTCAATTTCTCCTAAATCTCCTTTATGGTCTAAGAGAAATCCTCTGCATGGCCACTCCTATGCTCCATAGCTCATAGATCTCTGAGCTCACACACACCTCTTGGGTGCATACCATATACTATCTCAAAAGGACTCCTACCTGTGGTCCTATTCACACTGTCATTATATGCATATTTAGCTTGTGATATGATGAAGTCCCATGTATGACCATACTCCCTGGTTAGGCATCTTAGAAGGTTACCTAACACTCTATTTATCACCTCACTTTATCCATCTCTCTGAGGATGGTAAGATGAACCAAAAGATAAGTTAGTACCTAGTCTGCTCCATAGAGTTTTCCAAAAATGACTCATAAAATTCACATCTCAGTCTGATACTATGCTCAATGGTAATCCCTGGATCCTCACAATATCTTTGAAGAAGAGATGAGCAATATAACTAGCATCATGGGTGGTCTTGCAAGGAACAAAATGACTCATTTTATTGAACGTATCTACCACCACATAAACAATATCAAACCTTGTCTTAGTTTTAGGGAGTCCTACCACAAAATCCATACTAATGCATTCCCATGGTCTATTGGGAATAGGTAGAGGTTGATACAAACCTGCATTGATAGCTCCCCCCTTGGCTTTCATACAAACTACACACTGCTCCACATATCTTCTGACATCCCTTGGCAACTTGGGCCAATAATAGAACCTCTGTACCAACTCCATTGTCTTGTTGATACCGAAATGGCCACTTAGACTACCATTGTGCTTCCCTTGAATGAGATTCTCTCTCATTGAACCCTTGGGAACACACAATTGATTCCCCTTGAAAAAAAGTTCACTCTGTAGTGTATACTCTAAGAATTGACTATGAAAATGATTATCAAAATCAGAACATACCTTATATGCTTCAGAGAATTCTTGATCTTCTCCATAGAGATCCTTGAAACTCTCTATCCCAATGCTTTGGAATTGAATCTCTTGCACTACTAGCAACCTCCTATTTAGTGCATTTTCCACCTTGTTCAACTGTCCTTTCTTGTGTTTGATAGTAAAGGTGAAGGCTTGGAGGTATTCCATCCATTTCAAGTTCCTATTACTTAGCTTTTCTTGTGTGTTGATGTAGCTAAGTTCTTGGTTATGCGTAAACACTACAAACTCCTTAGGTAGGAGATAATGTCTCCACTTTCTAAGAGACTGTACTAGAGCATATAACTCTAAGTCATAAGTAGAGTACTATTTTTTAGCCTCATTGAGCTTTTCACTAAAGAAAGCTATAGGCCTACCTTCTTGGCTTAGTACTCCTCCTACTGCAATTCCATTGGCATCACATTCCACTATGAATAGCTTATCAAAGCTAGGTAACAAAAGGATGGGTTGACTTGCCACTTCTTGCTTCAACTTCTCAAAACCCTTCTCTGCTTTAAGAGTCCATTTAAATTTAGTCTTTAGACCACCCTTGATAGTATCAAGCACTGGTGCACAAATGTCGTTGAAGTTTCTTACAAAATTTATGTAAAACTGAGCTAAACCATGAAAACTCCTTACCTCTGTCCTGGTGGTTGGTGTAGGCCAATTTAGAATAGCTTCCACCTTGCTTGGGTCCATCTTCAATGACCCTTTGGATATTACAAACCCCAAATACACAAGCTCTTGCTTGAAGAACTCGCACTTTTCTATATTGATGGATAACCTCTCCTCTTGCAACCTTTTAAGGACCATCTCCACATGCTTCAAATGTTCCTCTGTTGTCTTACTAAAGATGAGTATATCATCTAGATACACTACCACAAATATTCTTTTGAAATCCTCAAGCACTTCATTCATGAGCCTCATGAATGTGCTAGGGGAATTTGAGAGGCCAAATGGCATAACTCTCCACTCATACAACCCATCAGTTGTCTTAAACATTGTCTTCCATTCATCCCCCATCTTTTATTCTAACCTAGTGGTACCCACTTTTGAGGTCCAACTTAGTGAAGTACTTTGCCCATCCAAGATGGTCCATCAAATCCTCTATCCTAGGAATAGGAAATCTATATTTGATTGTTATCCTATTGATAGCCCTAGAGTCAGTGAAAAGTCTCCACTTACCACCTTTCTTGGTTGCTAAGACCACTACTAATACACATGGATTGATGCTCCTCTTGATTAGTCCTTGGTCTAATAACTCCTACACTTGCCTAGCCACTTCTAGGTTCTGATATGGTGTGAGTTTATAGACTTTTTTGTTTGGCAATGAAGCCCCTAGTATGAAATCAATCTGATGAATGATAGCTCTCTTTGGAGGTAATGTTGCTGGTCTCCCATCACTTACTATGTCCTTGAACTTCTCAAGTAACTTCTGGACTTCTTCTGGTATAGGTGTCTGCATAGTCTTTTCTTCTTCCTTGGGTTGCACCATAATAGCATATCCTTCACCTCCTTGCTGAAGAGTGTTGATAACTCCTTGCCACTACATAACAAGACACTAGGGGTCTTTAAATGTACTTCTTCTTCATCCAATAGTGACTGTATCTTAAATATTTTACCATCCTTCTTGAATGAGATGGTGTTCTCATTTCCATCATAGATGGCTCCTCTATCATATTGCCATGGCCTTCCTAATAGAAGATGGCATGCATCCATAGGCAGCATATCACAAACCAATTTTTCTTTGTATCCTCCAATGGAGAATTCCACTGATGTCTACTCATTCACAAGGACACTCTACCCTTTATTCAACCATGTCACCTAATAAGGATTAGTATGGGGTATCTTCTCCAATTTTAGCTTCTTTACTGCTTCCTCTGAGATGATGTTACCAGTGGACCTTGAATCCACTATAACTTTGCACACCTTCCCAAGTATTTTGCATCTCACTCTGAATAAGTTTCTCCTTTGCTTTGGCTCCTCCTTGATTGGTTGCCTGATTAGAACCCTTCTAAACATCAAGTTCTCCCCCATTTTTGACTCAATATGGCTAACCTCTGGTGATTTGACACTCATAGTGTCTTCTTGAGCATATTCTATTCTCTTCTCTATGTTAGAAGAAGATTCTTTCTCCGGGCACCTATAATTAGGATGTCCCACTTGGCCATAGTTATAACATTTCATGCTAGCAAAGTAAGAGTTACTTTTGCCTGCACCTCTTCCTCTATTAGAACCTCCTTGAGATCCTCTACCTCTTCCATAACCTCCTCTCGAAGTTGTTTCACTTACATGCTTTGTGATTTTAGAATCTCCTCGACTTCTTTGTTCAATCCCTCTACCTTGGTATCCACCTCTATGTCCTCTTTGATATCTGCCTCTTCCTCTGCTCTTGGAAGTGTGATCTTGTTTCCTTTTACTTTTCTCTTCAATATTTATAGATAATTGATAACATTGGTGCACTGTTTTGGGACTTAGAAGTGTCATCTCCTCTTGTATGTTCCACTTCAAACCATTAAATTATCTAGCCACTTTAAGGCTTTCATCCTCAGATACATTAGATCTGATGCAACATTTTTGAAAATCCTTTGTATAGGAATTTACATCTTGGTCTCTTTGTCTCAAGCTCCATCTTTTCCTATGCAATTGAATTTCGTAGTCATCTGGCATGTATGCCTCTCTCACTTTGACAACCATTCCCTTCCAAGTGGAAATAGGTTTCTTGCCTTCCTTTTCTCTCTATGTTTGGATGAACTTCCACCATGTCAAAGTAGAATCTCTCAATCTTGATTGTGCCACTTTTAGCTTCTATGCTTCAGTGACTCCATCACACTCAAAATGGTTTTCCATTCCCTCTATCTAATCCATGAATAGATCTGCTTCAAATTTTCCACTAAACAGTGGTATGCCTTCAAGTACTTTTCCACTCATAGCCTTCAATGCCTTCAATAAAGGTTGTTCTTGCAAAACAGGGTCAGGTTCAAGGGTCTTGTCTTCCTCTGCAACCTCTTCACCCTTGGGTACTCTTCCTTCCAATTTATCATTGACCTCATCAATCTTTGTTTGTACATTATTCATTGCTTCCTCAAGTTGGGCTATTATTTCCCTCAATAGCCTCTTGTCTTCGTCCTAGTCTTCGACCTTCTTGGCCAATTCTATATTTGTCACCATGATTTTAAAACTAGTAGACTCAATCTCTGACATACAATAATCAATCCCAAATATTTTTGGGGCTTTGATACCAATCTGAGAGGGAGGTTGGATGAATCACTCACTGATTCATGCTCTAGGTCTTTCTTGGAAGACCTCTAGGGTGTATTTCTCCACCACTTGAAACCTATAGGATCTCTTCCTTCTTAGGATCCCCTGGTTCTCCTTGCCAACCCAACTATCATCAAATTTCCTTCTACCAAGTCAAAACTTGGTGCAATCTTGTAGCACTAACCATTAGTCCTTAAACTACCTTAAAGGCTACTAACCTCCAATTTCTTGAAATGGTTTTACAGAGGTGTGGAGGTGCTTCCAAAAGCTTCAATCCATCCTACTAGGGGCATTAGGGATCCACTTAGCTCCATTTGCAAGTCGCTTTCACCAAACTCCTTCATTAGGCCTAGAAGGCTACTAGCCCTATTAGGTCTCCTTCTCCTAGAAATTAGGGTTTTTCCCATAGTCCCTCCAAATAAAACCCCAATATTTTCTTGGAATTCCTAGTTCATATGCCCACCTCTCAATGATTTTTGGGGTCTTGGGCCATGACTGACCGTACAATGCACTTACTGATAATGAGCAAAATTTAGGCTTTTTAGGCCCTTTCCTGGCTTCTCTGCAGCTTGCTAAGTTCTTCCCCCACAAATGGATTGGTAGAGACTCTTCCTCTTTACCATATCTTGGTAAGAATCATATCTTCCTTCTCCAAAAGGAAATTTGTCTCTAGGTTAACACCTCTACAAATTAAGTGCTCTACACTATGGTCTTTCCTAACTGGGCTCTTCTCTAGCTCGCCTAGGACAAGACTCCAACAGTAGCTCCTATTTTTTTAAAGACCCCAGCTCCCATTATATGTACACCCATGGATTCTAGTCACTAATCCCAAAGGGCCATACAATATGTACGGTGGGAAAATGAACTAACACTCCATTCTTTACAAACTATCTGTTTCAAACCAGCAACAATGTAGAACACAAAATATTTACAAGAAGTACTTAAAACTAAACAAAAATACTATATAATTCCACAAAAAATTCAAAGAATAACTACCCTACATCATGCATGAGTTACAGTGCCAAAAGTAATCCATTAAAGCATCACTACAGTACAAAAACCAGAAATTTCACACACAGTCACATCTGCTTTCCTTGAATTCAAAACTTTAAAAGTCTAATAGGCATCCAACCTCACTCCAATGCCGAGGCATCCCATAAATAGGGTCACCAAATAGTTATCTTCTCCCTTGGGCTCTACTTGGTCATTTCAGCTCCTCCAACTGGTGCCAATTAGAAGGCTTTACAACTTCTTAGCCCTATTTGCATCTTGAAAAGGTCCCAAGCCTCTTATGATCTACAACTCTATTGCACCTACTCTGTGGTCAACATGACCTTCATCTAATCATAACAAAAATGCCACTAAGATAGATTGCTTAGTTTTCCTAGACAACCTATTGGTGCTCCTACACCAATGTGATTGGAACTAAATGGGTCTTTCAGAATAACTTAAATGAACAAGGTGAAGTGATCAGGAACAAAGCAAGACTACTGACTAGTATGTAAAGAATACTCACAGATGGAAGGTATTGATTTTGAAGAAACCTTTGCCCCTATTGCTAGAATTGAATTTTTAAGGTTATTTATTTCTTATGCTACATGGGTATGTGCAGGATCAACATGGAAAAAATAGGCCCTTAAGTGGCAATAAAAATTTAGAAAATCAGAGTTAGGCAAGTTGATGTAAAATTTTGAATAAGTTATCTATATTATATAAAAAATATGTAAAAATAGAATCTATGAAAAATTGAATGTAGCTTCTAAACTACTAGGTTGATTAAAAAAAATAAAAAATCTATTTGGTGAAAATTTGAAATTTCAATGTAGTAGTACTTAAATTTTAGGGAAAAAATAAGAAGTAGGTGTTTGTCTGACCACGCTAACCACAATAATTGAATGACAATATTTTTTTATAATATTTTATATATAAGTAGAGGAATCATGCCCCGATGTGATGCACATTTTTTTGTAATTTTTTTCCAAGAAAATAATTAATTATGATTTTTTTTATTACAACTTTTTAAAAATATAAAAACTCGTATGTCTCACCACCTTAACTTGATTAAAAATTTATGAAATTCATTTTTTTTTAAATCCTATAGTAGGTGAAGCATAGAATGTGATGCATATTTTAGATTCAAAAAATGTGATACCATTTGAAAGACAAATGTTTTTCAATCAACCTATCAATCGGGACTTCAGTCGTAATTCAAATAGAAAATGAATAATAATTTTTTATTAAATTCAAAGTAAAGCATAATTTATATTGGTGGAAAGATGAGAATCTCCTTTAAAAACTCTTTTCGTTTCATCAAATCTGAGTAAAAAAAATGTCGTCAGCCACATGGGCCATCATATAACTTACATATCACCACTTTTTGGTCCATCATGATCTTGCACATACCCACATTCAAGAATTATAAAGTCTATCAAATGGATGCGAATTCAACATTTCTGAATGATGAACTAGAAGAAGAAGTTTATGTTGAGAAACCAGATGGATTTCAATTGACTAATGATTCAGACATGGTGTGTTGGTTGAAGAAAACATTATATGGACTCAAACAAGCCCCTAGAGCTTGGTATGCTAGATTGGATAAATACTTGTTAAAGCGTTGATTCAATAAAGGTACCGCTGACAACAATTTGTATTTCTAGTTGGATTAGGATAAAGAAGTGATCATTGAAGTATTTATTGATGACTTATGCATGAATTTTTCTAATGAAATGAAAAGTGAATTTCAAATGTCAATGATAGGAGAGCTGAAATTATTTTTTAGGATTGCAAATTACTCAGTTAGATGATGGAATCTTTATATCTCAGTCCAAGTATGTGAAAGAGTTACTTAAAAAAATTGGTAAGGAATATTTAAAGTCAGTTAGTACACCCATGGTAACCAGATGTAAGCTAACACATAATGATGATTCTCCTAAGGATAATCAAACAAGATATAGGCCAATGATTGGTGGATTTCTATATTTAACTCAGACAATACCAAACATTATGAATGCTGTGTGCATGGTTGCTAGATATCAAGTAGATCCAAAGAATCACCTGTGACTAAAATAAAGAGAATATTCAGATACTTGAAAGGGATAGTTTACTTTGGGCTATCGTATCCAAAGGATGATGATCTTACTCTAAATTATTTTACAGATATAGAATGGGAAACTAATGTTAATGATAGGAAAAGTACAAGTGGTGGTGTATTACTCTTAGGGAAGAAGTTGGTACCTTGGCTAAGAAAAAAGAAGAATTCCATTTCCTTATCTACTACTGAGGCATAATATATTACTACTGAATTTAATTGTACCCAAGTGTTGTGGATGAAGCAGATGCTGAGAGATATCGGAATTCAATATGATGAGCCTATTGATATATTTTGTGACAAATAAAGTGCCATAAACATTTCTAAGAATCAAGTGCTACATTCTAAAACAAAGCATATATCTATTAAGTATCACTTTTTGAGAGACAAATTGAGTGAGAAAGAGGTCAAACTGGAGCATGTTCCTATAAAGGAACAAATTGTAGATATTTTAACTAAATCCTTGCCTAAGGATACTTTTGTGTACCTCAAAGGAAAGTTATGGGTAATTTCCCCTCCTAATCTGAACTAAGATGAAAGTCTTTGCATCAATCCGTGGACTCACAGTCAAATCTTGTTTCAGATTAATGTTGTGGTGGCTACTACTAATGGAGAATAGTTAGATGATTTAGATATGTGGTTCAAATCATGTGCAAATTTTACATTGATGTCAAAGGGGGAGGGAGTAATGTAAAAAATATGGGAGAGGAGTAAAGTGGAAGAAGAACAACATGAAAAGAGTGCACAATCTAAGGGGGAGATTGTTGAAGTAGAGCTAGTTGGGTTCATGGTACTTTGAAGGGAAAAATGTGGGTGGATCTAATGACCCAACAGTGCGGAATACATTCCATTAACACCAATACAATAGGGGAGAAGAGCATAAATTGAATCTAATAGCTTCTAAAACTACTTGAGATGAATACAACCAGTAAAATAGATAACATAATTAAGCATTCACAGATTGACACAAGATATATGTTGGAAAACCTTTTCAAGTAAAAAAACCACCACACAAAGTCAAGACAATTGTATTCCAGTAATAAAACAATTACATACAATGTTTAGTCTTCTCTGATCAACTCATAGTAGTTCTTAAAATTCTATCTCACTGTTTCAATGTTATCTTCTAGCTTACAGTCCGAATACCATCTTACATTGTTGTACCCGACTTACAAAGTCATGCATTGCAATTAATCTCTTAACTAATCGCCAACCATCAAGTTCATGAACCAGACATCCAATCACACAATCGATCTGCCCATGTTGCTCTCCCTACATCGAGCCACCTAGGCATTTTTTCCATCACCCAAATCAGGTCCTAATCACCAGCCTAAACCAACCTCCAATTATTGCTTTTACCATTTTTGTCTTTTGGCCAATCAACATGTTGTCAACCTGCCACGTGTGCACCAACCAATTGGTGATCACATTTCACTCTGATTCCAACTTGGTCAAACCAGGTCCGAGTTCATTCGAGCTCTCTAAGACTCTACTGCTCCACTGCCAAGCTGACACTACCCATCCACGACAATGCGGTGAGATTGACCGAGCTCACCCATGCTTCCCCATGCTACCACCAAGCCCAACTGACCTATCCACGGTGTGGTAGAAAGTAGCTCTGAGCTCTTCTTTGATCTACCTATGCTACCGCTACTCTATCCGAGTTGATCCAAAGTAATGTGGTGAGCTCATCCGGGATCACACTTCAAATCCATCGAGCTCTGCCAAAGAACCCCACGTAACTACCGATTCCAATAGTCTTGTCCATGATGTGGCAGTATGACCACCCAAGATCACTCCATGTCAGCACCGTGCTACTGTTGATAGTCAAATCGCACTACCACGAGGGTCGACGAGCTACCCCGTGGTAGAGCAGTGACCGTCAACCATACCACTAGCGGTCTTACCACAACCACTTTTGTGAGCAAGCTCACCATTTGTTGTGCTGCGGTAACCACCAGAGCCACCATTGGTAGACAAACCACAACCACCACAGTTAGTTTCATAACTACCCGCGGTATGGCGGTTACCAACAAGGCAAGTCGAAAGATTCCAACCGCGGCCATCGTGGCCAAAGAAGAGACTATGAGTGGTAATGTGATAACTGCCAAGGCCTTCACCGTGATACTACCAAGGTAGGAGCTGACCACCATGATAAATCAGTTAATGCAACAATAAACCAAGTGCGGTATGGATGTAAACTGTAGAAGCAACAAGTTTTTTTCCAAGGCATGAAAATAGGGGCTACAAACTAGAAGTTGAGACACATTTTGTCAACAAGCTCCCACTTGGTGAACACTTCTAGCTCCCCCATGGCTTTGAAAAAATTAAAATTATTGTCTATCATATGCCCCAATCCCATTGATTATGTGCACCATTTGAACTTGTCTGTGCTCACAGGCTTTGTTAAGGGATTTACAACATTCTTCAAGGTGTCAATATTTTCTGAACTGACCTTCCCATCTCCAGCCATGTCCCTCATAAAATGATATTGCACATCAATGTGCTTGGTCCTAGCATGGAATGTCAGATTCTTTTCCAAACAAATGGAACTCGGACTATCATAGAAAATAGTGATTTTCCCTTCATTAAATCCTATGTCTGAACTCAGATGGTTTAACCAAACATCCTTCTTACAAGCATGATTTGAAGCCATGTATTCTACCTCAGTCATTGATAGAGCAACTACAACTTGTCACTTTCTCATCCAGTTGATTGCTCCACCATTAAGCATGAAAGTTATCCACTGGTGGATTGCATGCTGTCAATGTCCCCTTCCCAATCTGAATCAACATACCCATGAATGCTGAGAGTCCTCTATGATGCAACCAAACTTCCATGGTAACATAGGGCATAGTTTGAAGTTACCTTCAAATACCTAAACACTCTCTTCACAACATCCCAATGTGATCTTACCGGATTTTCCATAAATCATCTTAGAACTCCCACTGCTTGGGAAATGTCTAGTCTTGTACAGACCATAGCATACATCAAACTACCAACAAGACTTGTATAAGGCACAGTGGTCATATCCTCCATCTCACTAGTAGACTTTGGATAGTCTTCAACATATTGCTTTGTTCCCTACATGATTGGAACAACTAGTTGCTTGCAATCATCCATGCTAAACCTCTCTAGAACCATTTTCACATACTTACTCTGACTAACTCAAAGCTTTCTTCTTGTTTTGTCCCTGGTTATCTCCATTCAAAGAATGTACCTTGTTGCACCAAGATATTTCATTTCGAACTTTGCAGACAACTGAGATTTAAGATCAGAAAGCATAGACTTGCTATTTCCTATGAATCACATATCATCCATGTACAGATTAATAAAAAGCACACGATCATTCTCAGATTTATAATAAATGCAATGATCATATTTTGATCTCACAAATCCAATTAACACAAACATGTCAAATTTATGGTACCGCATTCTACGAGATTGCTTTAAACCATAGAGAGATTTATTTAACTTACATACCAGATTTTGTTTACCTCTTTCAACAAAATGCTCAAGCTGGGACATGTAGATTTCTTCTTCTAGCTCACCATGGAGAAATGTTGTCTTCACATCCATCTATTCAATTTCAAATTCATACACAACTTCCAATGACAATAAAAATCTGATGGATGTCAGCTTTGCTACAAGGGAAAAAATATCTCCATAATCAATTCCCTCAATTTGAGAAAATACCTTTGCAACCAACCTTGCCTTATATTTCTCAGCACTTCCACCAAGGACTGTTTTCTTTTTGAATATCCACTTACATCCAATAGGCTTTTTCCCTTTAGGCAGCAGTACCAAATCACAAGTTTCATTATTTTTCAAAGAATTCCTCTCTTCATTCATGGATTGCAGCCAAGAATTCGAATCATCCATGTTGATTGCTTCTTTCATAGTCCTAAGCTCATCGGTGTTGGTAATTAAATCATAGGCACAATTCGAATTTAATAATGAGAAACCATACCTTTCAGGTTGTCTTTTTTCTCATGTAGATCTTCTTACAGGCTGAGGTTGTTCTTCATCATCAGAACTTCAAGAGTTGCTTAAACTCTCCTTAGTTTCAGGTATATCATACAACTCTTCCCTTTCTAGAGTTTGGGGAATCTCATTTGCATCCTTATTCTTGTCACTTTGATCTACCTCAAGTTGTTGATCACTTGTTGAAGGTTTCATCTCACAAAATATCACTCTTTTTTTCTACAAAACCTTCTCAGCAACAGGGTTCCAAAGCTTGTATCCCTTCACACCAGCTCCATAGCCAATGAGAATACACTTGACAACCTTGTTATCCAATTTTGATCTCTTTTCATTTGGCACATAAACATATGCCTCAGAGAGGGATTCTTACCAAACCATGCTTCAAAAGGTGTATTATCAACAAGAGTAGAGCAAGGAGATCGATTTATTAGATAACATGTTGTAGCCATGGCCTCATCCCAAAACTTCTTCTCCAGTCCAACACCACTCAACATACTCCTTTCCTTTTCCATCAATGTCTTGTTCAACCTTTCAACAACTCCATTATTTTATGGAGTATAAGGTGTGGTTTTATGTCTTTTAATTCCATGATCAGTGCAATACCTTTGAAAATTTGCAGAACAAAATTCACCACCATTTTCTATCCTCAAACATTTAATTTTCCTTCCAGTCTCATTCTCTACCGAAGATTTAAATCCTTTAAACCAACTAAACACTTCTGATTTACTTTTAAGAAAGTATACAAATGCCCTTCTCGAAAAATCATCAATAAAAGAAATAATATACCTAGACTTCGATAATGAAGGGACATTAAGTAGACAAAACACATCACAATGAACATAATCCAGTATAGTAGAAGATTTATGAGGACTATAATAAAACAAAACACAGTGTTATTTTCCATAGATACAATGTTTGCATAAATCAAACTTAAGATTACAATCATTAAGCCCTTTTACAAGATTTTTATTCTCCTAGGTTTTTAAACCTTTCTCACCTATGTGACCTAGTCTGTGATGCCACAATATAGTCTTCTCAACTGGGAGTTTTACCTCCAAAGAATTTGCAAATAGAGAAGTTTCTTCATCTTTCTCTATAGGAACTAATTTGCTTGATTTTGGAGAGGCACTGTTACATTAAATAGGACGTGCATCCAACTTATACAGAGTGCCAGTATGAACACCCTTAGCCAACACCATTACACCTCTAGCCATTTTACATCCTCTACTAGAGAAATAAACTTCTACACTATGATCATTTAACTTACTAACAAAAATAAGATTTTGAGCTAGACCTGGAATGTGGAGTACGCCACCAATCCATTTGACACTTTCGTCAGGAAACTAAATTTTGACTCTTCCCCTGCCAACTATCTCTAGAGTTGAATCACTTTTCAAGTACACCTTTCCATCGTCATACTCCACGTATCTAGAGAACCATTCTCTATTAGACATCATGTGAAAGGACGCACCTGAGTCAACCAGCCAAACATCATCTAATGCCTGAATCGTCAAGGTTGCTGCAATGAAGGTGTTTTCCTCACTTTGAGAAGATTCATTGTCTGAAGCATTCTTCTTCTTCCTCTTCTTACAATCCTTTCGGATATGACCAGGTTGCCCACAGTTCCAACATCTCAGCTTGAACTTTTTACTAGGAGACTTTGATCTCGCTGTAGATTTGGATTTCAACTTGTTTTCCTTTTTCTTTCCTTTCTCCTTTAGTCTACCTTGAACAACAAGAGCCTCTTTGGCCATCTTAGAAGACTTCCTTCACATTTATTCAGACATAAGTGAAGCAACAATGCCATCCATCTTGAATGCAGTGGTTTTCCTTGCAATAGCCATCACAAGATAATCCCAACTGTCAGGTAATGAGCAGAATAGGAGCATGAAATGATCTTCCTCTTTAGTCTTTACACCTACAGAAGCCAGCTGAGTAACACATATATTAAATGAGTTTAGATGGTCTACAACAGATGCACCTTCTTCCATTTTCAAGCAGTACAACTTCTTCGTCAGGAATAACTTATTTACCAAAGAATTTCCCTGATAAATATCACCAAGCTTCTTCCACAATGAAGTTGCAAACTACTCCTCATGGATGTTCAATAGCACAAAATCAACCAGAATCAGTCTTATCAGACCTCTTTCTTTTCTATCAGCAATATCCCAAGCCTCTTGCATCATACTTTGTGGATTAGTTCTAGACACTGCTAACTAGAGGTCGCTATCCAATATCAAGTATTCCATTTTGAGTTTCCATTACTCAAATTTTCTACCATTAAACTTTTCAATATCTACTCTACCTGATGTACTCGCCATATCAAACAGAAACAAGTTCCAACAATGCAAGACTCCCACTAAAACAGTATTAGCACAAAAAACTGAGCTTTCTCTCAAGCATAACACAATAGGCTAGACTCTAATAACACAATAACCTAGAAGTGTGGAATACATTCCCTTAACACTAATAAAATAGGGGAGAAGAGCATAAACAAGTTCTAATAACTTTTAAAACTACTTGAGATTTTTTACAACCAGTAAAATAGACAACAAAATTAAGTATTCACAAATTGACAGAAGATATACGTGGGAATACCTTTTCAAGTAAAACACCCACCAGACAAAATCAAGACAATTGTATTCTAGTAATAAAACAATTACATACAATGTTCAGTCTTCTTTGATCAGCTCACAGTAGTTCTTCAAATTCTGTCTCACTTTTTCAATGTTATCTTCTAACATATAGTTCAAATATCGTCTTACATTGTTGTACCTGACTTACAAAGTCATATGTTGCAATTAATCTCTCAACCAATCACCAACCATCAGGTTCATGAATCAGACATCCAATCACGCAATTGATCTTCCCATGTCAATCTCCCTACATCGAGCCACCTAGACATTAATGCCATCACCTAAATCGGTTCATGATCGCCAACCTAAGTCAGCTTGCAATTACTGCTTTTAGCATTTTTGGCTTTTGGCCAATCAACATGCTATCAACCTGCCACGCATCCACCAAATAATCACTGATTGCATTTTTTCTGAGTCCAACTCAGTCAAACCATGTCCGAGCTCATCTGAGCTCTCTAAGACTCTACCGCTCCACCGCCTAGTTGACACTAGCTATTCGTTGCAATGCAGTGATCTCAAACAAGATCACCCATGCTTCCCTGCAATATCGCCAAGCCCAACTGACCCATCCGTAGTGTGGCAGAAAGCACCTCTGAGCTCTGACTTGACCTGACCATGGTACCGCTGCTCCATCTAACTCGGCCTATGGTAATGCAGTGAGCTCATCTGAGCTCACCCTTCAAATCCACTGAGCTCTTCCAAAGAACCCTGTGCAACCACCGAGTCCAACCATTTCATCCGTGGTGTGGTGGTATGACCACCTGAGCTCACTCCATGTCTACATTGCACTACCACTACTTAGTCAAGGCCTAACTGCGATAAGGCAGTGAAAATTTTGTGAGACTATCGATGATCAAACCGCACTACCGCGAGGGCCGACAGGCCACCTCGTGTTAGAGCGGTGACCATAAACCAGACCATTGGCTATCTTATCGCAGCCACCGTAGTGAGCAAGCTCACCGTTCATGATGCTACAGTAACTACCAGAGCCACCGTTGGTAGACAAACTACGGCCGTTGCAGTCAGTTTCATAACCACTCACTGTATGGTGATGACCAGTAAGACAGGCCAAAAGATACCAACTGCGGCCACCGCGGCCAAGGAAGAGACTGTGAATGGTAACGAGATAACCTCCAAGGCCTTCACTATGGTACCACCAAGGTAGGAGTAGACCACCATGGTAAAGAAGTTAAGGTGGGAATAAATAAGGTGCGATATGGCAGTAAACTGCAAAAGCAACAAGTTTTTTACCAAGGCATGAAAATCAGGGCTTCAAGCTGGAAGTTGAGACACATTTTCTCAAAATATTTTTCACATCATGTGTTGCTATCAACACCAAAGGGGGAGATTATTCGATGCTGAAGTGTTATTGCTGATATGTGGTTGTCATTGATGTCAACACTATTAGCATTGGTTATTTTGAAGGTTGTATATGTTGAGGAGATTGAGAAAATTGTAATAAATATATTGCAGGTAGCCAGTGAAGCTAAGAAGGTCAAAGTGATGGAAAGTTGTATTTGTAGATGATCAGGTGGTGGTGCACACTAAAGGGTTTGTTGATAAGCTTATCTAGTATGTTGATTGAAATTTTTAGTGCTATGCATCAACAATTAAGAAATTTATGAATATCTATGTTCCTATAGTTATTCAATTACTGTAGCAAGTGTTTCTGGAAGATGAGATTGCAATTCTGGTGAATTTGTTTGTTGCATATGTTTCTAAGATGATCAGTAATATTTCTATTTTGTGATCTATCAGTTCAATACATCTGTGTTGTTCAACGTGTTCATGATTGAAGATTTTTCCTTGCATGTTCAAGTTTTTCATGTTCTTGGCCGATATGATTGTGATAGCATGTTTTTGATGCTTATGGATTAATACTTTATTATTTAGTGTGCTCAAGGATGTTGATTTAGGTCTTTGATTTTTTGTGACTAACTTAGGTTGGTGTGCATTAATATTGTTCATGTATTGAGGCGGACAAGTTGTAATTCATTTATTTTGTGGCCAATAGAGTTGTTGATGTAAATCTCTGTAGAAGATATATAAGAGTGATTGTTTCTTCATTGTAAGTGTGTGTAAGTGTTTGTGCTCAAAGTATGCTTGGTGTATGTGTGTGAATAAAGATCAGATCATCTAAATGCAAAGAAGAGTGTGAAGAAGTTTACACAAAGAGTATTTTTCTCTAATCAGAATTGTAATTAGGCTTGTGAAGAAGCTAATTTCTTAGTTCATATTCATCAAATGGATTTAATCTGGTTGTCTTAAGTAAGATATAGATCCTTCCCTTTGAGCAATGAGCTCTAGGCAGTGTGCCTGAATGTAAGTGCATTCATTATTCATTCTTCATTATACTTTTAACATGGTATAATCTTTTGGACTAACAACCTTCATGGTTTTTCCCCTTAATAGGGTTTCCACATATAAAATTTTAGTGTTCTTGTGTCTCTGATGTGTTATTGATTTATTCTTTCATTGTTAATTATCAGATCTAATATTAAAGGTTGATTAATGTCGAATAAGTTTGATTTTGGTAACAATTTATTCACCCCCATCTCAGTTGTATATCCTTTTTTTTCCAACATCCCTAACACAACATTTTTCCCTCTTCTTGTGTGATTACAGATCTAGCTGATTTGGAGCTAGGTATGTGTAGGATCATGATGGCCCAAAAAGTGGCAATATGTAAGTGATATGAAGGCCCATGTGGCTGATGACCCTTTTTTTACCAAAAGTTGATGAAATGAAAAGGGTTTTTAAAGGATATTCTCAACTTTCCACCAATATAAATTATTCTTTACTTTGAATTTAATAGATAAATATTATTCATTTTCTATTTGAATTATGACTAAAGTCCTTATTGATGGTGGTGGAGATTTTATTTTCTTCCTCTCTGTGGTAGGTTTTTACGTTACCTCTAATTGGTTTGGGACTTGGGGTTTTCTTTTTGAGTGTTGACATGTTATCAATGGTGATTAGTCACTTAAGTGGTGTTTTATCCCTCTTTGGCCATGACTTTAAAGACCCCTTTTACCTATCCTTTTGGCTTTTGCGTGTTGACCTTATTGTTCCTATGGTTTTCTGTTGATGAATTTCTATAAATTAACCATTGAATAATCTTTTTGACCTCAAGGGTTATTTCCCCATCCGCCTAGTCGGTCCCCTTCTTTAAGAATAACTGTTTCACATGTGCAGATTACATAGGCCATCAGATGAAATAATTCTAATCTTAGTTGTTCATCGCATACCTCATAAGTTTTTTGATTACGTCATGAGAAATGTTGCGAGGCTTGCGAGATGCTGCCACCTATTGCATTTGATGGTTGGGACCAGTTTTGATCACTGATCAAGGATGGATGCTGCTACTGATAATAGTGTACCTACCGATGCATCACGACCATCCCTCACTGACCTTGCGCAATTAAAACTTTAGTTTTTATAATGCTGTGAGGTGCACGATTTGTTGACATGTAGATGCCGATGTTATCAATGGAAGAATGTGGTGGGGCCTGTTCCATGCTGATGTGGTGCTTGGTAGGTGGATTTCCTATTTACCTGATGACCGGAAGGCAGATGTGGCATTTTGAAATTGTTTTGACTTAATCTGGGCCATTCGCCTTGCGAACATTGCTTATGATTAAAGAATCGTATTCAAATGAATTGGTGTTGTAATATATCCATTTCATCTTGCACAAGTGAATAGTAATGGTCGAGTTCGACTCAGCCTACATAATTAAATGCCAAAAAGATCAATAATTTACTATTTCAGTCTTGCATTACTGGATTGAGGAAGAATTGTCTGGTGCCGAAGGAAAACAACCGTTATTGCAATTCTCTAGTCTCACTACATTTGATGCTCTGCAAGATAAATTGTAAGTATTACGGACGCCTTCTCTTATGTTTCTGGAAGGTGTTAGCATTTCTTACTGAACAATTGGTGACTTTTTTGTTTTCCATCCTGAAGAATTGTTGAGTAAATTCACTTTTAGAGCTTGTATAGATAATTGCTATAGATTTTGAATATAGAAGAATATTCTGTGGTGGTAATAGAGAGAAAAGTGTAATTTTTTTCCATTTAAAAAATAATCAAACCCTAGCTTGAATTATCATCTGTTTGATATAAATGGCACCTAAGGCACGAATTGCTAGTTCCAAAGTTACATCTAGGGGTTTTTCCCAAGATGTTATTGATTTTTGAAGCCCTCTACAAGCAAGAAGCAAGAGGGAAAGGTATTGTTCTATGGGACCTTTCCTTTGGAAGGATTAGTGGATAAGCAGTGTGCAATTCCTGATGCCAAATTTTCGTACACTGCCTGGCAGTTATTTTCCAACTGGTTTGGGAATAGAAATTTAGCAGTTCCGCTATGCAATCCATGGAGATTGGACCTGGGTAAACTAGTGGTACCCAATATCTATGAGGATGTAGACCTATTAAAGGATATTTCTATGAGGTACAATCCTATGGCTTGAATGGTCAGAACACATCTTGGCAAGCAAATGATCAAAGTAACCAAGTAGGAAATCACAAAGATTTTTGGTTTGCACAAATGGAGCCAGGATATGATTCCTATCAACTTGGAGGTCTTCAAGGAGGAATACAGAAACACCAAGGGTTTGATAAGAACATCCCTTTTGATACCCCATTTGTCTGTGTCGGGAGGAGGCCAAAACCAAAGGAAAGTTTTTATTGGCAGGAATGAGCTTGAACCTTTTCCAATGGATTATTTCGCCATCTAGTTTAAGAAGACTATTTGTGCATTGTGTCAGGTCCTGGGGATAAATTTGAAGAAGAATTTTCCTATCGAAGTGATGTATATGGCTCTAAACCTCCAAAACCCAGGCTATAATGTGGTATATGATTTTGCCACTTACCTTGCAAAGAAAATCCATTCAAGTTTGGTAGCTTTGAAGTTGGGGAAGAATTGGGTAGGATTCAACTAGTTCTCTCTGCTAGTCCAAATGTTTTTGTATAGGGGTCAGAGTGTGTTCAAGAAAGATATGGAATTGAAGAAAAGAGAGGGAGACATTAAGATGCCTGTCCTGTATTCGACTAGGATCCTAGACATGCATGATTATAAGTTCGATTATGTAACCTTTTACAATGTTTTTGGATCCAAGTTAAGAAAGGCCTTGGTTTTTAATTCCCCTAGGATTCCAAAGGAAATTCATGATTTCCTAAGACCTATGGAGAGGATTCCTAAGTTGAATTTAACACATAACTAGGGGGATATTATCCCCAATCATAGCACAACAGTTTTTAGCGTTTTTGGCACAAATGCCACCCCATTTGTTCAACCAAGGGAGGTTCCCCGTAGACTTGGTCTCATAGAAATCATGAGGCAGTTGGGAGCATCTTAGGATTTCTATTTGCCTATTGAACAAAAGAAGGGATCTTTCTTCCCTAAATATACAACTTTTGTTGAGTTTGTCATGACAAAAAGAGGGTGGAAGAATTTTCACTTAATGCTCAGGCCATATAGGCTAAGGACTGTATGCCCTAGGAATCATGATCTTGAGGGTTTTATCTCCCAAATGAAGGGTAAGCAGCGGATTGGGACCTTCATCCACAAATTTTACTTTCCTAAAGATATCATCAACAACATTTTTTATTTAGACTTACAAGATGAGAGAAAGGCAATGTTCATTGCCTATCCAAAAATGGTGAGAAGTAAACAAGAAGAGATGCCTAGTTTTGATCCTATACCTAGTGTCAAAGATGAGCTTAGTAAGGCAATTTATGTTCTTGAAAATTTTGAGAGCTTGGTAGGGGTCTTAAAGGATGAAAGGATTGTGGAAGAAAGGGGAAAATCACAAATTACTGAGGAGGACCTTGAGGTAAGAGTTGAAGAGAGGCCTACTTATCAGCCTCAAAAGAAGATAAAGGTATTTTCTAGGAGAAAGGGAAGCAGGAAAGAGGAGGTTACAATGAGGGGCACACCATCTATCCCAAGGCAATCACTGCCAGGTATTGTTGACTTGGATTCTCCTCCAAGGTTTTTAGAATAGATTCACCCACAATCCCCAAAGAGGCAGAGGACTGAAAGTGTAAGGGATTTTAGCTGTGAGGGTAATGATGAGGACATCATTGTAACTCTAGATGAAATGAATCTGGAGATGCTGCTAAACCCAGCTGACACTGTAACGAGTTCAGGGGCAATTAACCTAAGATTGGGGAAGGATGAGATCAAAGGGATTACAAATAATGATGATTTGAGGATGGAGGCTTGTAAAGAGTTCATGATGGATGAATCTTTTATTCATATGCATGATTTTAAATATTTTGTATGGAGAGCTCATCTATCATTATATTCTGAGAAGGTTGCACATGAGAGAAGTCTGCATCCAGAGCTCCCAGAGAAGGTAATTTAGTCAAGGGTTAGATTGCAGATGAAGGAAAGGTTTAAGGAAATCACACCAGAATAGGGCAGGGCATTGGTTCAAAAGTGTGGAATATTTCTACTCCTTGAATGAGATATTTCTCATGATGTGGTGGTCGACACTGTAAGAAGGGCCAATAGGCCGCTTCTTGCAATGGAGGAGGAGGTTGCATTGGCACTTAAGGGATCAAAATTTAGTGAGGAATGGGATGCTCTGACAATATGGTCACTATCCAGTGGGTCTCAAAAACTTGTTGTTGCAAAAACATCTCACTTCAGTGGTCATTTGGTTGTAAAAAGAGTTGTGGATAGTCCTACATTAGAGGCTATTGACATGGTTGTGAATGTTGCCAAATTCACTAGGGCAACTGTGGAAGATCTAACTAAAAACTGAGATACTCTGAGGAGCCAATATAATGACATTATTATTGAGTATAATAAGAGTCACCAAAGGGTGGCAGAATTAGAAACTGAGATGGCCCTACTGAGACAACATATGGAAGCCTTGAGGTCTCAAAGGTAGGCTAGCTCTAGCCATATTGTTTCAAACCCACCAATAGTGCAGCCTCAACCTTCTGCACATGAGAAATCTTTTGCTATTTTCCCATTTAATATGGGACAAGTGCCTATTGCAATATAAAAGGCCAATGGCTTGGGTGGAGATCTTTCTAGGGAAGAGTTAATCCAATAGGTTATAAAATATAAGGAGATGGTAAACCAAATTTGGGATGAAGCAGGAAGGAATAACTCAAAGATTTGTTGGTACTATGCTAAGGCACTTACATAAATGGGTCTAGAGTAAGCTGAATAGTGTTCATGCAAATTATGCCTTCATGTTCCAAGCACTTGAATTGTTTCCAAGGGACAAAGAATTGGCTATCCCCTTGCTAAGCAGATGGGGCCCTAGAATGGAGAAGTTAAAATTTATGGCAGTTGGGGCAAAACAACATGGATACAAATACCCTATAGTCATAACAACATATCAATTTTTCTAGGGTATTGTGGAGAAAAAGTTTCAGGGGTCTGCTGCTCCTGTGGAGTCCAAAATCAAAACATTGAAGGATATTTATGATGGAAAGGACTTGACTCCACCACCTCATATTTTCCATTGTCAGGATAAGGTCAAGCCTTTGCAGGCATGGAAGGAGTAGATGAATAATATAATCATTGCTCAAACACGTGAGATATGTAAAAATGCTAATATCCGCATGCTGGAAAAGACATTGGAAAATTTGTCGTTTGTCATTAGTTTCCCAGAGAACTTTGATAAAAAGGCCATGTCATTGATGATAAAGTATGCACCTTACCTAAACATGGGGGTAGCTTTCAATTGGTCATCTGAAGAGGATTTTGAGTCATGGAAAAGGGTGTTCACTAATGAACTTGAATTGTGAATATCCTAACAGAGAATTACAATTTGGTCAAGAAAACTATAGGTTTGGCCTTAGATATCATATTTTAAAATGCATTCTCTCTTCAAATTCAAGTACGGGATGTTCAAATGAATAAGTGCAAAAAATGGTTAAAGATGCTTTGGTGTAAGGTGAGCGACTCTTCGAGCAACGGTTTTTATTTCTCCACAACAAACTAATGATCATTTTTGTTTTGGATTTTCCTCTCTTACCAACAAATGATGTAAAAATAAATGATTAGAATTTATATGTTGTTTGTCTGTGTATGAACAAATCATTTGAATCATAAATGACAACATATTTGAGGAAAATCCTCTTGGATCTTACAGAGTCTGAAGTGTATGAGAGATAGAAGATTTACTACTATCTTCTCGTTAAGTTGGCATAGTGCTTTCAAGACTTTAATAATTGAGTGTGGCAAGTTCATAGAAGCTCTTGTGAGTTCTGCTTTGGTTGTTATAAAAAATGCCAATACAATGGCGACTCTACAGGGGAGCTAAAAGATGAACAGTCTCTAAGTGCAGATCTGGTTTAAGTCAAAGTCATTTTTCATAATACAATTGTTTTGTCCTATCACTGCGTTTACTATGTTGAACACATGCGTCTAGTTTTCCTGTATTCCTTGTCAGTGTGTTGGGTGATGTTTGAAATCTTGTCCAAAGTCATGAGTGCAAAACTGAAGTGCAAACACTTCATCATTCCCAATATTTTGGGTGGCGACTCTAATATCTCGAATGAAAAATTTCACATAAAGTGCTACAAGAAACGTGCAAAAGAAGGTTCTGAAATACCAGATGGCATGAAGAAGACAAGAAATTATACAAAAAAGAATCCTGAGGCAATGATAGAGCTCAAGCCAGGATAGGACAAGAAATGGGTAAAAATAAATGATACCCCAAGTAAGTCTGTTTCATCTCCTATTGCTTCTTCTCCTACTTTAAATACTAAGATGAATAGTGCTTTTGTAAGTGAAAATTCCTCAGATACTATTATGTCTAAATTGGATCATGGTAGTTTTCCTTTTGAAATGGAACGAGAAATCAAAGTTGATATGTCTAAAGAGGAGGAGCGATGGGGTTTCTGGGAACAAGATAAAACATTCCCAGAAGCCACAACACCTGATACCATGTCCGTTTTCACTAGGAAAAATTTTAAACCCCTAGGAACACCTCTAAGTGAGGGGATACCTTTCATTGAAGAAGAAGATCAGCCAGAACAACCTTATTATACTTTGGCTCCTAGTGAGGCAGGGGATATTCTTGAAAATGAGACAGACATAAGCAAGGATACGCAAATCCCGATTGAGGAAGAAAGGAGGCTGCAAGAGGAAGAAGATAATAGAGATATAATAAGAAAATAAAGTTTGGAGAGATGTCGAGCTAAGAAAATTGAAAGAAATGCCAAAAGAAGAAGGTTGAGAAGATGAGGGAAGAGGCTGCTAAGAGAAAATCCTTTGAGGAAAGGGTGGCCATGTAGTAGCAAAAAGGGCATGTGAAATACCTAAAGTAACAATCTCAATGGAAGTTTCTACTAATCCCACATATAATTCATCTACTCTATCTACCAAAGGTGTTGATGCATCTATGGTATCTAAGAAGATAACCTTTGAAGACCATGGGAAAGCCCATATTGACCAGTCTAGGAAAAATTCTGAAGTTTTTTCAAATTACAAGAATTTTGCTAATGCTAATTTTGAATTAAATTGTATGGTAGGCAAAGGGGTGGGAATTGATCTCAGATCATTAGATTTCCCATAGAAAAATGAGCTCTTAAGGTTAGAACTATTGAATGATCAATTACAAGCTGATCTAAGAAAAGCTGAAATAGAAGCTATCAATGCTAAAGTGTCACGAAAGATAGCCTTTCTTAAGATGTCTTTAGAAATCCCTCAAGCTTTTGGTTTGGGTAATAGTGAAAATGAGTCATTGAACAAGAAATATGAGAAGCAAGCCTATATAGAGGGTTGCAATGGTAATCAAGGTGGTGAAAGTGGAGGTGGCCATAAGATTATCAGCTCTTACTCAGAGAATGAAGATGCAAGCACTACAAAGTTTAACCAATCAGGTAGTGGTGAGAGAGGTAAAGGTGGGGATGACAAGAAAGAAATTGAGCAACACAATACCTCTAGGAATGGACGTGGAGGCGAGGCATCCCAAGTTGATAGATATAGGAAGTTATGCTTTGATAATATTAGGGGATATCCAGATCCAGTCCCAGATAATGCACGAAAACATCTCCCAAAATTCACGGGTAATAATGATTTCAGTGGAGAAGACCATTTGAAAGCTTTTCAAGGCTTTGCCAAATATTTTGAACTTTGGGATGATGATGTGGCTATGAAATATTTTATGCAATCATTGGTGGAGGATGCTAGGGATTGGTATAGAGGGTTACCTGATGGTAGTATTGACTCCAGAGATGTGTTTTATAGAGTTTTCAAGGAGCAGTATGAGGATCAGACTGATCCTATATTTAAGTTGAATGGCTTCAATAATATTACTAAGGGGAACAATGAACTGGTTACTGAGTTTAATGCCCGTTTCTAGAAGGCTATGACAAGCGTCCCTGCATACCTAAGACCCAATGAAAGTGCATGTTTAGTTGTGTACTGTAATGCCTATGATGCTAAGATGTGCTATTTACTGAGAGATAAAGATCCTCAAAATTTAAGGTAGGCATATAAGATTGTAGTTAAAATTGAAAATAATATAAGGGCTTTAGGTAAAGTGGGAAGAAGAGAGGATCCTAAAGCTTTTAAAAGCATGAGAAATCAAACAGAGAAATTTGGTAAGCCTACTACAGATGATGATAAGATAGATCAAGTTCTTACCCTATTGCAGAAACAAGAAAAGAATGATAAGCCTCACTTCCAAACAAATGAGAGACCCCCAAGGTTGCAAGATTATCCTTACAATACCAATTGGAATAATGGTAAATCCCTGCAAGGAAATCAAAAAAGTAACCAAGTTCCACCTGACCCTCTACAAAGGTAGTCTGTGAATAATGCAAAAAATATACCATGGTATGAGGTATGTGAAATGCCACATTCTCCACAATAGTGTGCAATAGCACAATCAATGGTGGATTCTCAGGATGATTAGGGAGACTCCCAACCTCCCCAAGACCAGGACACAATGACTAATGTATTATTAGGTCCCACTAATTTGGCCTATGATGACTATTCCTTAGAAGATGAGCCTTGTGCCTAGGATATTAATGCTCAGAGGCAACAAAATGAAACATATCATCAACAAGTGTTTCTAAATGAAGGAGATAATGATGATTGTTTTATGAATGAGTTTGAGATAGATGATAGAGTGTTGAGGAGACTTTCTGATGAAGAAATTGAAAAATACATTGTGGCTTTAGTTGCCAGGGCAAGGAATAATATACAACTGAGAAATATGATTGTCCTTGGTGATTCTGGTAAACCTTGCAATTTGTTCATAAAGGATAAGGAGGTAATTAAGCCAAAGGCAAGTTTGGAGGCCAAAAAATGTAGATTTAAAGCCTAAGGAGATGAGAGAACCCAGGATATGGGAAAAAAAGGTAGACAAGGCCAAAGAAAATAGTGAAGTTGTACTCCAAAACAATAAGGATAGTAACCAAAAATCTTTTGGTAAAGAAACTTCAAACGGAAAAGAAAAGGTAATTTCTGAAAAAACATGCTTTCCTGATTTACCGAAGTATACTTCAATAGATATGTTCCAAGTGTTTTTGCAAGTTAGGGTTATTGTTCCTTTCCTATAAATGATGAGGATAGATGAGCATAAAGACAAGACTATTGCACTCATAAATAGTATTCCAACAAATAGAAAAGATGAAGTAGCCTTTGATAAGAGTGATACAGAAAAGAAAAAGATGGTGGAAGAAGTCACCATAGAGAGTCCACAAATATACTTGGGGACTATGGTTACAACTAACCCAAATCATGTCAATCATTTTTCTTAAGCTTAATAATTGATGGAAAAATGCTAAGAAATTGCATGATTGATTCAGGAGCATCCAATAATGTGATGCCAGTGAAAATAATGCATGCAATGGAACTGATAGTTGATAGTACATATGGTAAGTTCTATGCAATGGACTATAGGGGAGTACCTGTTATAGGTATCATAAATGATGTTTCGTATAGATTAGCAGCTTTTCCTAAAAAAGAATTGCATATGAGTGTTACGGTGGTAGATATTCTACCAACCTGTGGTATTCTGTTGTCCCGACCTTGGAGTGCTTCAATGGGTGGAAGCACATAGTGTGATTTATCTTTTGCCACCTTTTTATATTGAACAAAAATATGTTAAGGTAGATAGGGAGAAAAGAGCCCCCCACATGATTAAAAATGTGGAGAAATCATTAGAACCTATTAGAATTAACTTTGTACAAACTAATTTGGAGAATTTCCGTGTTGAGGAAGACAGAATAGAAGAAAATATCCAACCAACACCTATTGATAAAGAAGCTTCCAAGGAATTATCAGAAGGGGATTTATGGATCATGCATTTTGATGGAGCTTGCTCCAAAGAAGGCTCAAGAGAAGGAATTTTTATTATTTCCCCACAAGGTAGAACTTTCAAGTATTCATTCTTACTGCAATTTTCTTGTACTAATTGTTGGTGTAATTAAATATTTTGTACCTTGTCCTAGGTTATAATTACACCTTAGTTAAGTTTACTTAGGGACCACATAGGAGTTGTTGGAGAATTTCCACCTTTGGTGGACTTATCATGTTATCACTCTATCACCTCCACCTTTCATGGACACATCATGTGATTAGAGTTCCACCTTTTGTGGTAGATCCACTATTTGTGTTGGTTATCACATTATCACCTTTCCACTTTAGGTGGAGTGATAGCTTTTCATTGTTGTCTCATGTCATTAATCTTATGCACTCCTATGTTCTCACCTTGGCTATATAACCAAGGGGTCTCTACTACATTTGTACACACATTGAAGCATTATCGTTGACATTGAATACAGTTTATTCTTGTCATATTATTTTCTCTCTTCTTTGTGCTTTCTATTTGGTCCATAGATCTTGGCATCCATAGCCAATTCTAACATGGTATCAAAGCATGTTTGATTCTAACACTAATAATATTTCTGAGTATGAGGCTCTCATACTCGGTCTGAAGATAGCCTCAAAACACGGTATCAAAGTGTTAAAGGTTTTGGGGGACTCTGAGTTAGTGTTTTCCCAAATAAGATACTGCTTTGTAGCTAAGGATAAGAGGCTTAGACAATATTGAAATGTGGTATGGGACACTATTGAAGAGTTTAGTGCTTTTGGCATTGAATAGGTTGAAAGAGGACAAAATGCTAGAGCAGACTTACTAGAAAATATTGTTGTTAAACTTAACGATGTCACTTTTGGTGGCATCTCACAAATAGAAGTACAAACTAGGCCTATAGTGCCTGATAATGTATGCAACTGGCAAGTGTTCGATGATGACACTAATATTCTAAAGTTTTTGCATTGTGTGGATCAATATGAAAGCTAGGAAATTGATTTTGGCTCATTTGTAACTGATGTTGATGGTAAGGAGACCTTATTCGAAAATGAGGTCATCCATCTTAAAACGAATACTATCCCTAGAGGTTTGGTTGCACTTGAGAGGGTGTTTAATGGTCCTGATATGTCAAACGCTAAGCAAGCACTATCTCATGAGGATGATTTAAAAGAAGTAAACTTAGGAACATAAAGTGCTCCTAAGAATGTCTATATTGGAAAGAAAATGAAGCCTTATGTTAGAAGCATGCTAATTACCTTGCTTCGGAAATATAGAAATACTTTTACCTAGTCGTATGAAGAACTTAAAGCATACAGGGAGGATTTATTTTAGCATGAGATCCCATTAAAACCTTATATGAAGCCTTTCAGGAAAAAACAAAGACCTATCAATCCTACCCTGCAACCTAAAATGCAAGAAGAGCTTGCTAAATTAAGAGAGGCAGGAATTACCAAACCAATTAGAAACTCATATTGGGTCTCTAATTTGGTACCTGTTAGAAAAAAGAATGGGGATATTAGGTTATGTGTTGATTTTAGGAACCTGAATATGGCCTCTCTAAAAGACAATTACCCGTTGCCTAATATGGAGGCTTTGTTGCATAAGGTCACAGGTTGTGAGTTACTATCATTGATGGATGGATTTTCTGGTTATAATCAGGTCATGGTTAAGGAGGCAGAGCAATTTAAGATTTCTTTAACTACGCCATGGGGTACATATGTGTATGTCAGGATGCCTTTCGGATTGATAAGTGCTGGTGTGACCTTTCAAAGAGCAATGGATTTGGATTTTGTAGATTTTGTTGATCTTTTCCTTGCAATTTATCAGGATGACCTTACTACCCATAGTAAGAAAGAAGAGGACCATTGTACCCATCTGGAAAAAAGTTTTGTTAGAGCTTTGGAATATGGGATATCCCTGAATCCCAGAAAATGTACATTTGGGGTGAAAAAAGGAAAATTGCTAGTACACATTGTTTCAAAAGATGGAATTTGGATTGACCCTGAAAGAATGGCTGCTATTGACAAGATCATACAGCCAAAAAATGTAAAAGGTATCCAATCTTTCTTCGGACAAATTAATTTTTTAAGAAGGTTTGTCACAAACTTTGTTGAAATTGTCTGCCCAATATCTAAAATGTTGAGGAAGAGAGAAAAAATAATATGGATAGGGGAACCATCTGAAGCCTTTTAGGCTATCAAATACACAATTAAGCAGGCACCTATCCTCAAATCCCTAGATTATTCAAAACCATTCCAGTTATTTACTTTTGCCTCTTTTCATACTATAGTTGGTGTACTATTACAGAAGAACAATGATGGTTTTGAGCAGCCAATTGCATTTTTCAATAAATTGTTGCAAGCTACAAAATTAAAATATCACATCTGCGAAGTAGGCATATGCCTTGGTAAAGGCAGCAAAATTTTTCAAACCTTACCTGATGGGAGCAACTGTTGTTTCCTATGTACCAATAGCCACAGTCAAAGATATCTTCACCCAACAAGAGACTCCAAGAAGAAGGTGCAGATGGATTAACAGAATCCAAGAATTTAATATTGACATACAAATTACTAAGCTTGTAAGGGGTCAGGGCCTAGCCAAATTAATGGTTGAGGCAAATCTGGAAGTTAATCAGATTAACCAACTAGAGCAATATAATATTGCACCTATTTGTGACATGAAAACTTGTGGATGGTAGAGGAGGACTGTGGAGTAATTGCACACAATGCAATGTCCTGAAGGCATGCCCCTTACTGAAAAAAGAACTCTTAAACTATGAGAAATCATATATGTCATTTTTGATGGTGAACTATGGTGGAGAAACCTCGAGGGCATTATACTTAGGTGTGTGGATGGAGATCAAGCTAAGGACTTACTGGTAGAAATGCACAAGGGGATTTGTGGAGGACATTATATGGCTAAGACAACATCTAATAAGATTCTAAGGGTAGGATATTAGTGGCCTACTATATTCAAGGATGTACACAAATATGTTAAAAAATATGATGCCTGTCAGAGATTCACTGAAAAGTTAAAATTTTCTGGTAATTTACCAATAAGACCTGTGTCTGTTTATGCTCCTTTATAGCAACGGGGTATAGATTTTATAGGATAAATATCTAAAAAATCCAATGGGGGACATGTGTGGATACTGGTAGCTATGGATTATTTCACTAAGTGGATTGAAGCAATTCCATCCAGAAGGGCCACAAGAAAAGTTGTTATTGACTTTTTAACTGAAAATATTTTAAGTCGATTTGGGGTGCCTAATAGGATTGTGTTAGACAATGCAATGTGTTTTAGATCAGAAGAATTTGTAAATTTTTGCAATTAGTATGGCATCACCATTTCATATTCATCCCCTTATCATCCCCAAGGAAATGGATAGGCAAAATCTAGCAATAAAAGTTTGATGAAAATTACTAAGCATAGGATAGAAAGGAACAAAAGGGTGTGGGATTCAAAATTGAAGCTAGCACTATGTGCTGATAGGACTACTGTTAAAAGGGAAATTGGTCATTCACCTTTCAATTTAGTCTATGGGATGGAGGCACACATTCCTCAGAATAAAATATTGAAGATGTATAAATTTTTCCAGGAATATGACGATGATGTGTGTGACAAAATGCAACATAGGATGGAAGAGTTGAGTCAACTAGATGAAACTAGAAGGGAAGCACATAAAAGAAATGAGAAGTTGTAGCTTCAGGTGAAGCACCTTTATGATAGAAAGGTAGTAGAGAGAAATTTTGATGTTGGAACAATGGTGCTGCTCTGGAATGGTAGATCAGAAGACAAGGGCAAATATGGCAAGTTTGATCCCCTATGGTTGGGTCCTTATATTGTTATGGATACACATGGGAAAGATTCATATTTTGTACAATCACTTACAGGTGAGGTTCTTGAGCTGCTAGTACATGGATAGTTCTTGAAATACTATTTCTCTTGAAATAGCTCTTTTCCATGTACGTTGTGTAGTTTTGTGAATAGTGTATATAGGTTGGTCATTTTTGTTTGTTTGTTTTCCCTGTCCCAGCTTGTTCTTGCTTTTGGTTCTGTCTTTGTCTGTTCTGCATAATCGGAGATTTTGGATTCTTTCTATGCCCATAGGGGGCATACATCCCCAGTCGGAGCCACAGGTGGAGCTTTTATTTTCTTCCCCTCTATGGTAGATTTTTACATTACCTCTAATTGGTCTGGGTCTTGGGGTTTTCTTTTTGAGTGTTGACTTGTTATCGATGGTGATCACTCACTTAAGTGTGTTTGAATCCCTCTTTGGCCATTACTTTATAAACCCCTTTTACCCATCCTTTTGGTTTTTGCGTCTTGACCTTATTGTTCCTATGATTTTCTACCGATGAATTACTATAAATTAACCATTGAATAATATTTTTGACCTCGAGGGTTATTTCCCCGTCTGCCTAGTTGGTCCCCTTCTTTAAGAATAAATATTTCGCATGTGCAGATTACATAGGCCATTAGATGAAATAATTCTAATCTTAGCCGTTCATTGCATACCTCGCAAGGTTTTTGCTTACATCATGAGAAATGCTGCGAGGCTTGCGAGATGCTGCCACTTGTTGCATTTGATGATGGGGACTGGTTTTGATCACTGACTGAGGATGGATGCTGATGCCGACAATAGTGTACCTACTGACACATCACGACCATCCCTCGCTGACCTCGCGCAATTAAAACTTTAGTTTTAATAATGTTGTGAGGTACACAATTTTTTGACATGTGCGCATCGACGTTATCGATGGATGAATGTGGTGGGACCCATTTTGTGCTAATGTGGTGCTTGGTGGGTGGATTTCCTATTCACCTAATGATTGGAAGGCGGATGTGGCATTTTCAAATTGTTTTGACTTAATCTGGGTCGTTCGCCTTGCCAACATTGCTTGTGATCAACGACTCATATTTAAATGAGCTAGTGTTTTACTATATCTATTGCATCTAGTTCGAGTGAATAGTAATGGTCGAGTTTCAATCGGCCTACATAATTAAATGCCAAAAAGATCAGTAAATTACTACTTCAATGCTGCATTTCTAGATTGAGGAAGAATTGTCTGGTGTTGAAGGAAAACAACCATTATTGCAATTCTCCAGTCTCACTGCATTTGACGCTCTGCAAGATAAACCATAAGTATTACGTACACCTTCTCTTGTGTTTCCAAAAGGTGTTAGCATTGCTTACTAAACAATTAGTGACTTTTTTCTTTTCGGGTACATAAAAATTATTGAGAAAAATCACTTTTAGAGCTTGTATAGATAATTGATATAGATTTTGAATATTGAAGAATTTTCTGTGGTGGCAATAGAGAGAAAAGTGTAATTGTTTTCCATTTAAAAAATAAGCAAACCTTAGCTCGAATTAGCATCTGTTTGATATAAATGGCACCTAAGGCACAAATTGCTAGTTTTGAAGTTACGTCTAGGGGTTTTTCCCAAGATGTTATTGATTTGTTGAAGCCCTCTACAAGCAATAAGCAAGAGGGAAAGGTATTGTTCTACATGCCCTTGCTTCTAGAAGGATTAGTGGATAAGCAGTATGCAATTCACGATGCCAAATTTCCATACACTGGTTGACAATTATTTTCCAACTAGTTTGGGAACAAAAATTTAGCAGTTCCTCTATGTAATCCATGGAGATTAGACCTGGGTAAGCTGGTGGTACCCAATGTCTATGAGGATATAGACCTATTAAGGGATATTTCTACAAGGTCTGATCATGTGGCCCAAATGGTCAGACCACATCTTGGCAAGCAAATGATCAAAGTAACCAGGGAGGAAATCATAGAGATTTTTGGTTTGCATGAATGGAGCCAAGATATGATTCCTATCAAATTGGAGGTCTTCAAGGAGGAATATAGAAATACCAAGAGTTTGATTAGAACATCCCTTTTGATACCCCATTTGGTTGTGTTAGAAAGATGCAAGAACCAAAGGAAAGTTATTATTGGCAGGAATGAGCCTAAACCTTTCCCAGTGGATTATTTCGATGTCCATTTTAAGAAGACTGTTTGTGCATTGTGTCAGGTCATAGGGATAAATTTTAAGAAGAATTTTCCTATCAAAGTGATGTATATGGTTGTAAACCTCCAACACCCGGGCTATAATGTGGTATACGATTTTGCCACTTACATTGCAGAGAAAATGCATCCAGGTTTGGTAGCTTTGAAGCTGGGGAAGAATTGGGTCGGACTCAAATGGTTCCCTCTGCTAATCCACATGTTTTTGTATAGGGGTCAGAGTGTGTTCGAGAAAGATATGGAATTGAAGAAAAGAGAGGGAGACATTGAGATGCCTATCTAGTATTGGACTAGGGTCCTGGACATGGACGATTATAGGTTTGATTATGTAACCTTTCATAATGTTTTCAGATCCAAGTTAAGAAAGGCCTTCTTTTTTTATTCCCCCAGGATTTCAAAGGAAATTCATGATTTCCTAAGACCTATGGAGAGGAGGCTTGAGTTGAATTTAACATATAATTGGGGGGATATTATCCCCAATCATAACACAAAATTTTTTAGGGTTTTTGGCACAAATGCCACCTCGTTTATTCTACCAAGGGAGGTTCCCCATAGACTTGGTTTCATAGAAATCATGAGGCAGTTGGGAGCATCTTAGGATTTCCATTTTTATTTTGAACAGAAGAAGGGATATTTCTTCCCTGAATATACAAATTTCGCCGATTTTGTCATGACAAAGAGAGGGTGGAAGAATTTGCACTTATTGCTCAGGCCATATAGGCTAAGGAGTGTATGCCCTAGGAATCATAATCCTGAGGGTTTTATCTCCCAAATGAATGCTAAGCACAAGAGTGGGACCTTTATCCACAACTTTTACTTTCTTGAAGATATCATCAAGAACATTTTTAATTTGGACTTCCAAGATGAGAGAAAGGCATTGTTCATTGCCTATTCAAAAATGGTGAGAAGTAAATAGGAAGTGATGCCTGGTTTTGATCCTGTACCTGGTGCCAAAGATGAGCTTAGTAAGGAAATTTATGCTCTTGACAATTTTGAGAGCCTGGTAGGGGTCTTAAAGGATGAAAGGATTGTGGAAGAAAGGGGAAAAACACAAACTACTAAGGAGTACCTTGAGGTAAGAGTTGAAGAGAGGCCTACTTATCAGCCTGAAAAGAAGATAAAGGTATTTTTGAGGAGAAAGGGAAGTATGATAAAGGAGGTTACAAATATGGGCGCACCATCTATCCCAAGGCAATCAGTGCCAGGTATTGTTGACTTGGATTCTCCTCCACAGTTTTCAGAACAGATTCACCCACCATCCCCAAAGAGGAAGAGGACTGTAAGTGTAAGGGATGTTGACCCTGAGGGTAATGATGAGGAGGGCATCATTGTAACTCTAGATGAAATCAATCTAGAGATGCCACTAAACCCAGCTAACATTGCAACGAGTTCAGGGGCAATCACCCTAAGATTGGGGAAGGATGAGATCAAAGGGATTACAAATAATGAGGATTTGAGGATGGAGGCTTGCAAAGAGTTCATGATGGATGAATCTTTTATTCATACTCGTGCTTTTAAATATTTTGTATGGAGAGCTCATCTATCATTATATTCTGAGAAGGTTGCATATGAGAGAAGTTTGCATCTAGAGCTCCCAAAGGAGGTAATTTAGTCAAGGGTTAGATTGCAGATGAAGGAAAGGTTTAAGGAAATCACACCAGAATAGGGCAAGGCATTGGTTCAAAAGTGTGGAATATTGCTACTCCCTGAATGGGATATTTCTCATGATGTGGTGGTTGACACTGTAAGAAGGGCCAATAGGCCGCTTCTTGCAATGGAGGAGGAGGTTGCATTGGCACTTAAGGGATCAACCTTTAGTCAAGAATGGGATGTTCTAGCAATATGGTCACTATCCACTCAGTCTCAAAAACCTGTTGTTACAAAAAAATCTCACTTCAGTGGTCATTTGGTTGTAAAAAGAGTTGCTGACACTCTTGCATTAGAGGTTGTTGACATGGTTGTGAACATTGCCAAATTCACTAGGGCAGCTAAGGAAGATCTAACTAAAAACTGAGATACTCTGAGGAGCTAGTATAATGACATTATTATTGAGTATAATAAGAGTCAGCAAAGGGTGACAAAATTGGAAACTGAGATGGCCCTACTGAGACAACAGATGGAAACCTTGAGGTCTCAAAGGCAGGCCAGCTCTAGGCATATTGTTTCAGACCCACCAATATTGCAGCCTCAACCTTCTACATAGGAGCAATCTTGGGCTATTGTCCCATATAATATGGGACAAGTGCCTATTGCAATAGAAAAGGCCAGTGGCTCAGGTGGAGATCTTTCTAGGGAAGAGTTAATCCAACAGATTATAAAATATAAGGAGATGGTAAACCAAATCCGGGATGCAGCAAGAAGGAATAACTCAGAGATTGTTGATAATATGCTAAGGCACTTACATAAATGGGTCCAAAGTAAGCTGAACAATGTGCATGCAAAGTATGCCTTAATGTTGCGAGCACTTGAATTGTTTCCAAGGGATAGAGAATTGGCTATTCCCTTGCTAAGTAGATGGGGCCCTAGAATGGAGAAGTTAAAATTTATGGCAGTTGGGGAAAAACACCATTGGGACAAATACCCTATGCTCATAACAGCATATCGATTTTTCAAGGGTATGGTGGAGTAAAAGTTCTACGGGTGTGTTGCTCCTATGGAGTCCCAAATCAAAACATTGAAGGATATTTATGATGAAAAGGACTTGACTCCACTACCTCATATTTTGCATATTTAGGATAAGGTCAAGCCTTTGCAGGTGTGGAAGGAGCAGATTAAAAATATAATGATTTCTCAAACACATGAGATATGCAAAACTACTGATATACGCATGCTGGAAAACACATTGGAAAATTTGTCGTTTGTCATTAGTTTCCTAGAGAGCTTTGATAAAACTACCACATCATTGATGATAAAGTATGCACCTTACCAAAACATGGTGGATCAGGTGGTAGCTTTGAATTGGCCATCTGAAGAGGATTTCGAGTCATGAAAAAGGGTGTTCACTGATGAACTTGAATTGTGAATATCCTAACTGAGAATTGCAATTTGGTCATGAAAACTATAGGTGTAGCCTTAGATATCATATTTTAAAATGCATTCTCTCTTCAAATACAAGTACAAGATGTTCAAATGAAATAAGTGCAAAAAATGGTTAAGATGCTTTGGTGTAAGGTGAGCGACTCTTGGAGAAATGGTTTTTCTTTCTCCACAACAAACTAATGATCATTTTTGTTTTGGCTTTGCCTCTCTTACCAAAAAATGATGTAAAGATAACTGATTAGAGATTAGTGGTCCAGTAAAAAATGGACATGTATACTCTTTGGCTTCAAGCTTGTTGGCTCCCTTGTTTTTATAAAAAGGAATTCTAGGCCAAGAGAAGGGTCTGTTGAAATTACTCAAGATACGTGAGATAAGAGTGAAGTTGATACAGAGAAAGATATGTCCAGGTTTTGAATTTTTGAGTCAGATTTGAGAACTTAGTCAATCATGGGGTTCTTGAGCATGCTTATGCTAACTTTGTGATTTTTTTGAGTCTATTTTCTCTCCTATTGTAATCATTTGCATGAATTATTAACGAAGTATTGATCCAAGATGTTTTTCATTAATTTCCATTTGTTATTGACTGTGGGTTATGTTTGACTATAGCTTTGGTTCAAAGGACTGGTTAAATGCTTCAGTTATCCAGTAAGTTTATGTGAATTAACACATAGGATTTATCAAGGAGTAATAAATTCAAGTATTGATATATGGATTGTAATGCTATTCATACAGATCATAGGTGCTTTAGATGAATGTTACCCTATAAGTTTAGTTTCCTTTTTGACTCCATGCTTTAGGATATGACACTAGAACTCTGAATGCTCTTCATCCTTTGTATTTTGTGTTATGGCTTCAGGAAATTTTATTCAAATAACTCATATCAATACACTTAGGTGTAATTTCGATTCTTGGTTAAATAGATCCGAACTCTTTTAAGAAGTAGCCAATTTCTTGAAGGTTTATCTCTTTTAACACTGGCGGGAATTTATCTGTTGTTTGTCCATTTACGAGCAAATCATTTCAATCATAAATGACAACATATTTTAGGAAAAACCTCCTAGATCTTATAGAGTCTGAAGTGTAGGAGAGATAGAAACTTTACTACAATCTTCTCATTATGTTGGCATAGTTATTTCAAGAATTTAATACTTGAGCGTGGCAAGTTCATAGAAGCTCTTTTGAGTTCTACTTGAGTTGTTGTAAAAAATGCCAACAAATGGGTTGATTGAAAAAAATCTATAGCTTTCAAATGGTATCACATTTTTTGAATCTGAAACATGTCTCAAATTCTATCCTTCACATACTATAGGATTAAACAAAATAAAATTGAGTTTCATGAATTTTTGACAAAGTTAAGGTGGTTAGACATACGAGTTTTTATATTTTTTAAAAGTTATAATTAAAAAATCGTAATTAATTATTTACTTGGAAAAAAATTACAAAAAAATATGCATCACATCAAGACATGCATCCTCTACTTATATCTAAAATCTTATAAAAAAATATTATCATTTTATTGTGGTTAGGGTGGTCAGAAAGACACCTACTTCTTATTTTTTTCCTGAAATTTAGGTACTATTACTTTGAAATTTCAAATTATTATGAAATAGATTTTTTTATATTTTAAATAAACTTTGTAGTTTAGAAACTACATTAAATTTTCTATAGATTCTATTCTTACATATTTTTGAAATAATATAGATAACTTATTCAAATTTTTACTTCAAGTTGCCTAACTCTGATTTTTTGAATTTTCATTGCCACTTAAGGGCCTTATTTTTCCATGATGATCCTGCACATACCCAACTTGAAGATCCTTTGAAGACAAAATTTGCGATATTGAAGGAAGTTTTCAAAATTTTCAAGAAGTTATCATGCTCAGGGATGTTCACCTACATATGAAAAATTTAACTTTTTAGACTTGGAGATTAGACAAGAAAAAAACTACAAAAGATCACTCAAGGCTATTAAAATTCAATCAAACCTTAATAATGGGACTAAATTTCCCCTCTAAGTGTATAAGTCCCAATATAACTCTTTTCTCCAGTTTTTTGTAGATCTTGATTTGTCAATAGAAGATTCCATATTTTTCCCAAAATTCTTATAGTAGAAATAAATTTCCCAGTTTGGCATATCAGTCCCAGTGCAAATCAAAAAATAGAATTTCAGAGTTTCAGATCTAACTTAGAATCCATCTGTTTACCAAGCTCCTTTATGTGTGATATATTTTTCTTAGTTTGTTTTCATGTTGTAAGTTTCTATGGTTTAGTGCATTATAGTTGTCATTTCTCCTTTGAAGCTTCATTTTAATGGTGAACGCCCCTTTTAATCACACCTAATGAAATCATCCCCCCTTGTGTCTTTTCCATCAATATATAGTCACTTAGTTGAGGGATCCTGGTTTCCTAATGAACTAAGAGTGAAATAGGTTCACCTAGTCCCATCTCCTAAAAGGTGGAACACCCTATTTCCTTGTGTTTATTTTTTTGAGCCTAACATGAATTGAGAACGCAACCTTCTAAACCAAAACTTTGTTTGAACATTGAGAAAGGCAAGGAAAATCCTTTGAAAATGTATTTATAGAAAAAGTAACCCTTTTTCACACTTAATTTGGGAATAGATCAATAATGATAAAATGGACTTAATTTTTCCTCATTTAGGGTGTTGTAAAGTGTTCCTTTACACTTTCACATTAATCAAGTGCCTTATTAATTGATTGACATTTAAATTTCCTTAATTTTCGCCTTAAATTCAAATCCAAGCCTTATTTATTGCATTTTCTGAGGTATAAAGTCTAACATTCATTAATAATATTTCACAACACTTAATTTGGCAAGATTTGAGTCCTAGGATAGGGACCTAGAACCCATTTGACATGTGGCGAAGGGGTCCTCACTATGTCCTAGGACCCCATTTTTGCATAATATTTCATATTCCTTGAAATTTTTCCTTATTAACTATGTTAGGACCCATTCTCTCAAGGTGGTGAATGGGCCCTCCTTAACTTTGGACACCCCTTTTTTTTGGGAAAAAAAGAAAAAACAACTGAGAGGGGGATATGAATCAGTTGTTACCAACATCAAACTTATTTAGCATTAATCAACCTTTAATCTCAGATCTGATAATTAACAATGCAAGCTTAAATAAATAACACATCAAAGACACATGAACACAAATATTTTATACATGGAAACCTTGTTAGGGAAAAAAACCACGGTGGATGTTAGTGCACATAATTATACCCTGTTAGAAGTATATTGAAGAATGAATAAGGAATGCACTTGCATTCAGGCACACTGCCTAGAGCTCATTGCTTAGAGGAAGGCTCACTACCTTACACACAACAATAAGATTAAATCCATTTGATGAAGTTGAATTGAGAAATTAGCTTCTACAAAATCTAGATGACAGTTCCGATTAGGCACAAAAAAGAACTTCTACACACTCTTCCACACTGTATTCAATATCTTTCACACTCTGTTGTGCTCTTGAATGACTTGATCTTTATTTGCATATGTAAATCACATACATAAATTGAGCATACGTCAAAATGAGGAAAACAATCACTCTTATATGTCCTCTACACAAATTTACATCAATTATTTTGTCGACCACAAATAAAGAATAAATTACAACTATCGGCCTCAATACATAAGAAAATATTAATGTACACCAAGACAAGTCAGTCACAAAATAGTGAGGACCAAAATAAACACCTTCGAACATGCCAAACAATAAAATATTAGTCTTCTTGGATCCACAACATGCTACCACCATTATGTCAACCAAAAACATAAAAACTCGAGCACACATCATAAAAATATCTGATCACAAACAATCTGATCAATGCAAACATACAAAAAGGATAGAGCACAATCTCGATTCATCCATGAACATCATAGGTACATGCACAAAAACTAAAATTACCATAATTTAATCCTCTTCTTCCAAGAACACTAGCTACAAAAATTGAATAACTATAGGCACACAAAACTTCATAACTTCCACAGATCTTCATGCATAGCACTGAAAATTTTGAAAAACATACTAGAGAGGGTCAACAAAAATCCCTTTAAAGTGCACCCCCTAATTATCAACTTACAACACATTCCACCACTCTGACCTTCTCAACTTCACTATTTCCTACAATATATTTTTTTTTCAATTTTCTCAATCTCCTCGACATATGCAACCTTTAGAATCACCAATGCTAATAATATTGACATCAATGAAAACCACATATCATAAAAATAACCACAACATCCAACAATCTCCCCCTTTGGTATTGATGGCAACACATGATGTGAAAAATAATACCATCAATCCAGCTAGCTCTTCCCCAACAATCTCCACCTTAGATTGTGCACTCTTTTCCTATTTTCTCCTTTCACTTTATTCTTCCCATTTTTTTCACATTGTAATTCTCCCCCTTTGAAATCAATGGAAAAGGTACAATTCTCTGATCAGATATCTAAATCATTTGACTACTCCCTCTGAGAAGGAGCAACCACAACATCAATCCATAATAAGATATTCTTATGAATTCATAGACTGATACATAGACCTACATCTTAGTTAAGATTAGGAGGGGAAATCACCCCTAAATTTCCTATGAGGTACTCAAAAGTATCCTTAGGCAATGGCTTAGTAAATATGTCTACAATTTTCTCCTTGGTATGTATATAATCCAGTCTAGCTTCTTTCACTTACTTTATCTCTCAATAAGTGATATTTGATGGATATATGATTTGTCTTTAAATGGAGCATTGGATTCCTAGAAATATTAATGGAACTTGAATTGTCACATAATATGGAAATGGCTTCTTCATACTCAATTTTGACATCTCTCAACATCTGCTTCATTCATAATACTTGATTACAACTATTTGCAGTAGTAATATATTTTGCCTCAGTAGTAGATAATGAAACAAAATTTTGCTTATTGTTTAGGCAAGATATAAAATTCTTCCCTAAGAAGAATGAACCACCACTGGTACTCTTCCTATCATCCACATCTCCTTCCCAATTAGCATCAGTGAAAGCACTCAGGATAAGATCATCATACATAGGATACCAAAGACCAAGATCAACTATCCCTTTTAGGTATCTGAAGATTCTTTTCACAACAGTCACATGAGACTCTTTTAGATCAACTTGGTATCTAGCAACCATGCATACAACATTCATTATATCTGGCCTAGTTTGAATCAAATAGATTAATCCACCAATCATTGACCTATATCTTGTTTGATTTTATTTGGGAGAATCATCATTATGTGTAAGTTTGCATTTGGTTACCATAGGTGTACCAGTTGGCTTTGAGTCTTCCACGCCAAAAAATTTTAGTAGCTGTTTCACATACTTAGACTGAGATACAAAAAATCCATCATCTAACTGAGTGATTTATATCCTAAAAATAATTTCATCTCTCCTATCATTGAAATTTCAAACTCACTTTTCATTCCATTGGAAAACTTCATGCACAAATCATCATCACCTTCAAAAATAATGTCATCAACAAAGACTTCAATGATCAATTATTTGTTCTGATCCAACTTGAAATACAAATTTCTATCAGCAATACCTTTATTGAGTCCAAGTTTCAACAAGTATTTTTCTAATCTAGCATACCAAGCTCTAGGAGCTTGCTTAAGTCCATACAAAGATTTCTTCAATCGTCATAACATATTTTATTCGTCAGTCAGTTGATATCCATCTAGTTGCTCAACACAGACCTCTTCTTGTAGCTCACCATTTAGAAATGTTGACTTTACATCCATTTGATATACTATAATTATTGAAATTAGCATAAGCAAGAAATAATCTTATAACTCCAATTCTAGCAAGAGGGGCAAAATTTTCTTCAAAATCAATACCTTCCATTTGTGAGTACCCTTTGTAAACAAGTCTTTCTTTGTTTTTGACCACTTCACCTTGCTCATTCATCTTATTCTGAAACACCCATTTGGTTCCAATCACATTTTTGTTCTGAGGTGTAGGAACAAGATCCCATGTATCATTTTTCTCTATTTGCATTAATTATTCTTTCATGGCTTCCATCCAATATTCATCTTTGCATGCTTCATTGATATTTCTAAGCTAAATTTTAGAAATTAGACATTACTCTTCTACAATTGTTCTTATAGTTTGTACACCTTTGCTCTTATCTCCTATGATCTAACTGTCAGAATTATTTCACCTTATGTATAGGATATGTGCAAGATCATCATGGAAAAAACAATCCCTTTAGTAGCAATGAAAATTCAGAAAATCAGAGTTAGGCAACTTGACATAAAAATTTGAATAAGTTATCTATATTATTTCAAAAATATGTAACAATAGAATCTATCTAAAATTGAATTTAGTTTTTAAACTACTAGGTTTATTTAAAAAATAAATAAATCTACTTGGTGAAAATTTGAAACTTCAATGCAGTAGTACTTAAATTTCATGGGAAAAATAAGAAGTAGGTGTTTGTCTGACCACCCTAACCATAATAAAATGATAATAATTTTTTATAATATTCTAGATATAAGTAGAGAACTCATGTCCCAATGTGATGCATATATTTTTTAATTTGTTTCAAAGTAAATAATTAATTATGAATTTTTTATTACAACTTTTAAAAAATATAAAAACTCGTCTGTTTGACCACCTTAAATTGCTCAAAACTTCATGAAATTCATTTTATTTTTTTTAATCATATAGTATGCAAAGCATAGAATGTGATGCATGTTTCATATTCAAAAAATGTGATACCATTTGAAAGCTATAGATTTTTTTCAATCAACCTATCAATCAGGACTTTAGTCATAATTCAAATAGAAAATGAATAACAATTATTTATTAAATTCAAAGGAAAGCATAATTTATATTGGTGGAAAGATAATAATCTCCTTTAAAAACCCTTTTCGTTTCATCAATTTTGGGTAAAAGAAATTTGTCAGCCATATGGGCCATCATATCACTTACATATCACCACTTTTTTGCCCATCATGATCTTGCACATACCCTATAATTGGGAGTTTTAGGATTTTCTATGACTTCTTGTTCTTGTGATCTTTCTTCTGCACTTCTGTTACTTTTTTCTTCTTGATATCCTTGGTTCACCAGAACAATTTGAAGTTGATTATGTGCCTAAACATTAATTCCATTGTTATCACTATCATGTTGATCATCTGAATCATATTCACTAGATCTAGATGGTCTACCAATATCTTCATCAACTTTGACATTTGCACTTTCAACCATTTTCTTCAACCTTTTATTAAAGCACCAATAAGCTTTGCTCTTAATAGAGTAACCTAAAAATATTACTTCATCACTTCTAGCATCAAACTTGCATATATCATCATCTCTCTTGATGTAGCATTTGCTTCCAATTTATTTGAAGTATTTGACAGTAGGCTTATAACCAAACCATAGCTCAAAAGGTGTCTTACCAAACTTACTATTGACATTCACTTGATTAATGGTATACATAGTAGTACTTACAACTTCTCTCCAATAAAAATGAGGAACATTTTCTTCCAACACCATAGTTCTAGCAGTGTCTAGAATCGTTTTGTTCTTTCTTTCAACAAATCCATCTTTTTGAGGGGTCCGGGGACCAGATAGTTGTCTTTGGATTCCATGCTCTTCATAGAAAGAATTGAATTCCTAGGAAGTGAATTCACCACCTCTGTTTGACCTTAGGAATTTGATATTTTGACCTGTCTCATTTTTTGCCATAGCTTTGAAGCTTTTGAAATTTTCTAATGCTTCATGTTTTTCTCTTAAGAAAGAAACCCATATCATTCTAGAATAATCATCAATAAGAAACATAAAATACATTTCACCTTGGATACTTCTGATTCTAGATGGACTATCAAGACTGGTACTCCATTAGAGCTATACTATTTGCTCTGAAAATAACTTCTAGTCTGCTTTCCCATCTGACATTCCTTGCACATAGTGTTAGTAGGATTCACTAACTTATGAAGATCTCTAACTTCTTGAGGAGAGCTTATCTTGACAATGTTATCAAAGTTCACATGACACAACCTCATATCCCATAACCAACTGACATAAATCCGAGCAATTAAACAAGATTCACTAGCAACACTCAAATAAAAGATATTACCTTTTGTCTTTGTACCTGAAGCAATCATATTCCCAGAGCTTCCCCTTATTTTGCACTTACAATCCTTGAATTGAATATTGTAACCCTTGTCTACTATCTTTCCAACACTCAACAAGTTATTCTTTAAGCCTTCTACATAAATAACATCATCAGTATTGTGCTTACCATCAAAATAAGTAATGCCTTTTCCATGAATCACACCAAAAGTGTTGTCTCCAAATCTTACAAAACCACCATCATATTTTTCCAAGCTTACAAAATTGATTTTGTCACCAGTCATATGATGTGAGCATCTTCTATCAATTACCCACTCATCCTTTTCTTCAATTTTTTCTGCAAGAGCTTTCTCAACATTCACATTACTAGTAGATTCAGTGGACGCCTGACCATTTTATTTAATAGAAATGAATACCCATTCATCTCCCTTTCTAGTTTCTTTATCAGATTCTTCATCAGTTACATCTTCTTCAGCATAGTAACATTTCCTCTAAAATCTAGTCTTCTCAAGTTTGTACTTAGAGACTCTTTTAGGAAATCTTAATGCAAAATGGACTATCTTACTACAAGAGAAACATTTTATAGGTAACTTTCCTTTGTACTTACCATGACCTATGGGTTCTCTTTTCACAATCAATGCTTCCAGTTCTTCTAACTCTTTTTTCGTTATCTTCAATTTGTTTCATCTCATCTTCATACTTGAATATCTTTTTGGAACTCTCCCGGATCATATCTCTGCTTGCTTTTCCTGGATACAATAGCCTTGAATGTAGATTCGGTCTTAGGATCATATTCACCAAATTCACTTAACTCGAAGGAAGAAAGTTTTCCAATCAACATGTCTCTTGTCACATTTGTCACTATCCTGAGTTCGTCAATAGCATGAGATTTTGTTTTGTAGGAAGGAGGCATAGATCTAAGTATTTTAGCCACAATATCTTCTTCATCCAAGAATCCACTCGCATATCTAATTCTCATCACTAGTTCATTTATATTTTGAAATAAATAGAGGATGCTCTCATCTTCATTCATATTCATGTCCTCCCACTTTCCTTTCAAATTTTGTAGCTTAGCACTTTTAACTAGTGGATCTCCTTCATATAATGTTTCCAACTTTTTCCAAATCTGATATGCAGTCTTCAATCCTATCACATTTTTCATCTCTGAATCTCTCAAAGCACTCAACAATGCTTCTACAACCGTGGTATCAACTTCTTCTTGGTTGATCTCATCTTCAGAGGAGGGACCATTATGAGGAATAGTATATGCAATTTGTGTGATCTTCGAGAAAGGTTCACCAATGCACTTAAAATGACACTCTATTCTGACTTTCCATAAATATTATTTCATACAATCAAATCTAGGACTTTCCTTCCTGTATGATACCATCTTGGATCACCTCAAGTTGTTAGGATTCTTCAGAGGAACTAGTTCTGATACCAATTGTTTGCAAAAAAAGGACAGACAACTGAGAGGGGGGTTGAATCAACTGTTACCAAAATCAAACTTATTCAGCATTAATCAACCTTTAATCTCATATCTAATAATTAACAATACAAGCATATATCAACAACACATTAGAGACACATGAACATCAAGGTTTTATACGTGGAACCCTGTTAGGGGAAAAACCACAGTGGATGTTAGTCCACCAGATTATACCCTATTAGAAGTATAATGAATAATGAATAAGGAATACACTTGCATTCAGGCACACTACCTAGAGCTCACTAATTAGAGGAAGGCTCAGTGCCTTATATATAATAATCAAATTAAATCCATTTGATGATGTTGAACTGATGAATTAGCTTCTACAAAAGCTTGATGATAGTTTCGGTTATGCATAAAAGATAACTTCTACACACTCTTCCACACTCTTCTCAATCTCTTTCACACTTTGCTATGATCTTGAATGATCTGATCTTTATTCGCACATGTACATCACATACACACATCGAGCATACCTCAAAATGAGGAAAACAATTTCTCTTATATATTTGTTACATAGATTTACATCAACTACTCTGTCGGCCACAAATAAAGAATAAATTACAACTATCGACCTCAATACATAATTAAATATTAATGTGCACCAACACAAGTCGGTCACAACATAGTGAGGACCCAAATAAACAACTTTGAACATGCCAAACAATAAAAGATTAATCTTCAAGGATTCACAACACGCTACCACCATTATGTCGACCAAGAACATGAAAACTTGAGCACACGTTAGAAAAATCTTCGATCATGAACACTCCAATCAATGCTAATGAACAAAAAGGATATTTTATGATGTAGAATCATCCATGAAAATCATAGGTACATGCACAACAACTGAAATTACCATAATTTCATCCTCTTCTTCCTAGAACACCAACTACAAAAATTGAATAACTGTAGGCACACAAAACTTCATAACTTTGATAGATCTTGATGCGTACCACTAAAAATCTCAGACAACATACTAGAGAGGCTCAACAACAATCCCTTTAAATTTCACATCCTGATTATCAACTTACAACACTTTCCACCACTCTGACCTTCTCAACTTCACTAGCCGCCTACAATATTTGTTTTACAATTTTCTTAATCTCCTCGACATATGAAGCCTTTAGAATCACCCATGATAATATTGTTGACATCAATGAAAAATAAATATCAGCAACATTACCACAACATCCAAAAATTTTAGGGTGTTTTTGGGGTAGGATCTCAACAATTTCAAACCTTAGATCTAATGTCGGCTTGTGTTATTTAAATTTCCAGATTAAATCTTAAGTTTAGTATAAATATAAGGTTAATTCACATAGTTTCATCCTAGATATTCATAAGAAATCAACTATAATTTAACAAGATCATTATAGATTTTACAAGGGAATTTAGAAAAAGGAATTCAAGGGTAGATTATTGAAGTTTTTTGCAGCAATCAAGGTCTATATCATCATGTCAAAGTCTTGCATGTAGTTGAGCTAAAGTGTTGATGTGGCATTGAAGAACAATCAAGAATATTCAAAGAATTGTTTTTATGCCAAGTTCATGATCAAGATCTCCACACATGGGGCCACTTTATGCTAAATTCAAATTTTCAATCCAAGGTTCAATTGAGGATTGATGAGTAGTAACATTGTTACAGTGCTCATTCATTTGTCATTTATGTATTATTTCATCACAAGGTTTAATTATGAAAATGGGGCTTGATCAAGGAAAACCCCTATTCCCTAACAATGATTTTTTTTTCTTTTGTCTTGGTGTGTGATTGTAGGTTTTAGATTCAAGATCAAGTGGAGAATAAAAGTTGTCAAAGTTGTGAAGATTATAAAGTTGTAAAAGTTGTCATGTTTGTTACAAGATCACGAAAAGTGATCTAAAAAATTTATTTCCTACTTTTGGGAGCTAAAAGAATGGGAGCTAGGATTTCAGACATTGAAGAATAGAACCCAGAAATCAATTTTTCAAAACTATAGCAATGACCCATTTTCCATTGGGTGAATGAGTCCTCAACGAGTCTCGAAAAAACACCTTTTCAACAAGGTACACACTTTTTCTACATCTTAAAACCTTCCTATTTTATTTTATAATAGTTAGGATTGATTTCTGATTATTATTTACATGTTTTTCCTCTCATAATTGAGTGAAACAACTAAGAAAAAAATAGATTCCTCCATTTGGTTAACCCATTTGTGGTGAACTAGACCTTTTGAACATCTTTATTTATGATTTGGAGTGCATAAAAACCCTAGATCTTAGTTTGCAATAGTTTGAATTAGATTTGATTTACTTCCATTGCATTTAAGGTTATTTCATTATGCATTAATGAGAATTATATTTTGGGTAAATTTTCATGTTTGCATTTCTTATATTCACCAAAAATTAGAAAAATTACATTAGATCTGAGTTTGTTTTGCATAGTGCTAACATTGAAATCATCACTCTATCATTTAGATTCATATTACACATTAAATTTAGTCACATTTTTCATCATTCAACCTTATTCAACATTGCATTTCAAACCCTAACATATAGAAAATCTGTTACAAAATTGACTATACAAACCTGAAATAGAAAACACATTTAATCACTCAAAAATTGCACTTTTCTTGACTTTAAAAACTCCTATACTAGGACCTGTTTTCCATAGGGAGAATGAGTCCTTGTTAAGGATACCAAGGCAACAATTTTTCATAGTTCGTAAGCTTCAACATCAAATTTAGAGTTTCTAAGAAAAACATACTAGGATCCATTCACCAATGGGCATATGAGTCTTTGGAGGCCTACAATAACAAATTTTTCCGCAATTTTTGGTGATTTTATGTACTTCATGTAAGTTGTCTGGTAACCTATAGTATTAGTCTTGAAAGTTTTAGAAAACTTTATTTTATGCATCCAGGTCAAAATCATCCATTTACTAAGGTCATTTTTTAATCATTTCAATAGCAAAAGTAATTAGATCTGAAATTTTTTACATTTCTTAAACTTTGCATAATATGGACAAAAGTACTTTTCACTTTTGCATACACAATTTTTACATTCATGAATCTTTGCATAAATTTGATAAAATTTCTTTTCATTTTTAGATACACATTGTTTGCATTTTGAAGCTTTGCATAATTTGGATAAGATTACTTTTCATGTTTGGATATACATTGCTTACATTCTTGAAATATTGCATAGGATGGTTAGAAGTAATTTCAGTTTTGTTCAAACAATATTAGTATCTTATCTTTCCAATCATGCTAAGAAAAAATTCATCCTTCACACTTATCATGATAATGCTTTAGTGAAAGAGAATACAATGGAAAATCATGACAATAAAATATGGTCTTCTCCTAATATCTCTCCTATTTGTGAAGAAGATATTTCGGTGTTAGAAGATCAAACCAATGAGAGTTATGAAAGTCCTATTTATCTCTCTTCCCTAGGAAAAAAATCATTTCACAAGAGAATTCCAACATTGATAAGAAAGAAAATCTATCCACTGATGCCTCCCCTACTTGTAATAAAGTTACTTTAGAAGAGCCAACCATTTAATTTCATGAAAATCTAGTTTGTATCTTTCCTAAAAACTCTGCTACTAGGGAAGATATCATGGTGGAAGAAAATGAGAACATTGACATATGCCTTTCAAATAATAGTTATGTGGATTCCTTAGATGAAAATGATGAACTGACAATAGACTCCACTTCACTAAGAGATCATGAATATAATGATAAGTCTTCTGAGGTTATGAAAATTATATATTCCTTGAAGTACTCTCCTAAGCCTAAAATTATCATTTATCCACCCTAACAAACACCACAAGTCCAAAACAAACCTGTTCTTATTATATAGCCACCTAAGATGCAACTTGATAATGACAACATTTCATAGAATCTAAGTTCCAATAGTTTTTCTCATACATATAACACTAGGAATAATATGAAACCAAGCGAAATAGATTTAACATCCCTCCCATTTCCTAACCCTATCTTTTCTAGTGCTCCTCATTTTCCTCTACAAAGTTGAAAGGAGTATGATCTTATTGAAAAAATTAATAATACATCTGCTAAGATATCCTTATGGGAGCTTATTTAAGCCTCACCTAGTTATCATAACATGCTTCAAATTTATTTACAACAAGTTCCTAATCCACCTAATGTGAAAAAAAATGATATGGAAGCTCAAATTCAAAATATAACTCTAGAAAACCTAGACATTACTTCCTGTCAAGATGAGTTACCTTCATTAGATGAAATGAAAAAGATAAATGGAAGGATTTTTGAATGTATGAAAAAATTTGGTTATAGTGGAAAAGAATGTGGTGCTAGAGAACAAGGTATATATGTCCCTATAGAGCCTAGTACACAAGAAATGACTAATGGTATTGGTTATTATCCCTCGAAAGAAACAAACAAGCCTTCAATCAATATAAAAACCTTATAAAGGATTCTTCTAAGCCAAATTTAACATTTGTGCATCCTCAATTAATAGAAACTAGTGGTCTTTGTTATTGTCCTTCAAAATAAATGAAGGGAACAAAGAAACCTTTGATTAATATCAATGTCATCATGCAAACCACTAATGATTGGAGTTTTTTAGATTGTATGCCTTCCTTTAAAGAAGAGAACAAGATCTCGCAATATAATAGTCTTATGTAAGTATGACATCTTGTACTAAGCAAGAGATATGTTTGTCACAAAATAAAAGAAAATGTACTTTTGATCCAGAAATTATCTTTTCGAGACTCCTCCAAGATCATTTGATATGAATCCCTCCAAGAACATGAAATAAATTTTACTACAAGAATTAATTTTGTCCATATCATAGAGTTCATGTGAATTATAGTAATGAATGTAAGGATTCGAGTAATAAAAATCAACATCTGAAGGATTGTGGTGCTCTTCGTTGTGTTGATGTACCTATTTCCTCTAATTGATACTAGTTTTCATGTTTCTCATCAATCATCTTGCATCATCCTTCTTTTTCACTATGTGGGGGAAAGAGTTTAGTATGACACTTGTTGATTGTTTCTTTTGGCTATTTGACCACCTTCCATATATATAAGAGAAAGCTTTGGATGTGGATGACATGCCTTAATTTGGCCCATAGGTAATGTGTTGATTTATTTCATTTTGGGGCCAACCCGTCCCTCCTTTTCATGATGTAACTTAATTTTAGAAATGTATGACTTGGCATAGGGTTTTTCAAGGAAATATCTCATGTATTATGAGTAAACATTGACTACTTTAAATAAGTTGCTCACAAAAATGGTTTTATCAACCACTTTAAACTCAGGGCATACATCGATGACATCTTTCAAAAAAATTCATATTTCATGGCTTGATTTTATATTTTCTTGTGTCGTGTCCATTTCTTGGTGGTTTCATTGGGTTTGATGTCCTCCAAGAGTGAAATATTTCTAAGTGTATGATTTCCCTTATGGAATGATGTGAACGAGGCTACCCATAAGTGACAATATGATATTCTCGACTTATCCTCTCTTGGAGATATTAGGCATGATGTTCTCTAAGAAGAAGACCTTCCATAAAGTAAAATCGCTTTGAACAAAAACTTATAGACATAGCATTAATTTTTTTTTAGAATATTGGTGCCTTATAAAAGTTGTCAGGAGGATAACATCACTATGGTATGGGAGGCTAACGAGATTCTCTCATTTGCCACCATGTTGGGATAACTAATCTAGTGGACAACCTAAGGTTGCACTACCCCAGAGTGAGCATGCATGTTATGGACAAATAGCCTAGACCTAGTCCACATCATGTTCAATAGACTATTAAATTTTGATCCTTATTTCAAACAAACATCCTAGACCTAGTCTACATTGTGTTAGATAGACTGTTGAAGCTTGATCCTTATTTCAGACAAACAACCACATTCCACATTGTGTTGGAATGGTTGATGGTTGATCCTTTGTTTTCCTTTGTTTTTTTGGGTCTTTGATAGGGTATGATTATGTATCTTTGTCACTGTTGCATACATAAGTGTCTAGAATGTCTACTTTAGTGTGAGATTTTCATAGGGGTAAGTTGTCAGTAAAGTGGGGGAAAAATGTATTAACAGAACATGTAACCCTTTTCACACCTAATTTGGGAATAGATAAATAATGATAAGATGGAGTTAATTGTGCCTTATTAGGGGGTTGTAAATTGTTCATTTACACTTTTACACTAATCTAGGGCCTTTATTAGTTAATTGAGGTTTAATTTTCCTTAATTGGCCCCTTAAATCAAATCCAAGCTTTATTTATTGCATTTTTTGAAGGATAAAACCCGACTTTCATTAAAAATATTTCATAACACTTAATTTGGAAAGGTTTGAGTCCTAGAAAAGTGACATGGGACCTATTCTCCACTTGGTGAATGGGTCCTCACTATGCCCTAGGACCCCTTTTTTGCATAATATTTCATAATCCTTGAAATTGGTCCTAGTCAACTTTGCTAGGACCCATTTGTGTAAGGTGAAAAATGGGTCCTCCTTAACTTATGAAAACCATTTTATGGTGTGTTTGGGCATTATTTAAGCAATTTCAAACCTTAGATCTAATGTTGATTTGTGTTATTTCAATTTTGGGATTAAATCTTAAGCTTAGTATAAATATAAGGTTAATTCACATAGTTTCATCCTAGATCATCATAAGCAATCAAGATTAATTTCACAAGAAATTTATATAGTTTAGAGGAGAGTTCAAAAAGGGAATTCAAGGGTATATTATTGAATGTTTTTTAAGAAATCAAGGTCTATATCATCATATCAAATTCTTGAATGTAGTTGAGCTAAATTATTGATGTAGCATTGAAGATCAATCAAGAATATTTAAATAATTATTCTAATGTCAAGTTCATTATCAAGATCTACATTCATAGAGGCAACTTCATGCTAAATTCAGATTTTCAATCCAAGGTTCAATTGAGGGTTGGTGAGTATTAACATTGTTTTGTTCATTCATCTTTCCTTTATGCATTATTTCATCACAACGTTTAATTACCAAAACGGGGTTTGACCAAGGAAAACCCTTATTCTATAACAATCAACAATTTTTATTCTCTCTTGGTGTGGGATTACAAGTTTTAGATTGAAGATCAAGTGGGGAATTAAAGTTGTCAAAGTTGTCAAGATTGTAAAGTTGAAAAATTTGCCATCTTTGTTGCAAGATCATGGAAATTTCCCTACAAAATTTATTTCTGACTTTTGGGAGTTGAACACCTGGGAGCTAGGAATGAAAACATTAAATAACATAACGCAAACATCTTGTTTTTAGAACCCTAGCAAGGACCCATTCACTACTAGGAAAATGAGTCCTCAGTAAGGCCCAAACTAACACTTTTTTAGCAAGGTACACATTGTTTTTGCATCTTAAAACCTTCCCATTTGATGTTATAATAGTTAGGATTAAATTTTTATTACTATTTACGCATTTTCCCTCTCATAATTGAGTGAAACAACCTAAAAAAAATTAGGTTCCTCCATTTGGGGTGAACCTCTTTTTCTTTGTTTCAGAAAATATTAACACCAACTATACAAGTGGAACCCATGCAAGAAGAAAAAAAAGGTAGATTACCTAAACCCTTTGAAATGTTATCACTAGATGATTTAGGATCATTGGATTTCACACCTAGATTTGATCTAGGCAACCAAAGATGATAACAAAAGAGTTTGAAAAGTGAAAAGAACCAACAATAAAGTCAACAGAAAATTTGAAAGCATCCACCTCGACCACTTTAGAAGAAGAAGAAAATTACACAACAAACATTGATGAAGTTGATTATGAACAACTACCTAATCTAAAAGAATTGAAAAATATTTATGGAAGAGATTGGGTATGTGCAGGATCATCATGGAAAAAATAGGCCCTTAAGTGGCAATAAAATTCAGAAAATAATGTTAGGCAACTTGATGTAAAAATTTGAATAATTTATCTATATTATTTCAAAAATATGTAACAATAATTTTTTTATCAAATTGAATGTAGTTTCTAAACTACTAGGTTTATTTTATTTTAGAAAAAATGTATTTGGTGAAAATTTGAAATTTCAATGCAGCAGTACTTAAATTTTAGGAAAAAAAAAGAAGTATGTGTCTGTCTGACCATGGGTATGTGCAGGATCATGATGGGCCAAAAAGTGGTGATATGTAAGCCATATGATGGTCCATGTGGCTGATGACTTTTTTTTAGCCCAAAATTGATGAAATGAAAAGATTTTTAGAGGAGATTCTCAGCTTTCCACCAATATAAATTATGCTTTACTTTGAATTTAATAAATAATTATTATTCATTTTCTATTAGAATTACGAATAAAGTCATCATTGATAGGCTGATTGAAAAACATCTATAACTTTCAAATGGTATCACATTTTTTGAATCTGAAACATGCATCACATTCTATGCTTTGCATACTACAGGATTCAAAAAAATAAAAATTAACTTCATGAATTTTTGACCAAGTTAAGGTGGTTAGATAGACTAGTTTTTATATTTTTTAAAAGTTGTAATAAAAAATTCATAATTAATTATTTACTTGGACTTTTATTTTTTTTAAATATGCATCACATCGGGACATGAGTCATCTACTTATATCTAAAATATTATAAACAAATGTTATCATTTTATTATGGTTAGGGTGGTCAAACGGACACCTACTTCTTATTTTTACCCTGAAATTTAAATACTACTGCATTGAAATTTCAAGTTTTCACCAAATAGATATTTAAAAAAAAAATAAAGGTCTAGTAGTTTAGAAACTACATTCAATTTGCTAGAGATTCTATTTTTACATTTTTTTGAAATAATATAGATAACTTATTCAAATTTTTACGTCAAGTTGTCTAACTTTAATTTTTTGTCTTTTTATTGGCACTTAAGGGCCTGTTTTTTCCATGATGATTCTGCACATACCCCCACCCTAACCACAATAAAATGATAATATTTTTTTATAATATTTTATATAGAAGTATGGGACTCATGTCTCGATGTGATGCAATTTTTTTTGTAATATTTTTCAAAGTAAATAATTAATTATGATTTTTTAATTACAAATTTTAAAAAATATAAAAACTCATATGTCTGACCACCTTAACTTGGTCAAAACTTCATGAAATTCAATTTATTTTATTTTAATCCTATAGTATGTGAAGCATAGAATGTGACACATGTTTTAGATTCAAAAAATGTGATACCGATTGAAAGCTATATATTTTTTTCAATCAGCCTATCAATCAGGACTTTAGTCATAATTCAAATAGAAAATGAATAATAATTATTTATTAAATTCAAAGTAAAGAATAATTAATATTTTTGGAAAGTTGAGAATATCCTTTAAAAACCCTTTTTGTTTCATCAATTATTGGTAAAAAAAATGTCGTCAGCCACATGGGCCATCATATCACTTAGATATCACCACTTTTTGGCCCATCATGATCCTGCACATACCCGGTTATGATTTTTTTAAACAACTTGGCTATAGTGTAAAAGGATGTGTTGCTAAAGAAAAAGGTATCCATTTCCCTATAGAGCCTAACATGCAAGAAATGACCAATGTTCTTGGTTATTGTCCCTCGATAGAAAAAACAAGCCTTCACTCAATAGTATTCCTATTAAAAAGGACTCCCCTAAGCCAACTTTAACATTATTGCATCCTAAGTTGATAGAAACTAGTCGTGTTGTTTATTTTCCTTCGAAAGAAATGAAAGAAACCAATAAATAATCACTTAACATTCATATCATCACACAAAGCACTCCTAGGGCATGTCCTGGTAATAATTGGATTTCGTTAGATTTCACACCCTCCTTTGAAGGAGAGAACAAGGTCTCACAATCTAAAGAGTCTTGTAAAATTATGACTTCTTGTAATAAGAAAGAGATATATTTGTCACAAAATAAAGGAAAATAATCTACTATTGATCAAGACGGTATCTTGTTGAGACTCCTCCAAGATCGTTTGATATCCCTCCCTCCAAAAAAATTAAATAAATTTTACTACAAGAGTTCATTTTGTGCATATCATAGAGTTCTTGATCATTCTACTAATGAATATAAGGCTTTGGGTAATTAAATTCAACATCTTAAGGATTTTGGTGCTCTTCCTTATGTTGATTTTTTGGTTTTTCATCAATTGTCTCGACTCATGCTTGTCTTGGACTAAGTAGGGGAAAGGGGTTAGGTAGCCTTATCCTCATATGACAATTGACATTATCTCTTTTGGCTATTTGACTGCCTTCCATGTAGATATAAGAGCAATCTTGGGATGTGGATGGCATTCCTTAAATTATCTCGCATGTGACATACTGTGTTATCTTTAGTTGCTATATTTTGGGGGCAATACCTTATCCATGATGTAGTTTCATTTAGGAACATATGACTTGGCATATGAATTTTTGAATAAGCTCTCATGTCTTCTTCATTAGATACTTTAAAGCGGAGTGCCCATAGAAATGGTGTTAGAAATCACTTGAAAGTGGGGGCATACATTGACATTATCTTTCAACATTTCTCATGTTTCATTGTGTGATTTTCTTTCTTCTTGTGATATCTCCTTTTCTTGGTCGTGTCATTGGGTTTGATTTCCTCTAAGAGCGTGATATTTCTCCAACTTGTCCTCTCTTGGAGACATTAGACACAATTTTCCCTAAGGAGATACCATGCATGAACTAAGAAAAATCCCTTGAAAAACAAAAAACAATTAAAGGTATAAATGTTCATAAGTTCTTAACATAGTTTGTTAGGCCTTGTAAATCTCAAAGTTTCATTTTGTGGTGCCCTATTTTAGTTATCAAAGGGATAGATCTAGTATGTTTAGTATGATAAGAAGCCTAAACGAGGGAATGAATTTCTCATTGTACGGTGAGAAACTGATATAGAGGCATGATATTCTCACTAAGCCACCTTATTGGATACTCGCTGAGTGGACAACCTAATTTTTTTTTTCCTCAAAGTGAGTATGTGTTTTGGAAAAATAGCCGAGACTTTATCCACATCGTGTTGGGAAAACGATCGAGGCTTGATCGATCCCTTTTTGTTTTTATTTAATTTAATTTTTTTAATTTATATTAGTCGTTGGCATTATATGTTTTTGTATCTTGATGTTGCATGCCATACACCTTGTGTGTGTCCCTTTATGCTTATGTTGGTTCGATGTAGGATCTTGGATCCTGGAGGCTTGGCCACCTCCTTGGTATTTTTTGTCATATACCATCCTCATTGGTACACTTGGACCCCTCTTGATGCAAATTTGTCTACTTTAGTGTGAGCTTGAAGCAAGTTCCTCCTCTAACTAAAGTGGGGGCTAAATGTAGTGTAGAAAAATGCATCCCTTTAAATTTTCACACTTATTTTGGCCCTCCCTATGAAAATTGAGATTCTTTATGCCTTATTTGGTCCATTTTGCATCCAAAATCCTTATTAAATGCATTTTTCATAAGATAATCCCAAAATTTAATAAATGAAAAATCATGATTCAATGTTTCATGTTGTGTGTTCCAAAATCTAGTGATCTGGGACTTATATGCCACCTTGGGCATATGGGTCCCAACTAGATCTCGGGGGCCTCATTTTAAACATTACATTGAACTTTACACTTCTTGGAGTTTGTGTCACATGTTTAAGACACTAGGGTTCATTTTCCCAAGGTGGTGTATGAGTCCCACTTTAACCAGTACCTATTTTAAATCAAATTCTTGATAGGATTTTATTATCCTATATATAATGTCATCTTGTACTATTGTAATTTCAAGAATTTTGGCATAAACAAGTATAAATACAAGGTTATTTCACATAATTTATCTGAACAAGAACAAGCAAGTTTTCAAGTCTTATGAGAGAATTCTTAAGGTGAATTCAAGAGTTTACAAGAGCATTCAAGAGAAATCTATTAAGAATTTGGAGTTGCATTCAAGACTAAAGCATCATGCCAAAGTCATCATGCATCATGTGTGTTTGTGAGCTAACATTTGTGATGTAAGTTTTCATGATTCAAGAAAGCATTCAAAGACATTTTCTTATATCAATAATCAAGAGTCAAGATCCACATCCATTGAAGCCATTTCACACATGTTTGTAGCCTTTATTTTAAGGGTTTAGTGAGTTGCAATATTTCATTTCATTTCAAGGTTTAATTACCAAAATGGGGTTTGACCAAAATATTATTCCCTAACACAACATTTTTCCATATTCATATGTGATTAAAAATGTAGCTGATTTGGAGCTTGAACATACTTTGAAGAAAAATTTGTAAGATTGAATAAATTTTCCAATCATGTAAAGAAGTTGTCCTCTTCATGGGAACTCGAGTATAGACATAAATTTTGACTTTTTGAACTTGGAGATCAGATAAGACAAAATATAGAGAATATTACTCAAGGCTACACAAGTTTCTGTCACACCCTAATATTGGGACTAAATAATCCCTCTAGGTTTATGAGTCTCGTTATACATCTTCTTTCCAATTTTTTATAGATCCTGATTTGTCAACAAAAGATTCCATATTTTCCCTAGATTCATGTAACAAGACTAAATTTCCCATTTTGGCATATTAGTCCTTGTACACTTCAAAAAGAAGAATTTTAGAGTTGAAAATATAGCTTGGAATCCATCAGTTTACTAGGTTCCTTTCTGTATGATTTCTATTTCTTAGTTTGATATCATGTTTTTAGTTTATAGGGTTTAGTAGATTATTGTTTGTATTTCTCATTTGAAGCTCTATTTTAATGGTGAACCACGGTTTTAATCAAACCTAAGGAAACCATCCCATTTGCTTCCTCTCCCTCAATTGAGTCACTTGGTTAAGGGATCTTGGTTTTTTAATGAACTAAGAGTATAATAGGTTTGCCTAGTTCCATCTCCTAAAAGGTGGAACACCCTGTTGGTGATTTTTCCAAATGCAACCCAACTAAGGCTTTGTAATTCCCTAAGAGGTAGCCAACCTCTATAATAGAGAACCACAAAGGCTAGTGGATAGCTAATAAGATTTTAGTCAAAGAATAACATCTCCTATAGTTTTGGCTCTGTGAAACCAAGGTGGGTAAACCTAAGTGTGTTCATAAGATTTTTTTATGACTGGTAAGAAAACTTCTTCTTAGAGATTATAATCCCTACACACGCAGTGAGATAGTAATTACTTTGGTATTGACAAACCAAAGAATAATAACAATTATCTTAGAGCAACAGGACTGAAGCTTCAATATAAGATTGGCATCTTGTAAAGAGAAAGGGTTTAATATTTTAGTTTTTTCAAATCTTAGAACACCATGCTTAGAACTACAACCCCATAGTAATCTTGAAGAAAATAGCTAGTTCCTCATCCATTGGGTAGGATTCATACAAAAGGTAATCCAAATATTATGGACATATCACCATAATGATTTACATCATGTGAATTTTAGTTTTAAAACAAAACTCCTTAGAAAATGCTAATTATATAATCATAAATATATAACTTATTTTCAAGCAATTTTATTAACTCATTGAGTTAAAGCAGGGAAATGAAGAATACATTCAAATATATCATTTAGGTGAATGAATATATCATTAATAGGCTCATTCACAACTTATGCAATACAATTAGGATAGAAATTGTTCCAAAATGATTATCATTTATTGCTTTACTATTTGAAATTACATTAGCATATCTTGATTGCTTCATAGTAATCTTGACCAAAAAATATATTAACTAAAACCTTCAAGAAAAATACAATAAAAAAACTGACTCTACATATATTCAAAACCTCCTGGATCCAAAATCTGACACCTAACAGTGAGCCTTGAAATCTCCTTTATAGACAGGAGAGCAATAAGCATCAGGCTACATTATTAATTTCAAAATGAAATTCGAATCCACATTCCTCATCATTGGAAAACAAATTGCATGATCTGAGGAATTAAAAATGGTTACACCAAGTAACCAGTTAGAGAGAAAAACAAAAATGCGTCTCAGGAACGCACACATCCATATCAACGAAAATAAACCACCAGGAAAAAAACCACCCATGAGCAACACACCCAACACCAACAATCATCAAGTTGACACATAGCCCTGGTATAGATGACTGCTTCTAGTTCTTTCCTTAGTTTGAGGTGGAACCACCTTCTTTTTTCCATCCACATCAGCACAAGCTCCAACAACTTGGCACGGTGCCATTGCAGTTATTGGTGAAACTGCAAGGACCTCTTCATCCACCCACACAAGTTTAGTCATGGCTTCTAGGTAACATCGGTAGTTTGAGTCTATATCAGACCCGTTGCCATCAAAAAATGATGAAAGCACAATAGGGGACACACAACGCTCAAGCATTTTTCCAATATTTTGAGCAACAACATAGGGCGTACCGGGAATAGGTTTCTGCTCTTCGAGGAACGACCTCCTGAGCTTTACTCTGACACTTCTACGCACCACAGATTTTTCCATTGAAGAAAAATAGCTTGTAGAATATAGGAGAAAAAACCACCACCTGAAAACAAAACAACTCAAAATGCAACAATAACACTGGGTAACTTAGCAAGCATTTATAGAGTGAATTGGTGTGAGGGATATTAATTTCTTAAATGTAGTATGCGCATTTGATTGATTAGTGGTTGATGTAGCCACCAAAAAAGTATTTGAGGCTCACAAAGAAATGATGTACAACCCATCATTACACTTAACAGGAGGGCATCGTTCACACACAAGAAAAATTAGGAGAATATCCTTTGAAAAACCTGCACCATTAATGAAATAGGTTATAGAGCACAAAAATTCCTCACACAGATGAACAATATCCTCTCTAAATTTGAACCATTGATGTGGAACAAACTTGGCAAGTCAGACGACTCAGATCGAGTCAATGTGTGTTGAAAATCTACATCAGTGCCTAGGTAAAACTATAGCCAATCACAGTCCATGAAAACAAGAGGTTGCAATCGGGTAGCAGGCCCCACCAAGCCCTATTCCTTCAAGAGCCAGGCCATGTGTCACCTTTTCACAAACCTCGTAGTACTTTAGGAAGATTTACTCTAATTGTGCGAGGCCTACGAGGGACATTTATTATTAATCTCGATCATTAAATTCCTTCACTATTGAAAATATGGCCACTTGTAATTGTTGGAACCTTGGGAAAAGGCCCCACCCTTTCATATATGACAAATGGCGGCATCTTGTAGACCTCGCACCACCTGAATTACATCAGCAGAAAAACCTGTGAGGTCCACAAGCAACAATCTAGATTGCTTGTGATCGGACGATTCACCAAGCTAAATCTAAACAAATATATAATAGTAGTGGGGTTGGATGAAAAACCGTCGGCAACACAAATATTAAAAACCGAAGTGGCAAATAGGAAACCGGTAGGTCAAGTGAAAAGAGGCCTATAAAAGCATGAAGGAAAGGCTCAACCAGACAACTTAAGTGACTGATTACCCTTGGTAGCAATTCAACGTTGAAATATAATGTGATGGTTTCAAAAGTTGATAATTTATATTATCATGGGTAATATAAATCCTAAACACTTAAGCCTTCCTTACAATTTTTAAAAATTCCCACGAAGAGCTCTGACTGGGGATGTATGCCCCCTACAAGCATATCAAGAATCCAGAATCTATGATTTCATAGACCAGATCACTGAATTACACAAGTTCCTTGATCGATATTTCACCATGCTTTGTCAATTGGACTTGTGCATACTAACTTGGTGGCCCCAGGCCACCAAACAAGAAAATCAAAACTTGCCTCTATCAAAAACAAAAATCTCAGGTACCTGGAGTAAACCAAGTCTACAGTCTTTACTTCTTGATGCTTCAAAATTAATGAGGTAATCAATGTGCCTTGAAGTATCATAATGTTTACTAATACTCCCCTGCACCAATTTAGTCAATACCCTATACCCAAACTTTAAAAGAAACATATGACCATGATATCATTTCACCTTACTCTGCCCCTGGTCATATTTCCTTGAATACTTACTCAACTAAGTTGAGAAACAAAAAACATCATAACTTATCAGGTCTATAAAATCATACGCCTAAGAACCATCATCAGTTTGTACATCAAACTGAAAATTCTCAAACAAAATTGTGTGTATGTTATCCATACTCCCATTGCTTAGAAAAGATGATACATAACTTAGGAAATCCTCACCTCAGAATTTCCCACACAAGCCTAGTTGCCAACACCTGAATTCTGTCAATTTGGAATACATCCTGGTATTAAAAATTTTGGCAATAATAGCTGCATCATTCTCTAGGGAATGTCTAAACACATCCATCTCGGGCTTCTCAATATACATCTTCCCTTGCACTTCTTCATTTATTCTTAAATGAAAATTCTAAAACATAGAGTCAAATATATCAATCTCAACCTAGGAAAAAGACAAATAGCAATATGCACTAGCCTCCTTGTTCTCAGTACCACCTATTGTATGTGTTAATTTATAAGTGAAAATTTCAGCACAAGCTGAAAAATTTTCACCAGCAATATCAATGTCACCTTCATTATAAGCTAGAAAATTTACACCAACAATATCAATGTCACCTTCATTATAAGATGAAAACTAGCTTGATATCAATGTCAAAAGGCAACAACACATCCATCTCAACTTCACATAGACAGTCAGGAAAATCCATAGTACCAATATATTTATTAATATATTGGTCATCTCCAGTACTATTCTTCTGATTAAATACCTCATTGTTCTCCAGTTCCTCAACATTTATACAACAAAATTTTTCCATTTCCAATATACCTGGAGTATACTCGAGAAATTCATCATTTGAAAACTGTCTCGTTACCTAGAAACAAGTAGGAACATGAGGCATCATTTTACCATGTAATTCTGGTAAGAGGAGAGTCTCAACTTCATTCTTAGTAACACAAACAACACCTCTAAAATCACAATAATTGGTTTGTAATAGGATCTCAGTGACATGAGAATTATACTTAGGATAACAAACAACAATAGGTATCTCCCTTAATCCTTCATCATTTTTCCCCTCAAGGTCTTCTACAGTTATCCAACTTTCTTCAAAAGGGCAAGCATTATCTTCATTTTGTGTAGATACGTTTTGGCCGATTCTGCAATTTCTATCCATTTAAGGACTTGGGCCAAGTTGGCAAGTTTAAATTCTTCTGGAAAAGAACTTAGCCCTAGTTCATACATTTCACAAAAAAAATCAATGCATTCATAGTCATTGGATTTGAGACCTCTAGGAATTTTTATTAAGGCTTCTAAAAATCTCAAGAAAAACTCATATGGTGATTCTTCCTCTTCCCTTTTCATTTCATACAATTCTGGCACAAAATAAGTTTGATCATCACTATTCAAATTTGATTGGCCGTCATCTTGGATCTCATCATCATCACCCTACAGTGGTGGGGATATTATGGTTTTCAAGACAATCATATTATCATGAAGGTTCTGAGCAGCCAACACTAAAATTTTAGCAATATTAGTTTAAAACAAGGTAATCAATACTTGTAGCCACATACCCTTTCATCATTGAATATTTCAAAAAAAATTCAATCTCCATATCCATGTGTTATGCTTGATACAGGGTTGTAGGTTCTTTATCCCTTAATAAATAACCCATCCTTTTGTCAAATGAACCAAGATACACAACCAAGCATTCAACTTCACTTGGTCTTATTTCTCTAGGGATTTCTCTTAAAGATTTTGAAAATTTGAGATTAAAATATGGGACTAAATCCTCTTCTTTTATGTGGATTCCCATAAAACCTTTTCTTAATATGTTGGGATTGACTCTTTAACCAAATTTTTCCATAAAAACTATCACCAACTGATTCCATGAGTTAATAAAATAGGCAAGTAAATATGAAAACCAATCCCTGACATCAACCCCCAAGGACTATAAAAACAACTTCATAGCAACATCCTCATGACTGATTTCATAATCTCTCATGACATCTACAAAATGTTGTAAATGCTTAGAGGCTGATTCTGCACTTTGCCTGTGTATTTAGGCAAATACTTCCTAATCTTCTTAGGAATTAGATTAGGGTAACCACTAATATCACTAAAAATAAAATTCATATACCTTTGAGCTACAAAACACCCTGAAGGGCTTAATGCAACTTGTTCTCTTTTCATATTGATGTCTGACTTTACATATGGGAAATCACTTATACCCATTTAAAATTCATCAAAACAATACATATTTATCAAACATATCATTTACCAACTCAACCATGATTCCATTAGTGATTGAAAGAATTATTCCTTGCTTTCAGATATATGATGCAATATAAACATTATTTCATAAGTCCTTTTACATATTGCATCATCAGAAGTATGGAATATCTAATCATTGTTCCCTTTCTTGATGTGATACATCTAGTTTGGAACCATTTTCATCCTTAATTACAAACACCCATCACAATTAGAAATAGTGAATTATTTTGATTTAATAAAATACCTAGTAATTTTGGCAGCAGTTAATAATATTTTCCTTTATATATCAAATGGTTCTTTAGATAGAGTCGCCACCTCTTCAATAGAGGACTAAATTTCAACAGCAATATGAAATTCTTTCTCAAAACTTGTTAGATTCTGGGTCTTTGTCCACAATAGAGTCATACCTCAAACAATCTGACACCATGCCGCTACCAATTTCTTTCAAAACCATAATCCATCACAATCCAAACTTAACATTCAACTCCACTTAAAAAAAATGATTCTGGATAGCCGCCTCCACTTGCTATGGCTTCTCTTTTCTCTTTTTATTTTAAATTTCTCAAAATTTCTCCCCAATAAAACCACCATTCAACTAATGACTCGGGCAGAGAACCAATTTCATTTAGTTCAAACTTTACGTCAGTTATTGAAATTTACAATAGGATTCTCTATACCTAGAACTCCTGATTCCTTTGCCAACAGGATACCATCAATCATAGGATTGTTAGGTTCATTTAGAAAACCTCTTCCTTCTAGGGTTGAAAACGTCCACTATGTAAATTAAGAATGGTAAATCATTTGACTTTATGCTATGAATCTTAAGAACACCATTTGAAACCAAACGTCTGAATTTTTTCCCAAGCGGAGATGTCATTATGTTGGTGATTTTTTGAAATGAAACCCAGCTAAGGCTTTGTCATTCCTTAAGAGGTAGCCAACCTATACAATAAATAACCACAAAGGCTAGTGGAAAACTAATGATATTTTAGTCAAAGAATAACACCTCCTACACTTTTGGCTCTATGAAACCAAGGTGGGTAAACCTAAGTATGTTCATAAGAATTTTTAATGACTTGTAAGAACACTTCTTCTTACAGATTATAATCCCTACACATGCAGTGAGATAGTAATTACTCTAGTATTGGCAGACCAAAGAATAATAATAGTTATCTTAGAGCAACAGGACTGAAGATTTCAATATAAGATTGGCATCTCGTAAAGAGAAAGGGTTTAATATTCTGGTTTGTAATCCCAAAGAAAGTAAACAGTGTCTCATTCATTGGGCAGGAGTCATAAAAAACGTAATCCAGATATTATGGACATATCACCATAATGATTTAAATCATGTGAATTCTATTCTTAAAACAACACTCCTTAGCAAAACTTGAATATGTAATCATAAATTTGTAACTCATTTTCAAGCAATTTTATTAAATCATTAAGTTAAATCGGGGAAATGAAGAACACATTCAAATATACCATTGAAGGTGAATGAATATATCATTAATAGGTTCATTCAAAACTTATGACATACAATTAGCAGAGAAATTAATCCAAAATGATTATCATTTATTACTTTAATATCTATAATTATATTAGAATAGCTTGCTTTCTTCATAGTAATCCTGACCAGAAAAGATATTAACTAAAACATTCAAGAAAACTACAATAAACGAATTGATTGTACACTTTTTCAAGACCTCCTGGATCCAAAATCTAACCCCTAACAATGAGTTGTGAAATCTCCTTTATTGACAGGAGGGAAACAAGCATCAAGCTACATTATTAATTTAAAAATAAATTTCATTAAAAATAAAATTTCAATTCACATTCCTCATCATTGGAAAACAAGGTGCATGATCTGAGGAATCAAAAATGGTTACACCTAGTAACCAGCTAGAGAGAAATAAAATGGCGTACCATGAACACACATGTCCATATCAACGAAAATGAATCACCAGGAAAAACACCACCCACGAGCAACACACCAAACACCAACAATCATTAATTCGACACACGGCCCCGGTACAGGCAACCACTTCTAGTTCTCACTTCAGTTTGAGGTGGAACCACCTTCTTCTTTCCATCCACATCAGCACAAGCTCCAACAACTTGGCACAGTGCCATTGCAGTTATTGGTGAAACTATAAGGACCTCTTCATCCACCCCCACAAGCTCAATCATGGCTTCTAGGTAACATCGGTAGTTTGAGTCCATCTCAGATCCGTTGCCATCAAAACCTAAAGAAAGCACAATAGGGGACACACAATACTTAGGCCTTTTTCTAGTATTTTGAGCAGCAACGTCAGTTTATTAGGAACAAGTTGCTCCTCCTCAAGCGGCAACCTCCTAGCCTTTACTCCGGCACTTCTACGCACCACAAATTTTTCCATTGAATAAAAATAGAACAAATAATACAGGAAAAAAAACCACCACCTGCAAACATAACAATGCAAAATGCAATGATAACACTATGTAACTTAGCAAGCATTTATAGAGTGAATTGGTGCGAGGGATATTAATTTCTTAAATGCTATGTGAGTATTTGAGTGATTAGTGGCTGATGTAGACACCACAAAATTATTTCAGGATCACGAGGAAATGACGTATAACCCATCATTGCACTTAACAAGAGGGCATCATTCACACACAAGAAAAATCAGGAGAAGATCCTTTGAAAAACTCATGCCATTAATGAAACAAGTTACAAAGCGCAAAAATTCCTCACATGGATGAACAATATCCTCTTTGAATTTGAACCATTGATGCAGAATAGACATGGGAAGTCGGATGACTCAGATTGAGTCAATGAGTGTTGAAAACCACATTAGTGCCTAGGAAAGACCACAACCAATCATAGTCCACAAAAATAAGAGGTTGCAATCGAGAAACAGGCCCCACCAAGCCCTGTTGCTTCAAGAGCTAGGCCATGTGTCACCTTTTCACAAACCTTGTAGTACTTTAGGAACATTTACTTTGGTCGTGTGAGGCCTACGAGGGACATTTATTATTAATCCTTGTCATTAAATTCCTTGGCTGGTGAAAAGATGGCCACTTGTAACTACTGGAACCTTGGGAAAAGGCCCCACACTTTCATATATGACAGATAGCGGCATTTCACAGACCTTGCAACACCTGAATGACATCAACAGGAAAACCTACGAGGTTGGCGAGGAATGGTCCAAATCACCTGTGATCGAATGGTTCGCCAGGCTGAATGTTAATAGATATATAATAGTGGTGGGGATGGCCGAAAAACCCTCGATGAAACAAATATTAAAAACTGAAGTGGTAGATAGTAAACCAATAGGTCAGATGAAAAGAAGTTGGTAAAAGAATGAAGGAAAGGCTCAACTGGACACCTTAAGTGTTTTGTTACCCTCGAGAGCAAGTCAACGTTGAAATATAATGTGAGTGTTTTAAAAGTTATTAATTTATATTACCATGAGTAATATAAACCCTAAACCCTTAAGCCTTCCTTCTTACAATTATTAAAAATTCCCACCACACCATATTTCCTTGTGTTGATAGCCTTCTCCTTGGCCACCCATTCTATCCATACAGTGTAGGGTATTCTCTCTACCTACCATCATTTCCTCAATTCCCCCATAATGATGTAAATATAATAATTCTCCTTGATCATCAACCCTTCCAATACTTGAAAATATCCCAATAAATAAAAATGTAAAGAGAAATAATCTTTCCAATGGGAAAAACTAATTTGGTTGTTCCTTGGGCAAGTATAGTAGTGAAAGCCTAGAAAATAGGCACCACGTATAATGATAACCATAGAAAATAGGAACAATGTGTAATGAGAACCATCTACCATCTATCAAATTATTTTCCATTCCATCCATAAAAAGTAACATCCATCCATATTTACCCACCTATCCTATTTCCACCTACACACCTAGCATGGCTTGGTAATTAATAAATATCTAGTGTTACCCATCTCACCTATTATCATCCCAGTATCACTTCACTTAGTCCATAAATGATCCTATACCTAATTGGGGGAATTTTTCTGAACCTAGTGATCTAATTGGATACTTTTCTATTACCTTAAACCGAAAAATCCAAAAAATCTACTAAATATTACAAAATCCAAAAACATCTAGATATTCCAAAATCTAGAAACATCTAGATATTTTGAAAATCCAAAAATATTCAAATATTCCAAAAATTCAAAAGAATCAATTTTTTTTTTTTTAAATCTAAAAACATCAAAATATTCCAAAAAATCCAAAAACATTCAAATATTCCAAAATCCAAAGAACATCAAAATATTCAAAAAAATCCAAAATATCCAAATATTCTAAAATCATAAAAAACAATCTCAAAAATCCCAAAAAATCCAAAAACATTCATATATTCCAAATTCTAGAAAGAAATTCATTTTTTTTAAATTCTAATAATGACCTCAAGTATTCCAAAAATCTAAAATAGATAGTCTCAACTAATTAAACAAAAGTCAAAACAAATTCAGATATTTTTATAATTCTATAAAAAATCAACATACCTTTCCCATCAACAAAATATTACCATCAATAATTAACTATCATCACACTCACCTTTAAGAAAGTAAGCAAAACAAAATGTGGCAATCATCAAAACCTAGAAGATTCATGAAAAAATGTAAGCATTGATCATTGCTAAAACAATCTCACTACCTACATACCAATTGTGAAATCATCTAAATCAACATCCAAACCACTGACTTATTGAATATATATTTCCTACAATAGGCATCATCCTTGATAACAGCTACAACCTCTTTGGACAAAGATATGATGGATTTCATATGTTTTGTTAGTTTGTCTTTTCTTTTTATTTATCTTTTATCTTATTCTAAAAATCTTATTCAAAGCCACCTTGATCTTCAATATATTGGTGTGTCTAGAGAAGCATGAAATGGATCATAGTCATTTATTCATCTATTATGTTTTGGGATTTTCTTGTAATATACCATGGTGAATAATTTCCTTCTCTGTGTAGGGGTAGCTTTAGGCATAACAAAATGATCATTGCATATGAGTTTCTTCATACCTTTTGTGCATAGGCCTACCTTTCTTTGATCTTTATTTTTTCACATAATCAAATAAGGTTTCCATATATCTAGTTTGAATAAGGATACTCTTTTTTTTCTAAAAGAGTCAAATTCCACACAATAGATATGACATCACCATGGTTCCTCATACCTTTGTGCATAGTGTCTACTCACTTTATAAAAATAAGGATAGCTCTCTAGATTTTTAGCATAACCAAATGAAAAATAAAAATAACTTTTTTCCCATCCTATTTCCAATAAAATTCCCAAATCATCCCAACATTTATAGCTTTCATTGATATTTGATCAAAATCATACATTTATCCAACATTATCCAAAATCATCTCTTCTATCCTACTCATCATACTAACTATTCTATCCAACTATCATGACATAAACAAAAATAATCATTGCTTCCTTCATACACAAATCATTAGTACCATCATTACATCATGCATCCTACATCCATAGTCATAGCATCATTAGAAAATACCATTAGCCATATCATCATGGTACGTAGATCAATAAATATATGAAAAAAACATACCATGTTATATCATGTCATCATCTAGTCTAAGCATCATCATAATCTATCCATCATATACCATAGAATAAAATACAAATCATTATATTCTTGCATAAAATCATATATATCCATTAAAAGGGAAATGAAGAAAAAGTGGTTTAGTGATAGCATATAGTTTTAGGACATAGAGCACACCCACTTTCCAATTTCATTCAAGGATAACCTAGAGATCTCAATGCAAAGGATAAAGAGATCATGCAATTAGGTTGTCCTAGGGGTTGATTGTAAGATAATAAGGGGTTCACCACCAAGTAAGAACTTGGAAATACAAATGCAATGCAAAAGCATAATGCAGGATGAAATGTAAAACCCTAGTATGATGCAAACCTTCACTAAATAGGCTAGAATTGCAAATAAAACAAAACATAACACTAAAAAATGGAATGTATTCACTTGGAAATATGGAGATGGCTTAATGGAGCTCTAAAATGCCCAAAATTATGTCTTTAATCTTGAGTGGGACTCATTTTCCAAGCTGGGCAAATCAATCCAAAATATGGGTTTTTGTTTGGAAACAAGAATCTGCCAAATGGGTATGCAAATCTACAAAAAAATGAATTTTGACCAAAAATGGGACTCATTCGCCAGAATTGCTAAATCAATCTAGTTAGGATTTTCTAAAAGTTTAGGATGTGAATCTACTCTCCTTAGTCTGCTCAATCTGCATGTGTTCTCCAATGGTCTTTAAGGATTGGTGACAACTTTGAAAAGTTTATGCACTTTGAAAAATTCTCCCAATCTTTCTCTTTGATAAGCCTTCAATCTAGACCTGAAATCACACACACAAGAGAGGGAAAGATGTTTTTTTTTTAGTGGATAGGGGTTTGCCTTGGTCAAACCGCATTTGGGAAATCAAACCCTGAAATAGAATGAAATAGGAATGGAGAATGATAAATGAAAAAGATATGATGTTGCAGCTCACCAAACCTCATCAATGAAGTGTTTCAAATAGGTTGCTATGGCTCTAATGGATGTAGATCTTGAATCTTGCTTGAATTTGATAGATCTTGAATGAAATGCTAGCTTGAATCATACAAACCTACAACACAATTCTTAGCTTAAAATTAAACATGATGCATGAAGTATTTGACATGATGCTTGATGCTTGAAGAATGATCTAAAAATATTGATAATTTTATCTTGAAGACACTTGATTTATCTTATGAATATTTGAATTCTCTTGTGAACTCCAACTTGCTATTAGAATGCTCATTCAACTTGCTAGGTGTAAAATGAGTGAAAGAAGCTTGTATTTATACTTAGTTATGCAAGAATTCTCAAAATTACAACACTACAAGCTGACATCAGATCTAAGAGGATAAAATCCCACCAAAAATTTGAATTAATTTTGATTATGGGCCACACAGGACTCATTTGCACAAGGTGGTGAATGAGTCCCATTAGACATAATCTTTGGGACCATTTTAAAAAAAAATTAAAAAGGTGTGAAACCAGGTTTGGGACCCAAAAAATCTAGATGGGACTCATTCATCCAAGGTGGAAAATGAGTCCTAGATCACTAAATCTAGGGCCACTCAACTTGAAATGACCGAATTATTATTGGGTAATGATTTGTGTCAGGATTATCTTCAAAAAAGAGGCATTAAACGAGGCTTGTGGATGTAAAATAAGGCCAATTAAAGCATAAAGAAGTTCAATTATTTATGAAAGCCCTATAAAAGTGTTAAAGTGTGTTACAAAACTCCAAATAAGGCACCAATAATCTCATTTAGTTCACAAGGTCCCAACACCTAATGTGGGTATGTTATACACATTACAACACTAAATCAATGCCAGTTAGGGAAAACAATTTTCCATCATTACAAAAAGAAAATAAGAATACCACATCTACACAACACATCATAAGCATGAAAAAATATCATCTCATATATATATATATATATGTTTCATGATATATCATCCATATATACAAATGTCTATATAAGGGCTACCAAGAGCCATGAATATACAAAAATACATATACCCACAGGCATATCCAGAATGCATCTATATCCAACAATTATTTCTAAATATATATACAAAGATAATATCTACATAAAGCTTCCACCACCCTCTGACTAATGAGGAGAGGGTGGGCAAGGAAGAACAAATTGTTGTGATGGACCTATTGTGTCCTTGGGTCTTGAGTGTCGCAGTGGTTGGCTGTTGTTACACCAAAAGATCAACCTATTAATTCCCAATGTACAACTACTAGAGTTAATGAATTTGTGGGAGGTGATTAATCCATCTCACTAACCCAAGCAATGTGCTACACCACACAAGGATACCAAGGGATCACACCTTTGAATGTTCCCACTAGCATAAGTGAGGTTTAAACTCATGAAATAGGCTCTAATACAAATTATTGCAATGGTTGGTTGTCATTGCACCAAAATATTAACTTGTTAATGACCGATACAACCACCAAAGTTAATGAATATATGGGAGGTGGTTAACTCATCTCACAAACCCAAGAACTACACTGCACAACATAACGAAACCAAGGGCACACACCTTGCAACATTGAGTTCGTAACTGCAATAGTTGAACTATTGGTTGTTATCAAAGAAATGCCAGTCATCCTGCTAAACCCCTATGTTTAATCTCCCCTCTCATATCATGCATTGTGAAGCTCTCGAGTGACTCCTCACTATGAATCTATGAGCCCTCCTCTCTATTGGTACACATCATTATAAAATTGAGGGTGAATAGATAAAATGTAAATTATACAATTATAAGATGTATTCTAACACTAATCATAATGTAGTTATATCAATATAACATCAAGATTTAATTTTTTTGCATTTAGTATAGATTTTTTTTTTCTAACATAAAGAGTGACACTAAATCTAATGAATAATTAATATAAGCTATGTCTTAAACTTGCCATTTTCCACATTTATCAATTTTTTATGGTTCCACAAAAGATAAATAACTTTCGCAATATATACATGAGTAAAATGTTTAAACATGTTTGCCAAAACCTACACAATAGATTAAAAAAAATATTGAAAAATTATATTATTAGATTCACAATAGTAAGTCAAAATGTACTAGTATTCCACTTTATCCCTTGTTACATGTCAGATTCATTAATTTTCTTAGAATAAAACCATTGTAACATATCTAAGTTTATCAATTGCTAAACTTGACATAAGAATTTTTTATTTTTCTATAGATGAAACACATATTATGTCGAACTTGCTAGAATAAAAACCAGGCATATGAGGTGCACTTCCAATTTTAATCTAATCAAAACATATCTAAATTTATCAATTGCTAAAATTGATGTAAGAATTTTTTATGTTTATTTAGATGAAACAAGTATTGTGTCAAACTTTTGGCATGTTTGGTGTCTTTTCTTTTATTGGTAAATTTTGAAAATATTAAGGGTCAATTATTAACACCAGAAACATGGGCCTAACTCCCCAAGTATTAATATAGTCCAATTTCATGAGGTTGATGATTTTGTGAGAATTGAAAGCCTTGAAACATAACAACCTAACAAAAATATGAACCCAAATAACTAATATACTAATACCATAATTTAATCATCACATTATACCCTTAATCAAGAGTATAAACTAATTTAAAGTAAAAATAGTATTTGAAAGAAATCTTTTAATTTCAAGAAATATATTTACACAAAAAAATGTAAAAAGAAAATATTAAATATGATTAATGAAGAACTTAACTTATTTCTCTCTTATGTATATATTGATTTCTTTTAATTGAAACAACTTTTATATATATATATATATCCTTATTAACTTTCAAATTACAATATGATGAATAAACGTATATCTAAATAAAAAATTATCCTTTCACTAAACAACCCTAATCATGGTTATCAGTTATAATAGAATGAACTTGTTAGTAACTTGTTAGTAACTTCATATATTTGCAATTCTAAAAAATACTTTAACAACCCATCGGTTCTAAGTGTAACAACAAGACCGTTGTTGTAGAGATCTAAAAGATCCGGAGTTCAAGCATACACAATAAAAATAAATAAATACTGTAACATAAATGAATGAGATTGGCTAATGACCGCCTCCAGGACTAGGACTTGATCCTGCAAGAACCCGTTTCTTGTGCATGCGGTTCACTGCTCCTCTAAAATCCTGCATGTGACCCACCCCTGGGCTAGGTTCTGATGTCCACAGGCCCTATACTTTGAGCTCAGGAGGCTCCTGCTCTGCATCGCCCCCGGTTCGATTCGCGCTAAATCGGAACTCCAGATTATTGTTCTTGTCTTTTGTGGCATCATTTCCAGAGACGTACCAGGGCTTCATCTCTACCGCCACTTCGAATCCCACCTCAGCTTTCGAATTTTCTAGTGGGGCGATATACAAAGCATTATTCTCCAGAAGTGGTCTAGATGCGCTACATACCTTCAATCCGACAAGAAGCAAACAGAACAGATGTACCCACATTTTCATCATATTACTATCCAAAGGGTGAGAAGCAAGAGTTTTGAAATGTTTGAGAGGAATAGGCAACTATCTAAACGATATGTTCGACCATTTCTATTACACACTAAGGTACATTGACCGCTTACGTGGCAGATGTAATAAAATAAGAAGTCAGAGCAATAAGATATCAAAAACAAAACGTGGTTGATGCAGCGGCAGACATTGGAAGCTTTGGAACAGGGTATGGACAGCCGTCAAACCATAATGGAAGGGAGTTTATCGTTAACTATTACAGTCGGAAATATTCTGGTAGACATGTATGCAAAATGTGGCACGTGAACTGTTTGAGCAGATGCCTCAAAGAAATGCTTGCAAGATATGCACAAAATGCTTGGTGAAAAGGATTACGAAACTTTCAATCAAATGCGATTCACAGGTGTAAAACCAGCCCTCGCAACCTTTGCCAGCATCCTCCCAGCCTGGGCCAAAATGGGAGCTTTGGAACAGGGTATGGACATCCATCAAAGCATAAAGGATAGATGATTTTTTTTGGAATGTTGTAGCTGCAACTGCCCTGCTAGACGTGTATGCAAAGAAGTAGATCCAAAAATTGAGAAAAAAGAAGCTTTAACTCAATTTAAATCAGTAGTCTACTCGTCATTCAAATAGAGACATTTCAATATTCAATAATTTTTTTTTGGTAAATTGGTGTATGCATCTTTAGTGAGAGGCGAGAGGGAATGGAATGTTAGTCGAAGGAAAATTCACATCTACAAAAATATATATGCCTATTCCTCATAAAATTTCACCTTCATATATACCTTCAATTATTTTATTTTATGAGGAGATTCCAACCACAGTTATTATGGTCCGTTTTTTATGGTCATGGTTTTCTTCATGGTCAACAATGTGAGGGTGTTCACATAATCTAGTCATTTAGTATAACATATGCATAGAAGAATTTGATATAATTGAAATTTTAGAATCAAACAATCAAATACATATATATGTGTTGCTCTAAACTCAACTAATGGTATTCTTGTGGACACTTTGGGGAGTATTATGTTTCCCTTCACATGTGTCTTAAGGAGGTGGATGAATTTTTCCATATTATTCCTTCATTAGCTAGATTTTATATTTTATTTGGGAGAGATTAGTTACAATAGTTAAATGTGATACCCTCTATGATACATTAATGTCTAGAAAATATGTTTGTCAAGAGAAAATTGTGAAGGTGATGAGAGATACATATGTACTATTTTCAAGTCAGCTACTTCAAAATTGAAAATTATGTTGTCACTCTCAAGGACATTTGTTATGACTTCAAAGGTAAGTAACATTAGATAGAAACTCCTTATGAAAAGATAGAATTCATTAATAATAACAAACTCATGTGCAAGTAAATAATAAAGAAACTTTAAAAGGGAAAATAATGAGAAAATTAAGCCCTCGTCATTGCCTCCTAATATGCCTCTAAAACAAAACCCATCTTATAACTATTTCCCTCCATCAATAAATAATAACATGATTTTATTCCTTCATTAATACTGAAGCAGGATGATTTCCTCCTTATGATCCAAAGAAGAATAAGAGAAAAAATTAACAATCCCATTGTGGCATCTTTTAAAGGAGCTACTTCCATATGGATTTCAAAGAAAAAATAGAACATTAAAAAAGAACAAGTGAATTTGACTCCACAAGTACAATAACAATATTACAAAGGGTCTTTCTCCTATTCTATGTATATCAAGCACATCAAATGACATCATATCATGCAGAAATTTAAAACATTAAAGGTGGTTGCAAACCATATAAATAAGATGAGAATAATGCATTAGATGATAATCCATCTAATATTATTGGTTGAAATTTGGAGCTTTTGTACTATACATACATGTCTATATGTACTTTATAGTGTTTGAAAGTTATCTCCCAATTGGGAGGCATATCTTTTGGCATTTTCCACTACCATACTATATATTAATAAAAATTGAGCAATACTTTTATATATGATGATTACATTTAGCATTTTTATTGCATGTTACTAACATAGTCTTTCTTATAATGATCACAATATTTTTAAGATATTCGATCTTACGATTACATTTTACAACCAAAGCATTTCACACTCGAAAATTATCTTGGACACTCTCAAAGACAATTTTTATGGTTGTAAGAGTAAGGAACATTAAATAGTTGTTTCTTATGAACACAAAGAATTAACTTAATTATACCAAAGGAATCTATGACAAAGAAGCAATAAAAAATTAATTAAAAAGGAAAAATAAGGAACAAATGAAGCCCTCTTTATTACCTCCTAATGATCCTAAGAATAAAAGCAAACTTATAACCTTTGTTCTCTACCAATAAAGAAAGAGAAATATAATTTCATTACTCTAGAAATAAACAAAATAATTAATATTTCATCTTCATGCCCCAAAGAAGAATAAGGAATCAACTTTCAACAATCCCAATGCCACCTTATTTGAAGAAAATAGTTTTGGCCATGTGTTCCAAAGTAAAATCAAAATATTTGAAAAGAATAAGTAGAGCCCCCTCCATAAGTAAAATATCAAGATTACAAAAATTATATCTACTATTCTATATATATCAAGCATATTTGATGACATATTATATTGAACTATCAAATTGAAAATATTGAAAGGTTGAAAACCATTGAGGTGAGAGAAATATATCAGATGATGGTTTATTTAACATTATTAGTTGATATTTGGAGCTTTTACAATCCATTCTTTTGGTAGTTCAGGTTAGCGATGAGGGCCCTCTCTCATTCTATAATAGTATGATATAATCTACACAAAAATATTGTATTGATGGTAAGCATGATTGAGACATTACATATTTCTATAACCAAAATGGATGTAGGACAAGACAGTGATAAAACCCAAGACAAAAAAGATAAAAAAATGATAAAATGATTAAGAAAGCAAGCCACACAAGAAGACTAGAATCATTAAAAATTAGAAAAAGTAAAAAAAATTATTGAGACAAATACAAAAAGGAGATTATATGTTCCACAGGGGACTATCTATATATAAGATTTTATTGGATATTGTCATAATTAATAGACGTAGAATTTTAGGTTCCATCTTTTTATTTCACCCAAACTATCATTCATTGCATAAACTTAATGGCCTAAACCACCTTTTCCATGTCAAATATTTTCTTGATCGAGCATCTCTTAAGTTTATAAAGTGTCAAAACATCCAATAATGGGTTGTAAAAACTCACCAAACCTTTGATAACCTTAAAAATTTACAATTTACTTATCCAACACCACAATCTAGTCTTAATGCCATGAATAATGCCAATATAAGAAAACCCATGGCATTAAAATCCTTTGAGAGGAATAGTATAAGAGAAATGTTGTCAACAATTGCATCAATCCTTATTATGCTCTTATTCCAAATATAATATTATCTCATGGCCTTGGTAATTCCCTTGTCACTACTGAGGGTATATACTACACAAACATGAAAGAAATGTCAAGTTGATATTATGTCAAATAAATCCTCTGGTGAGATCCATACCAAGCACATCTAAATGGAAACCTATCACCGTATTGGAAGAAGAAAATTCTTCTCAATATAGTTTTTTGATCTCCACATGGATGGCCATCTACTATAATTCACCACCAAAGTGAATGAGAAACTCCATTATGATTTTTTTACATCCACAAAGAGCCTAGAGAGGAGAGTGTGTGTGTGAAATTAATGATTATCATAGAGTTAAGGAGTGATAAGTAAATGGAAAAAATAATGTAAGGTCAAAACCCTATCAAACTAAACCAAATGTGCGGGAAGTATCACTCCAACATATGAATTGATTGGTACATGAGGCCAAGGAATGCACACATATGGTGGAATGATTGCGGCAACATATGTTAGTGGTCTTATATCTTTCTAAGGATAAATATTACCATTAAAAAAAAATTAACAATAAAAAAAACAAGATTGGATATGATATATCTTAATGAAAATATTTGAGTGAATTGGATCAAAGTATGTAACAAGGCTAGAAAAAATTAATTAGATTCTTTAGATGATGTGTTAGATTGCTTAGTTTTTGAGTAATTAATATTAATTTAAATAATTATGATTACATTCTCTTCACATGTTTAATAAACCCAACAAAAAAATTGGCAATAAATTTTAGATTTGTAAATTTGAAATAAAATATTGTACAATCTTAGATTATCCAAGTTTTTAAATTCACAATGACAACCTAGAATAGAAAATAAAGCTAATAAATGAAAAATAAACTCTAAAATGATTTTCTTATATTCAATGGGTTTGGAATACATCAAAATAAGTTGAAGTAATAACATAAACAACATAAAAAAATATAGAAACAATAAACTAAAATTGATATGCTTAAACCCACAACAAATAACTTTAGAAAGCACAAACTTGAATATTTAGAATCTTGTAACTTTAAAAGCTCATTCATAATCTTTGAGTGAGATTGTCCTACATGACCAGTGTATTATCATCAACTCTTATATTAATTGTATCACCTTTTATAAAAATATCTTATAACATAAGTAGTTTAGAGTAGGCATGATTTTGATTCTAAAATTTATTAGTATAAATCAAATGGATGATTACTTTTAGATTAACCCATATGCAAGAAAAAACACAATAATCATAATATTACTAAAAAAATGATTAGAAAGAACCACAATTTAATCTAAGATCCCAAACCAAATAATTTAGATTACATTTTAAGGGAGTTGATCATCTAAAATTGAAGTATAAAAGAAAGAAAATGAAGTATCTAGCGAAGGATTTACTAAGGTATGTTATTGTGTAGTATCCCATATATTTAATTAATTGCATGATCAAATCAATGTGTACTAATTAATATGTTATGATTTGAGTCTAGTAGATCAATTCCCATGAGTTTGTATACTTTGTGTGTTGTGCAAAAGAATGTTAGCCAATAAAAAGGACGTGTTTTTTATTTGCATGGTAAAAATAATAACTAATAAATAATCAATCATGATCCTTATTATATTATATTTAGGCACTCAATAATGGATACTAGATATACACGAGCACTCTTGTAGTGAATATTTATCTTCTTAGTATATTTCTAGATGCCAAATGATGGTCATTCTATGAGTGTAGAATGTTGGTTACATGTTAGTTATAACTAGTTGGTGTTGGCCTATCTAGGTGTTTCAACTATTTACTATTGCTTGCCCTATTGGAGTTGTTTTAGTTCTCTGTATATGTAAATATGAGTCTAGTGAATTCAATAGATAAGGTCTTGTAGAAATAATTTGACTAGTATGTCTAGTAGATCTTATGCATGATAGACAAATCTCTACAATGTAATACTAAGAATTTAATTCAATACTTGATAATAATTTAATTTAGAGAAGACTATATGGCCAAACCCATACACCTTCCATCACCCCATGTAACTATATGCTTTGTTGTGAGGGTGGCCAAGTGTAATATTAGACTATATGGAGCATTACCTAGTTCATATATATGAATTGTTATGGTATGACCCTTTCATATCTATTTTTGTTACATGTTTAACTATTGAGGGGTCATCTATCTCTCAAATGATTTGGGATAACATTGACCATGTAATTAAAATAAATGTTAGAGTATCCTAAATCTCATTTGATCCCATAATCATTATAAACTGGTTAATCTACTCATGTGCTATTGGTTTTTTATAAAAAGTTTCAAATTGATTACCGTGATCATTAAATTATATTTCCTAGATAACTTTATTCTCATTAGTTAAAATACTTTCATGGTGGGGCATAAAAAAAAAAATCTTGAAGAAAATTTTATTTCATTATAATTGTGACTAAAAAGATCTTGTATTGAGATAGATAGTTTAAGGAATTCCACATACTTAATGGGAAAGCTCTCTTTGTGTCAAATCAAGATTACTTGTCAACCATTTATTTCACCTCCCACAAATTCCCTTTGGTTAAACAGTTAAATTAGTTTTACTTTGGCTTGATCATGAACACTTAATCATATAACCATCTACCACTATAGATGCTTAATTTAACTAGTACGAGTTTCAAACAAACACTAAAACCACTCATGAGTTCTTGAGCTCAACAATAATTTCACTCAATAGGACTAGAAAGTTACTTGTAAGAAGTTCATAATGACATAATCTAATATAAGTTAATGCTCCATCAATCCCTACTTTCCTAGCTATAGATAAATTGATTAGGATTAAGTAAATAAGAAAAAGATGGTTCTTAAGAGTCTTCCAAGTCTATTGGGTCTTCATCAACCTTGTCCATGTGTATATCTTGTGTATCGTCATTACTCTATTCTACACCCATATCTCTTTGTTGATTGTTTTCCATTTCCTCCAACATTCCATAAAGGTCACATGGAATTTTCTTGAGATTTTTTATTCTAGGTGCTTATTTCCTTCATCATATAAAGCCAATAACTCATCTGTTTTTTATTCTCCTTCCTCAACACTCTTCTTATAAAAAATGACACCACAAATTTTGTACAATGACCCACACATTGGAGGACATCTACACTACCTTCTACCTATCCTCAAATTTTAAGGAGGATATAAATCTCTTGGTTGTAAACTTTAGTGAATTTCATGTAATGATTTCACCTCTCCACAAGCCAAACCTTAGACTAGATGAGAGAAAATTTGGTACAAATGTAATTAACAGGGTCCTAAGTGAAGGTATGCCTAGTCACATAGCTAAGAGAATCACAATGAAGAATGCACTTGTAACAAGGAAGAACACACAAGGAGATGGTATGAGAATAATTATTTTCAATAAGTTAAATGATAAAGATTATTACTTTTTAGATAGAATACATAATTATTCAAACTCAACTGTATATTTCGGTTCAAATCCTATTGAAAGGTCTACAAGAATACCTTGACTATTTACACAAAACTACTATTTATTAAATTTTATAATGAGATTTTAGTGGCAAAAACCCATCAGTTTTCATTAATGTAGTCTACTCCAACATTCAAATTTACAAACTTTGTATAATGTAAATTAAAGACATTAAATCTATTACTAATCTAAAAAATGTAGCAGTTAATGTTGATTGGATCATCTAATGACATGCAATAATTTTAACTATTGGTCTTGTTTGATTTCCATCTATTTCTCATGCACAATTGACATGTGGACATTGCATTGACTATCACTATTTGTGCTTAATATTCTTTTTCTTATGCACATATAATGTGATTTTATCAATTATGGATCACTCATGGCACAATGCATGTCATTGCATGATCTTCCTTCTTCCACATACATGCTAAATCTTACTCACAAAACATCATGTGTTGTAAGATTTCACTTTCCTTGACCATATGCCCTTATATCAATAGGAAAATAAATATCACTATATCAAGTATTAATCTTGCTAATGTAAGTGAATTGATGTTTTGTACTAGAGTGTACCATGAAGTGTTATCCTGATAATGGATGGAAACTACTAGAATAAAGTTGACTTTTCATTGATATATGATGTGATTGAATGATGTGTATGCAAATCAAGAGAATTTTTTTTCAATGCTTTGTCGAAACATTATTTTTATAATGATACTCTCCATAAAGTGAAAATGCCTTGAGATGACATTTTTAAATATACATTCTAGATATATGAAATTAAAATTTGACACTTTTATAAGTGATTAATGGTTAGATTCAAGAATTGTCAAAATTGAAATGTGAAATTTTAGACTAAAATAAAATGAAAAATTATAGTTTTAGAATTTTATTGAAGATGAAGAAGTTATTCAAATAAGAAACAACAAGATTTTATACAAGAAAATAAAACATATTATCTTACTAAACTAAAT